>CM017896.1:254333-476833 GCA_008369825.1 Triplophysa tibetana
AAAAAAATACACAAATCTCACAATTGTTTCTACTGCCCTAGTCAGAAAAATGTTTTGGACGAGGCTCTTGTAGATTGATATAATTTATAATTTAATACATATAGCCTAGGTTCTTTAATATCATTACAAATATGGCTTGTTTCATTTTTATGAGACACATGTAACTTTTAAACAACATAATGCTGGTTTACACATTAACACTAAATAACTCGTTAGGTTGATATTTATTGGATAAATGTAACCTACAATTGTACAGTCGTGGCCAAAAGTTTTGAGAATTACACAAATATTCGTTTTCAAAAAGTTTGCTGCTAAACTGCTTTTAGATCTTTGTTTCAGTTGTTTCTGTGATGTACTGAAATATAATTACAAGCACTTCATACGTTTCAAAGGCTTTTATCGAGAATTACATGACATTTATGCAAAGAGTCAGTATTTGCAGTGTTGGCCCTTCTTTTTCAGGACCTCTGCAATTCGACTGGCATGCTCTCAATCAACTTCTGGGCCAAATCCTGACTGATAGCAACCCATTCTTTCATAATAACTTCTTGGAGTTTGTCAGAATTAGTGGGTTTTGTTTGTCCACCGCCTCTTGAGGATTAAGCACAAGTTCTCAATGGGATTAAGATCTGAGGAGTTTCCAGGCCATGGACCCAAAATTTCAACATTCTGGTCCCCGAGCCACTTAGTTATCACTTTTGCCTTATGGCACGGTGCTCCATCATGCTGGAAAATGCATTGTTCTTCACCAAACTGTTGTTGGATTGTTGGAAGAAGTTGCTGTTGGAGGGTGTTTGGTACCATTCTTTATTCATGGCTGTGTTTTTGGGCAGAATTGTGAGAGAGCCCACTCCCTGGATGAGAAGCAACCCCACACATGAATGGTGTTAGGATGCTTTACTGTTGGCATGACACAGGACTGATGGAAGCGCTCACCTTTTCTTCTCCGGACAAGCCTTTTTCCAGATGCCCCAAACAATCGGAAAGGGGCTTCATCGGAGAATAGGACTTTGCCCAGTCCACAGCAGTCCATTCACTATACTTTCTACAGAAGATCAATCTGTCCCTGATTTTTTTTTTGGAGAGAAGTGGCTTCTTTGCTGCCCTTCTTGACACCAGGCCATCTTCCAAAAGTCTTCGCCTCACTGTGCGTGCAGATGCGCTCACACCTGCCTGCTGCCATTCCTGAGCAAGCTCTGCACTGGTGGCACTCTGATCCCGCAGCTGAATCCTCTTTAGGAGACGATCCTGGCGCTTGCTGGACTTTCTTGGACGCCCTGAAGCCTTCTTTACAAGAATTGAACCTCTTCCCTTGAAGTTCTTGATGAACCTATAAATTGTTGATTTAGGTGCAATCTTAGTAGCCACAATATCCTTGCCTGTGAAGCCATTTTTATGCAACGCAATGATGGCTCCACGCGTTTCTTTGCAGGTCACCATGGTTAACAATGGAAGAACAATGATTTCAAGCATCACCCTCCTTTTAACATGTCAAGTCTGCCATTCTAACCCAATCAGCCTGACATAATGATCTCCAGCCTTGTGCTTGTCAACATTCTCACCTGAGTTAACAAGATGATTACTGAAATGATCTCAGCAGGTCCTTTAATGACAGCAATGAAATGCAGTAGAAAGGTTTTTTTGGGATTAAGTTAATTTTCATGGCAAAGAAGGACTATGCAATTCATCTGATCACTCTTCATAACATTCTGGAGTATATGCAAATTGCTATTATAAAAACTTAAGCAGCAACTTTTCCAATTTCCAATATTTTTGTAATTCTCAAAACTTTTGGCCACGACTGTAAATTAATGACTTTATGTTGAGGTATGCTTCGTCTTTTTATAGTGAATGGGCCTTTTTTATATTTTTGATTTGTTTTGTTTAGAGATAATGATGTATTAGGATCTAAAGCAGGGGTTTTCAACTGGTTCTGTGCCAGGGACCACCATTCTGACTACCAAGTAATCGGCGGCCCACTATTGCGTGTGTGTATGTACCAGGGTTGCCAGGTCCAATAAATATTTAATTATATGCCCAAAACCCGCCCAAAAGGAATGAAAACTAGCCCAATTTTTTCCTTGTGTCGAATCAAAGTTAACTCACACAAAGACGTTTCTATTGCCTTATTTTTTGCCTAACCATCTGAATGGTTTCCTGGGTATTGTATATATTGTTTTGTTCTGTTGAACACAAAATAAGTTTGGGGATATTAGGAAAGCAAACAATTCTGGGTCATGTTTGACTACCATTCATTTTTTTCTGCTATGGTAGTCAATGATGCCAAAGAATTTTCAGCAGCTAACATTCTACCAAATATCTTTGTGTTCAACCGAACAAATAATTGTATACAGGTTTGGAACAACTAGAGTAATTCATAACAGAATTTAAATTTTTGGGTGGAGTGTCCCTTTAAAAATATCCCACATCTGCCACGCACGCGAACGCACGCGAATGGACGAGAAACAGAAATAATCATGGTTACATTTACTGCATAATGTATAATGTGTACAAGCACGTCAATGTTTTAGTTGTTCTAAACCTGATATTTGGCAGCCGGAAGAATCAAGTGTTGTACAGTCATGAGTGATTTCTTTCATTGTGCATCGTGACATTCACCTGATGAAACATTGATAAAAACATCATTCAGATGCTCTGTGTCTAATACCACCGCTAATTTCTCCTCTTTGGTTGAGCTGAGCTCCCGCGTTCCTCACTGTAGCCGTCTGTCAGGCTCGTTCTCCACACTTTTGAGAACGGGCTGGTCCTGGAGTTGCCAGGTATGCATTCGGAGTTTGAATACACAATAAAGAAACTCATCAATTATCATTTATCCTTAGAATATAAATAAACATTTTGGCGGCCGCAGTACATTATGAAAGTAGCCCAAAAATCGCAACCCGCGGCTCCATAATTTTTACCGCAACTGCATTCTCAAAATAGCCCAATTGTGCGGGAAAACCGCGACCCTGGCAACACTGGTATGTATGTATATGCACGTATATGACATTGGGGAAGCAAAACACAACGTTAGCAGAGCATAAGATAGAACTGATAGGTGCAAAGCAAGCCTATCCTGTGTCAGTTTGAATCTCAACTCAAACTCAAATTATTTTATATTTTCATTAAATTAGTATTCACACCAATGCGCAAATATTCTGGAAATGTTTGAACAAAAAACTTATGGAAAAAAAGTGATTTTAATAGTGAAATTAGGTAGGCTGGGATGCATGTCACGGACCACATGCAATGCCCACCGGTTGAAAACCCCTGATCTAAAGGACCCCATTGAAAACGAGATGATGCGTCTTAAAGGATTTTTTCCAATAAATACATTTGACATGCTGAAAAAACACAGACGAGAGAAAGATCGCCTTGTGATGACGTCATCCAGCAGAGCAACAGCTCCCCCTGATGGCCGCCAAAATAATAACGTCACTCACTCACACATACCTACTTAACCCCCAATGAGGATGTATGACTGAACACCCTACCATTGGGTACACCCATTCTGAAGGTCCTGGAGACAAAAGAAAGATATGACTACATAGTGGTGAAGCACTTGATATTTTCGATTAAAGCCTTCGTTATAGACCAGACTTTTTGCCTTCACTTTGGGGACAGTATTTTTTATGTCCAATTTGGAGACAACACAAACTCTGTCAAGTGAAACTTTGAGGACTATGGTGATACACAAACTCTGGTTATGTTATACTATAAGGACTTTGAGATGATACACATGAATCAACCTAATAAGAACTGAAATACATTCCAGGGTTCAAATATTGGTTAGAAAAAAGCTAGTGGCAAAGATAAAGGTTTGACAGTTTCTTTTGGAAATTGGTTTGTCTTTTTTTAGCACAATTATAATTAACATGGCTAATGACAATAGTTAAAAATAAGTGCATAGAACATTGGCTAATGCCAATAATCCATAAACACATATCCCACACACAATTTATACAAAAATAGCAACAACATTTTAGTTCCAGAAGATTTTAGGACCAACTTTGATTTATATATTCAAAACTAAGCCTGTCTATACCAGAGGATCATGCCATGACATTTACATGCATCTCTTTAGTTTGTTTAGTATTTAAATGCAATTATAAAACTTTAATACCATCCCTAGAATATATAACCTATTTTTTACTCACTAAATTGCATTTGCATGCTCGTTGGAGCTCTTAAACATCAAGACATACTTATCTGTAATGTGATGCCTGGAAAAAGCTGAACACAAATACAAATCAAACATTTCAAGTCTCATGTTTGGACACAAACTCCTATGAAATGACACTTTGGGGACTCTGGCTGTACACAAACTCCTATGAAATGACACTTTGGGGACTCTGGCTGTACACAAACTCCTATGAAATGACACTTTGGGGACTCTGGCTGTACACAACATCTTATGAAATGACACTTTGGGGACTCTGGCTCTACACAAACTCTTATGAAATGAGACTTTGGGGACTCTGGCTCTACACAAACTCTTATGAAATGACACTTTGGGACTCTGGCTCTACACAAACTCTTATGAAATGAGACTTTGGGACTCTGGCTCTACACAAACTCTTATGAAATGACACTTTGGGGACTCTGGCCGTACACAAACTCTTATGAAATGACACTTTGGGACTCTGGCTGTACACACAAACTCCTATGAAATGATACTTGGGGACTCTGGCCGTACACAAACTCTTATGAAATGACACTTTGGGGACTCTGGCTGTAAACAAACTCTTATGAAATGACACTTTGGGGACTCTGGCTGTACACAAACTCCTATGAAATGACACTTTGGGGACTCTGGCTCTACACAAACTCTTATGAAATGACACTTTGGGGACTCTGGCCGTACACAAACTCTATGAAATGACACTTTGGGGACTCTGGCTGTACACAAACTCCTATGAAATGATACTTTGGGGACTCTGGCCGTACACAAACTCTTATGAAATGACACTTTGGGGACTCTGGCTGTACACAAACTCTTATGAAATGACACTTTGGGGACTCTGGCCGTACACAAACTCTTATGAAATGATACTTTGGGGACTCTGGCTGTACACAAACTCCTATGAAATGATACTTTGGGGACTCTGGCCGTACACAAACTCTTATGAAATGATACTTTGGGGACTCTGGCTGTACACAAACTCCTATGAAATGATACTTTGGGGACTCTGGCCGTACACAAACTCTTATGAAATGATACTTTGGGGACTCTGGCTGTACACAAACTCCTATGAAATGATACTTTGGGGACTCTGGCTGTACACAAACTCTTATGAAATGACACTTTGGGGACTCTGGCCGTACACAAACTCTTATGAAATGATACTTTGGGGACTCTGGCTGTACACAAACTCCTATGAAATGATACTTTGGGGACTCTGGCCGTACACAAACTCTTATGAAATGACACTTTGGGGACTCTGGCTGTACACAAACTCTGATGAAATGATACTTTGGGGACTCTGGCTCTACACAAACTCTTATGAAATGACACTTTGGGGACTCTGGCTCTACACAAACTCTTATGAAATGACACTTTGGGGACTCTGGCTCTACACAAACACTTATGAAATGACACTTTGGGGACTCTGGCTGTACACAAACTCTTATGAAATGACACTTTGGGGACTCTGGCTGTACACAAACTCTTATGAAATGACACTTTGGGGACTCTGGCTCTACACAAACTCTTATGAAATGACACTTTGGGGACTCTGGCCGTACACAAACTCTTATGAAATGACACTTTGGGGACTCTGGCTCTACACAAACTCTTATGAAATGACACTTTGGGGACTCTGGCTGTACACAAACTCTTATGAAATGACACTTTGGGGACTCTGGCTCTACACAAACTCTTATGAAATGACACTTTGGGGACTCTGGCTCTACACAAACTCTTATGAAATGACACTTTGGGGACTCTGGCCGTACACAAACTCTTATGAAATGACACTTTGGGACTCTGGCCGTACACAAACTCTTATGAAATGACACTTTGGGGACTCTGGCTGTACACAAACTCTTATGAAATGACACTTTGGGGACTCTGGCTCTACACAAACTCTTATGAAATGACACTTTGGGGACTCTGGCTCTACACAAACTCTTATGAAATGACACTTTGGGGACTCTGGCTCTACACAAACTCTTATGAAATGACACTTTGGGGACTCTGGCTGTACACAAACTCTTATGAAATGACACTTTGGGGACTCTGGCTGTACACAAACTCTTATGAAATGACACTTTGGGGACTCTGGCTGTACACAAACTCTTATGAAATGACATTTTGGGGACTCTGGCTGTACACAAACTCTTATGAAATGAGACTTTGGGGACTCTGGCTGTACACAAACTCTTATGAAATGACACTTTGGGGACTCTTGCTCTACACAAACTCTTATGAAGTGACACTTTGGGGACTCTGGCTGTACACAAACTCTTATGAAATGACACTTTGGGGACTCTGGCCGTACACAAACTCTTATGAAATGACACTTTGGGGACTCTGGCTGTACACAAACTCTTATGAAGTGACACTTTGGGGACTCTGGCTCTACACAAACTCTTATGAAATGACACTTTGGGGACTCTGGCTCTACACAAACTCTTATGAAATGACACTTTGGGGACTCTGGCTGTACACAAACTCTTATGAAATGACACTTTGGGGACTCTGGCTGTACACAAACTCTTATGAAATGACACTTTGGGGACTCTGGCTGTACACAAACTCTTATGAAATGACATTTTGGGACTCTGGCTGTACACAAACTCTTATGAAATGACACTTTGGGGACTCTGGCTGTACACAAACTCTTATGAAATGACACTTTGGGGACTCTGGCTGTACACAAACTCTTATGAAATGACACTTTGGGGACTCTGGCCGTACACAAACTCTTATGAAATGACACTTTGGGGACTCTGGCTGTACACAAACTCTTATGAATGACACTTTGGGGACTCTGGCTGTACACAAACTCTTATGAAGTGACACTTTGGGGACTCTGGCTGTACACAAACTCTTATGAAGTGACACTTTGGGGACTCTGGCTGTACACAAACTCTCATGAAATGACACTTTGGGGACTCTGACCGTACACAAACTCTTATGAAATGATATTTTGGGGACTCTGGCTGTACACAAACTCTTATGAAATGACATTTTGGGGACTCTGGCTGTACACAAACTCTTATGAAATGACACTTTGGGGACTCTGGCCGTACACAAACTCTTATGAAATGACATTTTGGGGACTCTGGCTGTACACAAACTCTTATGAAATGATACTTTGGGGACTCTGGCTCTACACAAACTCTTATGAAGTGACACTTTGGGGACTCTGGCTGTACACAAACTCCTATGAAATGAGACTTTGGGGACTCTGGCTGTACACAAACTCTTATGAAGTGACACTTTGGGGACTCTGGCTGTACACAAACTCCTATGAAATGAGACTTTGGGGACTCTGGCTGTACACAAACTCTTATGAAATGATACTTTGGGGACTCTGGCTCTACACAAACTCTTATGAAGTGACACTTTGGGGACTCTGGCCGTACACAAACTCTTATGAAATGATACTTTGGGGACTCTGGCTCTACACAAACTCTTATGAAATGAGACTTTGGGGACTCTGGCTGTACACAAACTCTTATGAAATGATACTTTGGGACTCTGGCTCTACACAAACTCTTATGAAGTGACACTTTGGGGACTCTGGCCGTACACAAACTCTTATGAACTTATGGGATGAATATGACACTTTGGGGACTCTGGCCGTACACAAACTCTTATGAAGTGACACTTTGGGGACTCTGGCCGTACACAAACTCTTATGAAATGACACTTTGGGGACTCTGGCTGTACACAAACTCTTATGAAATGAGACTTTGGGGACTCTGGCTGTACACAAACTCTTATGAAATGAGACTTTGGGGACTCTGGCTCTACACAAACTCTTATGAAATGACACTTTGGGGACTCTGGCTGTACACAAACTCTTATGAAATGACACTTTGGGGACTCTGGCTGTACACAAACTCTTATGAAATGACACTTTGGGGACTCTGGCTGTACACAAACTCTTATGAAATGAGACTTTGGGGACTCTGGCTGTACACAAACTCTTATGAAATGAGACTTTGGGGACTCTGGCTCTACACAAACTCTTATGAAATGAGACTTTGGGGACTCTGGCTGTACACAAACTCTTATGAAATGACACTTTGGGGACTCTGGCTGTACACAAACTCCTATGAAATGACTTTGGGGACTCTGGCTCTACACAAACTCTTATGAAATGAGACTTTGGGGACTCTGGCTCTACACAAACTCTTATGAAATGAGACTTTGGGGACTCTGGCTGTACACAAACTCTTATGAAGTGACACTTTGGGGACTCTGGCTACACAAACTCTTATGAAATGAGACTTTGGGGACTCTGGCTGTACACAAACTCTTATGAAATGAGACTTGGGGACTCTGGCTCTACACAAACTCTTATGAAATGAGACTTTGGGGACTCTGGCTGTACACAAACTCTTATGAAATGACACTTTGGGGACTCTGGCTGTACACAAACTCCTATGAAATGAGACTTTGGGGACTCTGGCTGTACACAAACTCTTATGAAATGATACTTTGGGGACTCTGGCTCTACACAAACTCTTATGAAGTGACACTTTGGGGACTCTGGCTGTACACAAACTCTTATGAAATGACACTTTGGGGACTCTGGCTGTACACAAACTCTTATGAAATGAGACTTGGGGACTCTGGCTCTACACAAACTCTTATGAAATGAGACTTTGGGGACTCTGGCTCTACACAAACTCTTATGAAATGACACTTTGGGGACTCTGGCTGTACACAAACTCTTATGAAATGAGACTTTGGGGACTCTGGCTCTACACAAACTCTTATGAAATGACACTTTGGGGACTCTGGCTGTACACAAACTCCTATGAAATGAGACTTTGGGGACTCTGGCTGTACACAAACTCTTATGAAACTCTTAACTTGTCAGCACTTTTCTTTTTACTTTCACACCTCCCTTTTTCTACTTTGGCTCTGCCATCTTTCTTCCTCTTCTATGACTCCATCTTTCTTCCTCTACTTGCGCTCCTACATCTTTCTTCCTCTACTTGCGCTCCCATATCTTTCTTCCTCTACTTTCCCTCCTCCACCTTTCTTCCTCTACTTTCCCTCCTCCACCTTTCTTCCTCTACTAACCCTCCTACATCTTTCTTCCTCTACTTACCCTCCTATATCTTTCTTCCTCTACTTTCCCTCCTCCACCTTTCTTCCTCTACTTTCCCTCCTACACCTTTCTTCCTCTACTTACCCTCCTACATCTTTCTTCCTCTACTTACCCTCCTACATCTTTCTTCCTCTACTTTCCCTCCTACACCTTTCTTCCTCTACTTACCCTCCTACATCTTTCTTCCTCTACTTACCCTCCTACATCTTTTCCTCTACTTTCCCTCCTCCACCTTTCTTCCTCTACTTACCCTCCTACACCTTCTTCCTCTACTTTCCCTCCTACACCTTTCTTCCTCTACTTACCCTCCTACATCTTTCTTCCTCTACTTTCCCTCCTCCACCTTTCTTCCTCTACTTACCCTCCTCCACCTTTCTTCCTCTACTTTCCCTCCTCCACCTTTCTTCCTCTACTATCCCCCCTCCACCTTTCTTCCTCTACTTGCCCTCCTCCACCTTTCTTCCTCTACTTTCGCTCCTACATATTTCTTCCTCTACTTACCCTCCTAGATCTTTCTTCCTCTACTTTCGCTCTTACATCTTTCTTTCTCTACTTACCCTCCTCCACCTTTCTTCCTCTACTTGCCCTCCTCCACCTTTCTTTCTCTACTTGCCCTCCTCCACCTTTCTTCCTCTACTTTTGCTCCTACATCTTTCTTTCTCTACTTCCCCTCCGACATCTTTCTTCCTCTACTTTCCCTCCTCCACCTTTCTTCCTCTACTTGCCCTCCTCCACCTTTCTTCCTCTACTTGCCCTCCTCCTCCTTTCTTTCTCTACTTGCCCTCCTCCACCTTTCTTCCTCTACTTTACCTCCTCCACCTTTCTTCCTCTACTTTCCCTCCTCCACCTTTCTTCCTCTACCTTCGCTCCTACATCTTTCTTCCTCTTCTTTCCCTCCTCCTCCTTTCTTCCTCTACTTTCCCTCCTCCACCTTTCTTCCTCTACCTTCGCTCCTACATCTTTATTCCCCTACTTTCCCTCCTCCACCTTTCTTCCTCTACCTTCGCTCCTACATCTTTCTTCCTCTACTTTCCCTCCTCCCCCTTTCTTCCTCTACTTTCCCTCCTCCACCTTTCTTCCTCTACCTTCGCTCCCAATCTTTCTTCCCCTACTATCCCTCCTCCACCTTTCTTCCTCTACTTGCCCCTCCACCTTTCTTTCTCTACTTGCCCTCCTCCACCTTTCTTCCTCTACTTTTGCTCCTACATCTTTCTTTCTCTACTTCCCCTCCGACATCTTTCTTCCTCTACTTTCCCTCCTCCACCTTTCTTCCTCTACTTGCCCTCCTCCACTTTTCTTCCTCTACTTGCCCTCCTCCTCCTTTCTTCCTCTACTTGCCCTCCTCCACCTTTCTTCCTCTACTTTACCTCCTCCACCTTTCTTCCTCTACTTTCCCTCCTCCACCTTTCTTCCTCTACCTTCGCTCCTACATCTTTATTCCCCTACTTTCCCTCCTCCACCTTTCTTCCTCTACCTTCGCTCCTACATCTTTCTTCCTCTACTTTCCCTCCTCCCCCTTTCTTCCTCTACTTTCCCTCCTCCACCTTTCTTCCTCTACCTTCGCTCCTACATCTTTATTCCCCTACTTTCCCTCCTCCACCTTTCTTCCTCTACCTTCGCTCCTACATCTTTCTTCCTCTACTTTCCCTCCTCCCCTTTCTTCCTCTACTTTCCCTCCTCCACCTTTCTTCCTCTACCTTCGCTCCCAATCTTTCTTCCCCTACTATCCCTCCTTCACCTTTCTTCCTCTACTTTCGCTCCTTCATCGTCTTCATCTACTTACCGTCCTACACTTTCTTCCTCTACTTACCCTCCTCCACCTTTCTTCTCTACTTTCCCTCCACCACCTTTCTTCCTCTACTTATCCTCCTCCACATTTCTTCCTCTACTTTCCCTCCACCACCTTTCTTCCTCTACTTACCCTCCTCCACCTTTCTCCTCTACTTTCGCTCCTACATCTTTCTTCCTCTACTTACCCTCCTCCACCTTTCTTCCTCTACTTTCCCTCCACCACCTTTCTTCCTCTACATACCCTCCTCCACCTTTCTTCCTCTACTTTCCCTCCACCACCTTTCTTCATCTACTTACCCTCCTCCACATTTCTTCCTCTACTTTCGTTCCAACATCTTTCTTCCTCTACTTACCCTCCTCCACCTTTCTTCCTCTTTACTTTCGTTCCGCTGTAATTGTTCTTTTTCCCTCTTTCTTCCCTTTTATTTTCACTACTCTAAGATCTTCTTGTGTCTGCTAGAAGAGCTCCAATTAATAAACAAATAAACTATATTGCACAAAAGTGCACATTAGGATAACTCTAAAAGAACACATGCAAAAAAGGAACACTAAGAAAATAATGAAAATCAAAATCATGAAAATGATCAGTGCTTGTCTTCGATGTACTATATTCTCATAATCGATTATTTAAATATTCCCTTCACATGGATTGTGCTTTTATTCTCTTTACCTAAACATTTTCTGTTTTCTTCACATTAAACCCAATGATGTATTCTACATTCCACCTTTCTTTTCAAAGTTGTGATCCTGTTTCGGACATAATTCTTAACACCAGTTCATGTTCGATCCTTTAAGGCTTCTGGCTCTGCCTGAATGTATCTCTTGCAGTCTTTCTTACCAGGAACTCTGCATGTCTGTATGAAGTTCATGTGTTTTTCAACGGCTTTTACCTCACCATTCTCTCCATTTTCTTTTTAAAGGAATGGATGAACCTAAAAAAATAAAAATGAAAATCCTCATCACAACTTAAGTCAATGAGTAATAAGCAAAACTTTCTTGCATGAATATTTTTAGTTCTGAGAAACTGGTCACATTGCCAGTATCTAATGTATTTAGTAATTGATAGTTACTCGGTTAATGCTTTGCTGTGGTTCACAGATTTGTGTACCTTCATCCTTTTGTGAAGCGCATGCTTGTTCAGTGTATGTAGGTCTATGTATGTTGTTTCAGGAATGCTGCTGCATCTTGCGGCATCCGTGTCCTCCTCATCGGTTGATATAGAATCATCTGGTTCCTCAAGTCGCTCTACAACAATAAGAAAGTATTAGCTTACTTAATTTTTGGAAGATGATGAAAGAAACTGTAAATTTGGGCTGCAATTAAACTGTTTAGACCTAATCTAATTAGAATCATACAATTTGGATCGATTTCAATATCATCAGTCTCTGTCCTTTGTAGTTGGACAGTGTCGCCATTAAAACTTTGCTCATTTTGCCAGCTCCAATGTCCCCTCCGGTAACCGATAATACTGTCTGTGAACTCTGATATCGTGACCGAGGAAATCAGCCAGCTGGTCAGCTTCATTCTCATCAAGGTTAAGAATCTTTGACATGGTTGCTATATGCTTCCTGAGCCTGGTTGATGAGAGAGCTGCAGGATTCTTAATGCTGCATTCATGAGCTGCTCTACGTGTGCACTCTCCTCCTCTGTAAGCAGACATTGCTCCGGATCTAGGGAACATAAAGGGATTCTGAGCTGGAACACCACAAGCCTCACGTGTTTCAACAAGCAGCTCCATGGCAGAAACTAGTGAAGGCTTGAGGAGCACAGGAACCTTTCGACCCCGTTTACCACGGATTTCTACTCTGGTGAAGTGGTTACACAGCTTCCTCTCAAACTCAGAAAGACAGATGGCTATGTCTTCATGTAGCTCAGAAGAATCCCGGCTTCGAAAAGCTGACAAAAGCATCCGTGACACCTCACCTTCTCTTCGTCTGTTGAAGAGGATGACTTGGGACAGTGTGACTTTGGCAAGAGCAGCATAGTTTTCTGCAGACGTACTGTTTCTGAGTTTATTTAGGAACTCATCATGTTTTTTTTCTAGATGTAAATGCAGAACTTTGACATCCTGAGTGAAAGGAATGATCTGTGGCGCATTCCACTTTGCTTCTTTCAATGTAGTTATAGCACCAGCAGAAATGTATTCATTCCACCTTGCTTGGTATACTTTTCTGAAGTCTTGAGTACACTCTGCACACTCATGGTCTCCATTCATCATAGCATTGCTTTCAATAATCCTACAGATCTTGTTTAAAGAATGTCCAAGTTAGAGAGCTAAAGAGGGAATGCGGTAGGCCTGCACCATTAATCGTTTTTAAACCGAAATCGCAATTTGAACAAACTATTTCTCTAAGCAGAAATGGAGGCAAAACAGATCCGAGAGCAATTTAAAAAGGGAGAATATATATATCAAAGAAAATTATACGTGCGAGCGGGTGGATAATTTATTTGAAGAAGCGGATGCGGGTGACATTTTAGCTTATCCGCTCATCTCTACTGTTCATGCTTTTGAATTAGCAAAGAACGTCATTTTGAAAAGATGAGCGCGACCGGGAGCAGCAGTTCAAATTCGCAACAAAGTTACGTCATGTCTGCTGAAGAGCAAAGTCCTGCAACAGACGACCTGGTACCTAAATGAAAAAGCATCGCTTATGTATGGAATTATTTTGAAAGTCTACGTCGACCTCGCGAGGCAACACAACCAATCTCTATCAACACCTGCAGAGGTATCAAAGACTATTCTATGATGAATGCAAAGCCAAAAAGTCCACAGATAAACCCACTTCGTCCCAACAACCACCACAACTGACATCAAAGCAAACTTCAATTGCTCACACGTTTGAAATAAGCACACCCTACGACACATTTTCACAAAGGTTCAGCAAAATAACAGACGCCATACATAACTGTAATTGTTTACAGTGTTTTTGGGATCTTAAAAGTTTAAGGTTTTGTTTATACTTGTTAATTTAACTATTTAATCTACTGCTGTTATTCTCTTAATTTGTCATGACATTTTTGCGTGACAACTTTATTTAAAAAAAAAATGGCCACAGTATAAGTGGTTTTAAATAAATAATGTTACAATAGTTTGTGATTTTGCTTGGTCTTTCTTGATGCATGCTGTTAAAACCAACACAACAAACCTAGCTCTTTTTTAAATAGTAGCTAGTCAAATCGCATTTTAAATCTCAAATCGCAATTTTGGTCAGAAAAATCACAATTTGATTTTTTCTTCAAATCGTGCAGCCCTAGAATGCGGTAGGAGTTTGTCTCTTCGTCAAAGCCAGACACGACTTTCACAGCTGATATGACATGTTTGAAGTTTGCCGGTATGATGAACTCCGCCATTGGTCTCAGTGGAGTAATCTTTCTTGCTTAAAGAAGAAGTCTGCCAACTTCTCTCATCTTCTGTCCGATGTAGTCATGTTTGGGCACATCAGATCCCATCCTCTTGAACATGTGCTCTCCCAGTTGCATGATGCACGTGTCACTGTGAATTGTGCGTGAAACATCATCGTAGTTCATGAAGGTAAGTATTTTCTTGAAGCCTTTGCTAACCTCTAAGCCAACTGGTGTTTTTAAGGCACAAAGAGATCGATCTCTTTTTCTGCCTTGTGAATCATCATTTTTAGGTTTGAGTGGACAGTTTTTTATATGTTTCCAAAGGCTATGCTTGTAGTAAAGCCCTTGGCAATAAACACAGTGAATAAAATCTTTGGTGTTTTTGCTCTTTTTAGGACAATAATATTTGAATATAATATTACAAATATTTGCAACGGATGCGAAAAATGCAGAAAATCGAACCATCAGAATTAATTTTTATGACGGACGGTAGTTTCAGAGGCTGCAAACGTATAAAACGTGAGGTCGTATTTAGTTATATATAAATAAAACGAATAAACTAGTCAGAATATAGGCTACAGTTAAAGCTTTCCTTTAGTTTTTGTGAAATACACGCAGACACGCACACACAAACATGCTTAAATACATTTATGTTGTTAATAAATAACACTAAATTGATGTAACAGCAATATCTCCAAGTTTTGTTTTTCACTGTAAAAATGTAATGATTTGCTAATGCAAAGAGAGTACCGCCACCTTTTTCCCCCCACTTCAAGCACTGCTTATAACACAAACAAATCATCCTCCTGGCGACTTTTTTTTGTTGTCAAAGCGACAAATTCCGGTTCCTCCGCCCCTCCCTGATATGCGTGGGCTGTGGGAGAAAGTGTAATTATTAGAGAGGGCAGCCGGTGTGACAGTGTCCTCTGGTTTGATCCAGGTTTCAGTAAGTGCTAAAAGAGAAAGACCAGAATGTTTGGCAATAGCCGTGATGAAATCTGCCTTGTTTACAGCGGATTGGCAGTTCCATAAACCAATAGGAAAGGTAATAGAGGTAGTGTTGGATGCTGAAAGAGTACGCAGGTTGTTAGCATTAGCCATGCGTGGCCTTCTGCGAGTAACCGTTGGTTTACAAGATGTAATGACAGTGTGGATTTGAAAACACATAGTGAAAAATGAAGGAATGTACAAGACAAATAAAGAAAGTTGTATAAAGATAATAGATAAAGTGCAATAGTCGAAGTGCAAACAGTAATACTCAAGTGCCTTGTCTGTGTCGTTGCTTGGTGGAGTCGCACAGGTAGAGTCAATGGTCTTTACTCTCTTCGGTCTTCACGTGATGAGGGCTGCACGCGACCGCAGCACGCGGTGGTCAATCGCACTTAAATACCGTTTAAATCACGCAATTGAATTCAGTAGGACACGCCTTCCAATATCTCCCAATATTAACACGCAAACTAACAGCGCGTGACTCAGCGGACGCAAACAAAGGAAACGAAACTGCGTTAGACTCAATGAAACACTAATGATCAATTTCACTTACGAGTTCCAGTTGATTCTTAAGCTGCAACAAAACTGCAGTTAGGCCTAATGTGCACAACGAGCAGCGGGTGCTTCCGTGAGCCCCTCTCCCGTCCAATTATATCAATAGCCTAGTAATGATAATAGGCCTATACTGATGATAATAATAATAATAACAACAACAACAAAGCATGTAACCTCATATAATTATATAGCAATAGCCTAGTAATGATGATAGGCATACTACTACTCAAATAATAATAATAACAATAATAATGTCTGCAAGCTCACATTAGAAGTCTGGTGCTACTGCCAATTATAACAATAGCCTAGTAATGATAATAGGCCTACCTACCGCTACTGATGATAATCATAATAATAATGTGGGCCTAAAGATAATAGCCGGCCGGCCGGCCATCCATCCATCCAAGGTGGTGTGGTGTGGGTGGGCCCCAACTGCAATGAACCAGCTTTCTTATGTCTTATGGCTCGTTTCCACTGAGTGGTACCATACAGAATTGTACAGAAAATTCTACTGGCAGAAGTTGTGAATGGTACCAAAGAGCTAACCATAAGCTAACGATACTGTTCCACATTTTTGGGACCCTTTCGTAAAGGTACAGGTAGTACGATACCTAATGGGTGGAGCTAGACTCACTGCAGAATGCTAATTGGTTTACAGAGAATCTTTACTTGCATATGCTGTGAGAACACAGGAAGCGCCCTTTTCTTTCTGGCATTCACTATGCCTACCAAGTTAGGGTACTGTTGGGAGTTGAAATGAAGGCCTGATTACATGTAATGAATTGAACTGTTCTGTACTGATCCGCGCATTGGAAACAAGCCATTTGTATCTTTCATTCTTGTTTATTTGTTTTAATACGTGCGTCTTTCTGTGGACCCAAACCGCTGACACTGGATTCTCTTGCCTGATTCAAAGAAATATAAGAACACAATGTAAAGATGTGATAAGAGAATAGCAAGTGATGAAAATGTTACCAAAAACTGTTTTTCAGCATTTAATTTTACCTTTGCTCGCCAAGGCCAATCTGAGTCTCCATAGCTGTAAGTAATTTCTTCTCCTGGTTTAATGTCTCGGACAGCAAAAAGATACAGATGGGGTTGCTGGTTCACTTCGACTGTTTTTATTGTACAGGTAGGATATTTGTGCTCGTCATTGACCAGTCTTCCCAAAGATCCATCTTCCTTAGATGCATCCATGCTAAAAATAAATAAAAGCCCATTAAGCATAAGTGACTGGCAACAATTGTTTTTCTTTCACATTTACACCTAAAGAGTAGGTAGTACAAGTCTATATAAATACAAATGGGTTTGGTGAAAAACAAACCAATAGCACACACGTGGTTGCCCTTAACCCCGTGCCTGAGCACAATTGTCTGCACTTGTCTGGTGGCTCACACTGTGTCACGTTTGTTCCTTGCCTGTTTTCACTTGTTTCATTGTTTTCACCTGTCCCTCATCTTTGTTAATCTCCCGTTGCCAATCTCATTATTAGTTAATTCGTTTTCACTTGTGTTTCGTCATTGTTAATTAGTTCCACACCTGTTTCTGTTTTCCATGAGTGTCTTCCTTTTGTATTTAAGCCCTGTGTCTCCCTCTGTTCTTGGTCGGTTATTATTTATGTCAAGGAATTGTATTACTGGTTTTGTCTTCCCTGTTCTCCTGCTCCCGTGTTTGTTTTGGACTTCTGTTTTCATTAAACCCCATTGGATTATACCTTTTTGTTTCTCCATTCATCCTCCTCCGTGTCAGCCCGTGACAGAATAACCGACCTGAAAAATGGATTGCTGTACCTTTTCTCCAGAGGCTGTCCTCAGGGACTTGAGACAGGACGGAAGGCCTCTGGAGAACTACGTGGAGGAGTTTGTTGGCGTGTGCTATCGGGTGAGTTGGAGCGATCAAGCTCTAAACCTGGCCTTTGTGGCCGGTCTGGACGACATTCTGCTCGTCCTCGTCATGCTTCCCGATGCAGATGAGTACCGGCTGGAGGACTTCGTAAATCGAGTCCTCCAAGCAACCGGCTCCGAGTTCTGCGTCGGGGTGACTGATGAGGACTTGAGCGGGGGTCGCCCAGTATCGGTCACAGGCCAGGGGTTCGTTCCGGCTCATCTCGGATCCACGCCTCACTCCTCCACCACCCAGCAACGGGAGCAGGTTAAAGGGGACCTGTTCTCGGAGCCGGTCCCGTCCGGCCTTCCAGAGCCTCTCCAGCCGTTCCCGCACGGCCTTCCAGAGCCTCTTCAGCCGTTCCCGCACGGCCTTCCAGAGCCTCTTCAACCGTTCCCGCACGGCCTTCCAGAGCCTCTTCAGCCGTTCCCGCACGGCCTTCCAGAGCCTCTTCAGCCGCTCCCGCACGGCCTTCCAGAGCCTCTCCAGCCGTTCCCGCACGGCCTTCCAGAGCCTCTCCAGCCGTTCCCGCACGGCCTTCCAGAGCCTCTCCAACCGTTCCCGCACGGCCTTCCAGAGCCTCTCCAGCCGTTCCCGCACGGCCTTCCAGAGCCTCTCCAGCCGTTCCCGCACGGCCTTCCAGAGCCTCTTCAGCCGTTCCCGCACGGCCTTCCAGAGCCTCTCCAGCCGTTCCCGCACGGCCTTCCAGAGCCTCTTCAGCCATTCCCGCACGGCCTCCCAGAGCCTCTCCAGCCGTTCCCGCACGGCCTTCCAGAGCCTCTCCAGCCGTTCCCGCACGGCCTTCCAGAGCCTCTCCAACCGTTCCAGCACGGCCTTCCAGAGCCTCTCCAGCCGTTCCCGCACGGCCTTCCAGAGCCTCTCCAGCCGTTCCCGCACGGCCTTCCAGAGCCTCTCCAGCCGTTCCCGCACGGCCTTCCAGAGCCTCTCCAGCCGTTCCCGCACGGCCTTCCAGGGCCTCTCCAGCCGGTCCCGTCAGGCCTCCTAGAGCCCGCTGCCCAGCCGCCAGAGCCCGCTGCCCAGCCGCCAGAGCCCGCTGCCCAGCCGCCAGAGCCCGCTGCCCAGCCGCCAGAGCCCGCTGCCCAGCCGGTCCTGGACAACCTCCATATGAGCTCCCGGACTAAACCCAAATATTTTTTGGGGGGGAGCCATATGGCAGGGATAGCCCTCAAGGCTAGACCGGTCGTCTGGCGGCTGGGCAGCGGGCTCTTACGGCCGACGCCTTCCAGGTCTCCCGAATGGCCGGCGCCCTCCAGAATGGCCGCCGCCCTCAAGGCCTCCAGAATGGCCGCCGCCCTCAAGGCCTCCAGAATGGCCGCCGCCCTCAAGGCCTCCAGAATGGCCGCCGCCCTCCAGGCCTCCAGAATGGCCGCCGCCCTCCAGAGTCCCAGAGCTGGACGTATCGTCCTGGAGGTCTCCCATCCCACCAGGTCTGGTCTTCCCTGCACCGGCCTCCAGGACGCCCACCCCCCCTTCCCCCTTTGGTACTGTTTTGGCGCGAGGACGCGCCTTGTGGAGGGGGGGGTAATGTCACGTTTGTTCCTTGCCTGTTTTCACTTGTTTCATTGTTTTCACCTGTCCCTCATCTTTGTTAATCTCCCGTTGCCAATCTCATTATTAGTTAATTCGTTTTCACTTGTGTTTCGTCATTGTTAATTAGTTCCACACCTGTTTCTGTTTTCCATGAGTGTCTTCCTTTTGTATTTAAGCCCTGTGTCTCCCTCTGTTCTTGGTCGGTTATTATTTATGTCAAGGAATTGTATTACTGGTTTTGTCTTCCCTGTTCTCCTGCTCCCGTGTTTGTTTTGGACTTCTGTTTTCATTAAACCCCATTGGATTATACCTTTTTGTTTCTCCATTCATCCTCCTTCGTGTCAGCCCTGACACACTGTACTTTACAATCTGAACCCAAGACCCTTTTTTGATTATGATGCAACCGTTTTGTAGTAAACAGAGAAAGGACTCTCTTTCAGCACAATTGAGTTCATCATAATGCTAAGTTTGATATGACCCGCTTATCATAATTTGTGCAGGGTTGCTATTTTGTCCGACAACCCTAACATTTGAACATTATTGTATGCGCTATTGATCTACCAAAAATGTCCTCTTGTCATTTCAAAGTTGTATTACTAGTTCCACTGAACACAAAAGAAGATATTTTGCAGAATGTGCTTAACTGGCACATATTGAATTATATTGGTTTTGTGCACATATAATGTAAGTGAATTGGAGCGGTTTGCTTAACAACATTCTTCTAAATCTCTTCTTTTGTCTTCTGCAGAGGAAAGTCATAAAGGTTTGAAATGACAAGAGGGTGAGAAAATGATGACAAAATGTAGCTTTTGGGTAAACTTTAAAAGCTTAAGGAAGAATTTAACATTTGCAAAATTCAGACTATTCCATCCATGCTCAAACCTAACCACACCGTACCCGAACCCACCTCTTCAACCAGGCCAGTGCACAGTTGACGCTCACAGTATTCAAACAGACCAGAATTTGGCTGGTTGAACCAAGCTAAATGTGAGTATACCTGAGTAAGTAATAATGTACAGGCAGACGGTTGTTATGGCAGAAATAATCCCTGACAGTGTGATCAGAACGTGAAGCGGAGGGTCTTGTATCACACTGAAGGGTCTTATATGGCGATAAAAGCCGGCTGCTTGTACATTATCCCTCTTATTACACGCCTACTTAACACATAGAAAAAAACTGGACTTTAAATGTGAATTTGAAATATTTGATTAGCTCATTTTACCGAATGCAAACCGCAAACTTCCGCGAGGAAAAGCCATTTATTTTTTAAGAAACGACGTTTTAACATCACAAACAGGCAAATTTGAATATCATATATGTTGTTAAAAGACATATTTATAATTAATGTTTGTGTAATATGAAACTGCCCCTCTCAAAATGATTTGCAGCATCCGGGTTACCAGGTGTTATTAGTTTTGTTCCAATGTTATTTAATAATAACAACCCTTGGAATCTGGCAACTGGCCAATCAGAAGAAAGAATTCCAATGAGCCGTGTTATTAAGATATTTAAGCATCCCTTCAACATCAAGCCAACAATTCTATACTCACCACCAGTGTTTGCCTTGCCTCTGAAAATCAAACAAGAATGTGTTCTCAACTTCAGTGCACTGTTCAGATCGAGCAAGACTCTCCTTTGAACTCAGAAGTTCACTTGTGTATTCAAGGACAAAATCACCTTGGAAAAAGCTTCAGTGGTGAAAACGCCACGTCCTAAGAGAAAAATAAAATTAGGTTCTGAGGTTCCTTTAAAGTGAACTATTTATGAAACTATTAATAAAATATTTATTTAGTAGCCATGCTAAAATGAAAAAGTGCTGTCCTTACAAACACTAACACAAACATTATTCTTACCTTTATATTGATTGATAAATTTCTCTTGAAGCCCAGACTTGTCTGTTTTGCAAGCAATATGATGCTTAGCATCCTGAAGTGGTGACTTGCGTCTTTTATTTTTCAATTTGGCCAGCATAGTGACTGCTGATGCCAATACTTATACAATGACTGCAAAGTAGTGTTGTCAAAATTATCGATATTTCGATAAAATCGATACTGAAATATCTTAACGGTACAAATACTAATTTCCCGAAGTATCGATACTCCGATCCTAGCCGAGCTGTCACTTTCACTTATCTCCAAAGGCGCGTTGACAAACACCACCGCAGTGCCTGTCACGTGTCTCGTCTGATTCGCTCTGGTAAATAGCAAAAGTGAATATAAATATGGCGTGTGCGGCGCCTCCGCAACCGGCTTTGGTTGATAAAGAACACAGCAGGAGTGCTATCTGGAAATATTTTGGATATGAAGCAAATGAACATGGAAAGCCGAAGGACACAAACAAGCCAATATGCAAGAGTTGCTACAGAGCAGTGCTAACAAAAGGCGCTAACACCTCTAATATAGCAATATGAGTGTTGTCTCGTTTTTCAGCGTAGTTCTTAAAGTTAATATAATCCGACTGAGGAATCTTTAACTGTGAATCTTTAAATACTTTAACTCTGGTCAAATGTAAATTAACTTGTGCTTAATTAACTTAATTCAAATAAAGATCACGTGTGTGGATCGGTGATATTTGAATCCGGCATTAAAATATGTTCATCAAATAATGTTATGTATTGACCAGCATTTATGAACGATGAGCAATGCATTTGCTACAGTATATTTTAATCTTTGATGACAGCATGTAATAAAATACAACGGATCATGTTTGATCTGGTCCAATGAAAAAAAATATAAACAGATAGAACTTTGGATTTTAATTAGTACATGTATTAGTAAATGTTAGTTTAAATTAACTTTTAACTAAGATTAATACATGTTTTGGAAGTATTTTTCATTGTTTATTTATGTTAACAAATATCTATTACCAATTACTTAAGTTCTGAGATTAGTTACAAAGTTCAGTTCATTTTAAAAGTTGTCAAAAAATATATATGTTTATTAAAGTTTGGCATTCTCTTGTAGCACCAGAAAGAAGATGAGACTCGAACTGCAACAGTACATAATGCGTTACAACACACATTATGAAGAATTACAATGCATTTTACCCTTTAATAACTCTTTATAATACATTATATATGTTATATTTATCTTTAAATAATAATAATAAAAATAAAAATAATTACCCCCTTTGGCAGTTTTTTTCTCTGTGGTATCGAAAATGGTATCGAGTATCGATATTTTTCAAGGTATCGTATCGAAGTTAGAAATTCCAGTATCGTGACAACACTACTGCAAAGAAATATTATAATACATAACAGTATAATAAAGCATATGTCAGACTAAAACAAGCAACACAGTTATGTAGACAATGGAAGAGAATTTTAAAGCAGAATAAGTTTTAGCTAAAAAGATTTCTGTCCATCTGTTAGTCTACATAATTCCCTCCAAAACTATGAAAATTACATTCATAAAATATGTGGATTTTGTGCATGTCTTAAAAATTCTACAAAAATCTCTGCAATTTCCACCACTAAATTCATGATAATAATACTGATATCACTATAAACATTAAAAATATATGCACACATCTTTACAGCATTTTTCCAACACTGATGATCAATCATTTACCAATTGTTTTATTTCTATAAAAATTGATAAGTATTGAAAACTTAATCTAACGAATTATATTTACTATTACAAATGATATGAATGTTGACCATGATTACACCTAGCCAATTAATATTGTTACCACTAATATGAGATGAGATTCATCTCAATATGAGATTCAATGAGATGAAAAGAGGCATACCATCGAAAAGTTGACAAATCCCTTAACATCATATATGTATTAACAAACCTTAAATACTACTCAATTTAATATTTTGCAATTTTGTCGTAAATCGTAGGTCGTAACTCACCTTTCCTCTTTTAATCGCTGCGTAGGTCTCTCTCTTCGCGGGAAATAGTGGATAATGAGGTGATATCACGTGCTCGAATTTCCCGGGAAACCTGTCGTGCGTTGCTGACTTGGGTACGCAAATGACGTTTTTTACGTTTGTTACGTTCGCGCTGAAATTGTGCTAGGCCACGAGCTAAGTACTGTTCCACAATACAGCAGAAAACCACATACTCTTCATAAACATTTTCGTATCAATTAATATTACGTCTTAATGCAGTAAAGGAATGTATAAAATATAACGGGATATCATATAAGAGCGAATACATCTCGCGCTCTGCATTTGTCTGTAGCAGTGTTCGTCTTCATGCTACGCTGCGTAGACGAACAACACATGACATGAAGTATCGCGAGTATTCTCATTCCCGAGTTTACGAAACTGTTTGATCTCGCGTTGTTCTGACGTCATTATATGTTCGTTCTGAGCAGCGCCAATTGAAGTCGAACACACCATGTGTTAAGTCACAGCCAGTGGGTCAGAGTGATCTCTATCTACAAGGCAGATGTTTTCAATTTTTAATAAGTAGTTCTATCACGACTAACATATTATGCTGTATTATATAAATCCGAATGCAATTTTTTTGCTGGAACCATAATAAAACTTCATGGTAAAACAAACCTCATTATATTAAAAAGTAGGTAATTCATAATTCTAACCAATATGGTTAGAACATTATTCATTTCCATCTTTTTAATAATACACTGGAAATAAACTGGCTTAATCAATTAAAACCGTTTTCATTAACGGATTCACAGATTGGTGACATATTGATGTTTGATGTGTAATTATAAAATTAAAAAACTAACACTTTCACTTAATGGACTCTCATTTGCAAGCATAACTTGATCCTAGATTGTAAATATAGAACAATAAGAATAGGAATGGGAAATACATGATATTGTTTTACACAACATTTTATACTATTAAATAATGAATGTTTTCTCTTTAGGTATACATAATTTAATTAAGAATTTAAAGCAGATAAGTAATGTATGTTTTACTGGAGAAAACTGTTTCTGCAATATTAGAATAACCTTTTTGATCATGTAAATAGAGAAAAAAATATTTATCCAACAAACAAGTTCCTCACAAATAAAGCAAAACAGTTAAGAGAGAATGCTGACACTTAGTCTTTCACAGAACGATATCTCTCTCTCATCCGACACACTCAGATCAGTTCATAGAGATCCCTCATAATGAACTGATGGTTTAAATCAGGTGTGCTAGAAAAGAGAAAACATACAAACTAAGCGCCGAGCGGAGCGAACATCAGAGAGTACAAGGTGTGTGTGTGAGTGTAAGTGCATTTATTGATAGATTGATATGATATGACATCTGCATCGGTGTAGTTCTTGTAATTGCAGTTTACATAATGTTACTGGACCAATACACGGTTCGGTTTCCCATCCAATAACTGTACGTCTTCACTGCGTTCACCTTCAGCCCTTATCACAGTGTGATACTTGTTTTTTTCTTCCAACAAAATGAAGCGATTAACTATGGGATGAGAATTGTTTCATTATTCTGTATAAATAAACTACGATTTGCAAATAAATATAGACAATTTCACAAACATTTTTTTAATCCACATATGCACAAAAAGCGAACCATAAATACATGTTAGACGTTCCACAAAAATAAATGGAATTCACAAATAAATACAATGAGATTTGCAAATAAAAATTATTTACAAATGTATTTTAATGATATTTATTTGTAGATCGCCTTCTTCACATTTGTGGATCGCTTTCTGCACATTTGTGGATCGCTTTCTGTGCATTTGTGGATTGCTCTCTGTGCATTTGTGGATTGATCTCTGTGCATTTGTGGATTGCTCTCTGTGCATTTGTGGATTGCTCTCTGTGCGTTTGTGGATTGCTCTCTGTGCATTTGTGAATCGCTGCACGCATTTGTGGATCAGTGCACGCATTTGTGGATCAGTGCACGCATTTGTGGATTGCTCTCTGTGCATTTGTGGATTGCTCTCTGTGCATTTGTGGATTGATCTCTGTGCATTTGTGGATTGCTCTCTGTGCATTTGTGGATTGATCTCTGTGCGTTTGTGGATTGCTCTCTGTGCATTTGTGGATTGATCTCTGTGCGTTTGTGGATTGCTCTCTGTGCATTTGTGAATCGCTGCACGCATTTGTGGATCAGTGCACGCATTGGTGTGGATTGCTCTCTGTGCATTGTGGATTGCTCTCTGTGCATTTGTGGATTGATCTCTGGCATTTGTGGATTGCTCTCTGTGCATTTGTGGATTGATCTCTGTGCGTTTGTGGATTGCTCTCTGTGCATTTGTGAATCGCTGCACGCATTTGTGGATCATTGCACGCATTTGTGGATTGCTCTCTGTGCATTTGTGGATCGATCTCTGTGCATTTGTGGATTGATCTCTGTGCATTTGTGGATTGATCTCTGTGCATTTGTGGATTGCTCTCTGTGCATTTGTGGATTGATCTCTGTGCATTTGTGGATTGCTCTCTGTGCATTTGTGGAGTGATCTCTGTGCATTTGTGGATTGATCTCTGTGCATTTGTGGATTGATCTCTGTGCATTTGTGGATTGCTCTCTGTGCATGTGAGTGATCTCTGTGCATTTGTGAAATTAGGTAGGCTGGGATGCATGTCACGGACCACATGCAAGCCCACTTTTGAAACCCCGATCTAAAGGACCCCATTGAAAACGAGATGATGCGTCTTAGGATTTTTTTCCAATAAATACATTTGTAACATGCTGAAAAAACACAGACGAGAGAAGATCGCCTTGTGATGACGTCATCCAGCAGAGCAACAGCTCCCCTGATGGCCCGCCAAATTAATAAGTCACTCACTCACACATACCTACTTTTTAGATTAGATTAATTCAACTTTATTGTCTTACACATATACAAGTACAGTGTAACGAAATGTAGTTTAGGTCTAACCAGAAGTGCAATTAGCAATGCAGATATACAGTGTGAATAATACAGAATACATTTTAGGAAATACTATACAAATTTTGTACGAAAAATATGACAGTCGGTATGTACTATGAACAATATATTGAAGGCTATATACTGTGAACATTAATGTACAGGTGGTTATGACAGATAACAATATAGACAATACAATAGTGCAAGTGACTTGAGTGTGCATTAATTACAGACATTAGCTATTAAAGTTACAGTGCAGTAGATGAGTTAATGCGGTTATTAAAGATACAGTGCAGTACATGAGTTTATGCAGTTGTTGAAGTTATAGTGCAATGCATGAGTAGATGCAGATAATACAGTTACAGTGCAGTAGATGAGTTAGTGCAGTTATTGAAGTTACAGTGCAGTATATGCGTTAATGCGGTTATTAAGGTTACAGTGCAGTAGATGAGTTAATGCAGTTATTGAAGTTACAGTGCAATAGATGAGTGGATGCAGTTATTATGCAATAAATGCAATAGATGAGTTACAGTGCAGTAGATGAGTTTTCAGTTATGGAAGTAGTTTATTAGTGCAAATGAGCATTCAGTGTAATATCCTGGTGTGCAAGTGAGCAGTATAGAGTGCAAATGATGCTATGTGTGTGTAAACAGTCCGGTAGAGCAGATACATGAAGTACTGGTGTGTACAGTTCAGTCATGGATGCAGCCCTGTTATGCAAAGTAAACAATATAGTAGCAGCGTTAAAGTTATGAGGGTAAGTGGAATCAGTGGGGAGCAGAGTTCAATAATGAAACAGCTCTGGGAAAAAGCTGTTTCCTAGTCTGCTGGTTTCTTGTCCGGAGGCACCTGTAGCGCCTACCGGAAGGCAGGAGAGTAAACAGTCTATGAGCGGGGGAGAGGAGTCCTTGAGAATGCTGCGAGCTCGACGCAGACAGCGTTTCCCCTGGATGTCCTCAATGGAGGGAGTGTAGTCCCTGTGATGCGCTGGGCTGTTTTCACCACCCGCTGCAGTGCCTTGCGCTCAGCACAGAACAGTTCCCGTACCAGGCTGTGACACAGTTGGTCAGGATGCTCTCTATCGTGCAGCGATAGAAGTTCACCAGGATAGTTTGAAGACAGTTGGTTCTTCTTCATTGTCCTCAGAAAGAAGAGACGCTGGTGAGCCTTCTTGACGAGGCATGAGGTGTTGGTGGTCCAGGACAGGTCCTCCGAATATGGGTCCCCAGGAACTTAAAACTGGAAACACGTTCAACAGCCATCCCGTTAATGTGGATGGGGTCGTGTGTGCCTCCTTTCGCCTTCCTGAAGTCCACGATGATCTCCTTTGTCTTGGAGGTGTTAAGGAGCAGGTTGTTGTCTGAGCACCATATGGCCAGGTGCCGTACCTCCTCCCTGTAAGCAGTCTCATCGTTGTTGCTGATGAGACCAATCACTGTTGTATCGTCTGCGAACTTGATGAAGGAGTTAGATCCATTCACAGGCCTGCAGTCGAGTGTGAAAAGGGAGTAGAGAAAGGGGCTCAGTACGCAGCCCTGTGGTACACCAGTGTTGAGGGTGATGGTGGTTGAGCAGATGTGTCCTAACCTAACAAGCTGAGGCCTGTTCGTCAGGAAATCCATAATCCAGTTGCAGGTTGAGTTGTTAATGCCTAGGTTTCCAAGTTTGATGATTAGCTTGGAAGGGATGACGGTATTGAATGCAGAGCTAAAGTCTACAAACAGCATGCGTGCATAAGTGTCCTTATTATCCAGATGTGTGAGCACGGAGTGCAGCGCCATTGACACTGCATCATCTACGCTCCTATTGCTGCGGTAGGCAAATTGGTATGGGTCCAGTGTGGATGGTAGAGAGTCTTTTAGGTGTGACAAGACCAGCCGCTCGAAGCACTTCATAACAATGGGTGTGAGTGCTACAGGGCGGTAGTCATTCAGACATGTCGGGCTGGAATGTTTTGGAATTGGAACAATGGAGGTGGATTTGAAACATGCTGGAACAACTGCTTGGGCGAGGGACAGGTTGAAGATATCCGTGAAGACCCCAGCGAGCTGCTCCGCACATGCCCGGAGTACGCGACCAGGGATGCCATCAGGGCCAGCAGCCTTACGTGCGTTTATCCGGCTTAGTGCAGTGTAAACATCTGTGGAGTTTAGTGTGATGATTGGGTGGTCAGTAGAAGGTGTGAGCCTGGTGGCGGGTTCCTTATTGTCTCTCTCAAAGCGTGCATAAAAGTCATTAAGCTCGTTCAGAAAGGCAGCATCTGTGGCTATGGGGATGGAGTGGTTGGGTTTGTAGTCACTAATGGCCTGGATGCCCTGCCACATGCGTCGAGGGTCAGAGTTGATAAAATGCTCCTCTAGCTTCAACTTGTAGCAGTGCTTGGCCTTTCTGATGCCCCTCTTCAGATTTGCCCTGGAAGTACTATAGGCCTGTGCATCACCTGATCTGAAGGCGGTGTTGCGTGCTTTCAACAGGAGGCGCACTTCCTTGTTCATCCATGGCTTCTGATTAGGGTATATGGTGATCTGCTTCTGAGTTGTGACACTATCAATGGTGGTATTGATGTAGTCCAATACAGAAGAGGTGTAGCTGTCTATGTCCATGTGAGAGCCACTGGTGGCCTGAGAAGCAAACATACTCAGTCTGTGTGTTAAACCCTTTCCTGGAGTGTGAAGTCTGCCCCCGCAGGCCACACCTTGATGGTCTTCACTGATGGCTTCACACGATTAATGAGAGGTGAGTACTTGGGGGTGAGGAACAAAGAAAGGTGATCAGATTGACCCAGGTGGGGGAGGGGTGTCTTAACCCCCCAATGAGGATGTATGACTGAACACCCTACCATTGGGTACACCCATTTCTGAAGGTCCTGGAGACAAAAGAAAGATATGACTACACTAGTGGTGAAGCACTTGATATTTTCGATTAAAGCCTTCGTTATAGACCAGACTTTTTGCCTTCACTTTGGGGACAGTATTTTTTATGTCCAATTTGGAGACAAACACAAACTCTGTCAAGTGAAACTTTGAGGACTATGGTGATACACAAACTCTGGTTATGTTATACTATAAGGACTTTGAGATGATACACATGAATCAACCTAATAAGAACTGAAATACATTCCAGGGTTCAAATATTGGTTAGAAAATAAGCTAGTGGCAAAGATAAAGGTTTGACAGTTTCTTTTGGAAATTGGTTTGTCTTTTTTTAGCACATTATAATTAACATGGCTAATGACAATAGTTAAAAATAAGTGCATAGAACATTGGCTAATGCCAATAATCCATAACCATATCCCACACACAATTTATACAAAAATAGCAACAACATTTTAGTTCCAGAAGATTTTAGGACCAACTTTGATTTATATATTTCAAAACTAAGCCTGTCTATACCAGAGGATCATGCCATGACATTTACATGCATCTCTTTAGTTTGTTTAGTATTTAAATGCAATTATAAAACTTTAATACCATCCCTAGAATATATAACCTATTTTTTACTCACTAAATTGCATTTGCATGCTCGTTGGAGCTCTTAAACATCAAGACATACTTATCTGTAATGTGATGCCTGGAAAAAGCTGAACACAAATACAATCAAACATTTCAAGTCTCATGTTTGGACACAAACTCCTATGAAATGACACTTTGGGGACTCTGGCTGTACACAACTCCTATGAAATGACACTTTGGGGACTCTGGCTGTACACAAACTCCTATGAAATGACACTTTGGGGACTCTGGCTGTACACAAACTCTTATGAAATGACACTTTGGGGACTCTGGCTGTACACAAACTCTTATGAAATGATACTTTGGGGACTCTGGCTGTACACAAACTCTTATGAAATGACACTTTGGGGACTCTGGCTCTACACAAACTCTTATGAAATGACACTTTGGGGACTCTGGCTGTACACAAACTCCTATGAAATGACACTTTGGGGACTCTGGCTGTACACAAACTCTTATGAAATGACACTTTGGGGACTCTGGCTCTACACAAACTCTTATGAAATGACACTTTGGGGACTCTGGCTCTACACAAACTCTTATGAAATGACACTTTGGGGACTCTGGCTCTACACAAACTCTTATGAAATGAGACTTTGGGGACTCTGGCTCTACACAAACTCCTATGAAATGACACTTTGGGGACTCTGGCTCTACACAAACTCTTATGAAATGACACTTTGGGGACTCTGGCTCTACACAAACTCTTATGAAATGACACTTTGGGGACTCTGGCTCTACACAAACTCTTATGAAATGACACTTTGGGGACTCTGGCTCTACACAAACTCTTATGAAATGAGACTTTGGGGACTCTGGCTCTACACAAACTCCTATGAAATGACACTTTGGGGACTCTGGCTCTACACAAACTCTTATGAAATGACACTTTTGGGACTCTGGCTCTACACAAACTCTTATGAAATGACACTTTGGGGACTCTGGCCGTACACAAACTCTTATGAAATGACACTTTGGGGACTCTGGCTGTACACAAACTCCTATGAAATGATACTTTGGGGACTCTGGCCGTACACAAACTCTTATGAAATGACACTTTGGGGACTCTGGCTGTACACAAACTCTTATGAAATGACACTTTGGGGACTCTGGCCGTACACAAACTCTGATGAAATGATACTTTGGGGACTCTGGCTCTACACAAACTCTTATGAAATGACACTTTGGGGACTCTGGCTCTACACAAACTCTTATGAAATGACACTTTGGGGACTCTGGCTCTACACAAACTCTTATGAAATGACACTTTGGGGACTCTGGCTGTACACAAACTCTTATGAAATGACACTTTGGGGACTCTGGCCGTACACAAACTCTTATGAAATGACACTTTGGGGACTCTGGCTGTACACAAACTCTTATGAAATGACACTTTGGGGACTCTGGCTCTACACAAACTCTTATGAAATGACACTTTGGGGACTCTGGCTCTACACAAACTCTTATGAAATGACACTTTGGGGACTCTGGCTCTACACAAACTCTTATGAAATGACACTTTGGGGACTCTGGCTGTACACAAACTCTTATGAAATGACACTTTGGGGACTCTGGCTGTACACAAACTCTTATGAAATGACACTTTGGGGACTCTGGCTCTACACAAACTCTTATGAAATGACACTTTGGGGACTCTGGCTGTACACAAACTCTTATGAAATGACACTTTGGGGACTCTGGCTGTACACAAACTCTTATGAAATGACACTTTGGGGACTCTGGCTGTACACAAACTCTTATGAAATGACACTTTGGGGACTCTGGCTGTACACAAACTCTTATGAAATGACACTTTGGGGACTCTGGCTGTACACAAACTCTTATGAAATGACACTTTGGGACTCTGGCTGTACACAAACTCTTATGAAATGACACTTTGGGGACTCTGGCTGTACACAAACTCTTATGAAATGACATTTTGGGGACTCTGGCTGTACACAAACTCTTATGAAATGACACTTTGGGGACTCTGGCTGTACACAAACTCTTATGAAATGACACTTTGGGGACTCTGGCTGTACACAAACTCTTATGAAATGACACTTTGGGGACTCTGGCTGTACACAAACTCTTATGAAATGACACTTTGGGGACTCTGGCTGTACACAAACTCTTATGAAATGACACTTTGGGGACTCTGGCTGTACACAAACTCTTATGAAATGACACTTTGGGGACTCTGGCTGTACACAAACTCTTATGAAATGACACTTTGGGGACTCTGGCTGTACACAAACTCTTATGAAATGACACTTTGGGGACTCTGGCTGTACACAAACTCTTATGAAATGACACTTTGGGGACTCTGGCTCTACACAAACTCTTATGAAGTGACACTTTGGGGACTCTGGCTGTACACAAACTCTTATGAAATGACACTTTGGGGACTCTGGCCGTACACAAACTCTTATGAAATGACACTTTGGGGACTCTGGCTGTACACAAACTCTTATGAAGTGACACTTTGGGGACTCTGGCTGTACACAAACTCTTATGAAGTGACACTTTGGGGACTCTGGCTGTACACAAACTCTTATGAAGTGACACTTTGGGGACTCTGGCTGTACACAAACTCTCATGAAATGACACTTTGGGGACTCTGGCTGTACACAAACTCTTATGAAATGACATTTTGGGGACTCTGGCTGTACACAAACTCTTATGAAATGACACTTTGGGGACTCTGGCCGTACACAAACTCTTATGAAATGACATTTGGGGACTCTGGCTGTACACAAACTCTTATGAAATGACACTTTGGGGACTCTGGCTCTACACAAACTCTTATGAAGTGACACTTTGGGGACTCTGGCTGTACACAAACTCCTATGAAATGAGACTTTGGGGACTCTGGCTGTACACAAACTCTTATGAAATGATACTTTGGGGACTCTGGCTCTACACAAACTCTTATGAAATGAGACTTTGGGGACTCTGGCTGTACACAAACTCTTATGAAATGATACTTTGGGGACTCTGGCTCTACACAAACTCTTATGAAGTGACACTTTGGGGACTCTGGCCGTACACAAACTCTTATGAATGACACTTTGGGGACTCTGGCCGTACACAAACTCTCATGAAGTGACACTTTTGGGACTCTGGCCGTACACAAACTCTTATGAAATGACACTTTGGGGACTCTGGCGTACACAAACTCTTATGAAATGAGACTTTGGGGACTCTGGCTCTACACAAACTCTTATGAAATGAGACTTTGGGGACTCTGGCTCTACACAAACTCTTATGAAATGACACTTTGGGACTCTGGCTCTACACAAACTCTTATGAAATGACACTTTGGGGACTCTGGCTGTACACAAACTCTTATGAAATGACACTTTGGGGACTCTGGCTCTACACAAACTCTTATGAAATGACACTTTGGGGACTCTGGCTGTACACAAACTCCTATGAAATGAGACTTTGGGGACTCTGGCTGTACACAAACTCTTATGAAATGATACTTTGGGGACTCTGGCTCTACACAAACTCTTATGAAATGACACTTTGGGGACTCTGGCTGTACACAAACTCTTATGAAATGACACTTTGGGGACTCTGGCTCTACACAAACTCTTATGAAATGACACTTTGGGGACTCTGGCTGTACACAAACTCTTATGAAATGACACTTTGGGGACTCTGGCTGTACACAAACTCCTATGAAATGAGACTTTGGGGACTCTGGCTGTACACAAACTCTTATGAAATGATACTTTGGGGACTCTGGCTCTACACAAACTCTTATGAAGTGACACTTTGGGGACTCTGGCTCTACACAAACTCTTATGAAATGACACTTTGGGGACTCTGGCTCTACACAAACTCTTATGAAATGACACTTTGGGGACTCTGGCTCTACACAAACTCTTATGAAATGACACTTTGGGGACTCTGGCTGTACACAAACTCTTATGAAATGACACTTTGGGGACTCTGGCTGTACACAAACTCTTATGAAATGAGACTTTGGGGACTCTGGCTCTACACAAACTCTTATGAAATGATACTTTGGGGACTCTGGCTCTACACAAACTCTTATGAATGACACTTTGGGGACTCTGGCTGTACACAAACTCTTATGAAATGAGACTTTGGGGACTCTGGCTCTACACAAACTCTTATGAAATGAGACTTTGGGGACTCTGGCTCTACACAAACTCTTATGAAATGAGACTTTGGGGACTCTGGCTCTACACAAACTCTTATGAAATGACACTTTGGGGACTCTGGCTGTACACAAACTCTTATGAAATGAGACTTTGGGGACTCTGGCTCTACACAAACTCTTATGAAATGACACTTTGGGGACTCTGGCTGTACACAAACTCTTATGAAATGAGACTTTGGGGACTCTGGCTGTACACAAACTCTTATGAAACTCTTAACTTGTCAGCACTTTTCTTTTTACTTTCACACCTCCCTTTTTCTACTTTGGCTCTGCCATCTTTCTTCCTCTTCTATGACTCCATCTTTCTTCCTCTACTTGCGCTCCTACATCTTTCTTCCTCTACTTGCGCTCCCATATCTTTCTTCCTCTACTTTCCCTCCTCCACCTTTCTTCCTCTACTTTCCCTCCTCCACCTTTCTTCCTCTACTAACCCTCCTACATCTTTCTTCCTCTACTTACCCTCCTATATCTTTCTTCCTCTACTTTCCCTCCTCCACCTTTCTTCCTCTACTTTCCCTCCTACACCTTTCTTCCTCTACTTACCCTCCTACATCTTTCTTCCTCTACTTACCCTCCTACATCTTTCTTCCTCTACTTTCCCTCCTACACCTTTCTTCCTCTACTTACCCTCCTACATCTTTCTTCCTCTACTTACCCTCCTACATCTTTCTTCCTCTACTTTCCCTCCTCCACCTTTCTTCCTCTACTTACCCTCCTACACCTTTCTTCCTCTACTTTCCCTCCTACACCTTTCTTCCTCTACTTACCCTCCTACATCTTTCTTCCTCTACTTTCCCTCCTCCACCTTTCTTCCTCTACTTACCCTCCTCCACCTTTCTTCCTCTACTTTCCCTCCTCCACCTTTCTTCCTCTACTATCCCCCCTCCACCTTTCTTCCTCTACTTGCCCTCCTCCACCTTTCTTCCTCTACTTTCGCTCCTACATATTTCTTCCTCTACTTACCCTCCTAGATCTTTCTTCCTCTACTTTCGCTCTTACATCTTTCTTTCTCTACTTACCCTCCTCCACCTTTCTTCCTCTACTTGCCCTCCTCCACCTTTCTTTCTCTACTTGCCCTCCTCCACCTTTCTTCCTCTACTTTTGCTCCTACATCTTTCTTTCTCTACTTCCCCTCCGACATCTTTCTTCCTCTACTTTCCCTCCTCCACCTTTCTTCCTCTACTTGCCCTCCTCCACCTTTCTTCCTCAACTTGCCCTCCTCCTCCTTTCTTTCTCTACTTGCCCTCCTCCACCTTTCTTCCTCTACTTTACCTCCTCCACCTTTCTTCCTCTACTTTCCCTCCTCCACCTTTCTTCCTCTACCTTCGCTCCTACATCTTTCTTCCTCTTCTTTCCCTCCTCCTCCTTTCTTCCTCTACTTTCCCTCCTCCACCTTTCTTCCTCTACCTTCGCTCCTACATCTTTATTCCCCTACTTTCCCTCCTCCACCTTTCTTCCTCTACCTTCGCTCCTACATCTTTCTTCCTCTACTTTCCCTCCTCCCCCTTTCTTCCTCTACTTTCCCTCCTCCACCTTTCTTCCTCTACCTTCGCTCCCAATCTTTCTTCCCCTACTATCCCTCCTCCACCTTTCTTCCTCTACTTGCCCTCCTCCACCTTTCTTTCTCTACTTGCCCTCCTCCACCTTTCTTCCTCTACTTTTGCTCCTACATCTTTCTTTCTCTACTTCCCCTCCGACAACTTTCTTCCTCTACTTTCCCTCCTCCACCTTTCTTCCTCTACTTGCCCTCCTCCACTTTTCTTCCTCTACTTGCCCTCCTCCTCCTTTCTTCCTCTACTTGCCCTCCTCCACCTTTCTTCCTCTACTTTACCTCCTCCACCTTTCTTCCTCTACTTTCCCTCCTCCACCTTTCTTCCTCTACCTTCGCTCCTACATCTTTATTCCCCTACTTTCCCTCCTCCACCTTTCTTCCTCTACCTTCGCTCCTACATCTTTCTTCCTCTACTTTCCCTCCTCCCCCTTTCTTCCTCTACTTTCCCTCCTCCACCTTTCTTCCTCTACCTTTGATCCTACATCTTTATTCCCCTACTTTCCCTCCTCCACCTTTCTTCCTCTACCTTCGCTCCTACATCTTTCTTCCTCTACTTTCCCTCCTCCACCTTTCTTCCTCTACTTTCCCTCCTCCACCTTTCTTCCTCTACCTTCGCTCCCAATCTTTCTTCCCCTACTATCCCTCCTTCACCTTTCTTCCTCTACTTTCGCTCCTTCATCGTCTTCATCTACTTACCGTCCTACACTTTCTTCCTCTACTTACCCTCCTCCACCTTTCTTCCTCTACTTTCCCTCCACCACCTTTCTTCCTCTACTTATCCTCCTCCACATTTCTTCCTCTACTTTCCCTCCACCACCTTTCTTCCTCTACTTACCCTCCTCCACCTTTCTTCCTCTACTTTCGCTCCTACATCTTTCTTCCTCTACTTACCCTCCTCCACCTTTCTTCCTCTACTTTCCCTCCACCACCTTTCTTCCTCTACATACCCTCCTCCACCTTTCTTCCTCTACTTTCCCTCCACCACCTTTCTTCATCTACTTACCCTCCTCCACATTTCTTCCTCTACTTTCGTTCCAACATCTTTCTTCCTCTACTTACCCTCCTCCACCTTTCTTCCTCTTTACTTTCGTTCCGCTGTAATTGTTCTTTTTCCCTCTTTCTTCCCTTTTATTTTCACTACTCTAAGATCTTCTTGTGTCTGCTAGAAGAGCTCCAATTAATAAACAAATAAACTATATTGCACAAAAGTGCACATTAGGATAACTCTAAAAGAACACATGCAAAAAGGAACACTAAGAAAATAATGAAAATCAAAATCATGAAAAATGATCAGTGCTTGTCTTCGATGTACTATATTCTCATAATCGATTATTTAAATATTCCCTTCACATGGATTGTGCTTTTATTCTCTTTACCTAAACATTTTCTGTTTTCTTCACATTAAACCCAATGATGTATTCTACATTCCACCCTTTCTTTTCAAAGTTGTGATCCTGTTTCGGACATAATTCTTAACACCAGTTCATGTTCGATCCTTTAAGGCTTCTGGCTCTGCCTGAATGTATCTCTTGCAGTCTTTCTTACCAGGAACTCTGCATGTCTGTATGAAGTTCATCATGTGTTTTTCAACGGCTTTTACCTCACCATTCTCCCATTTTCTTTTTAAAGGAATGGATGAACCTAAAAAAATAAAAATGAAAATCCTCATCACAACTTAAGTCAATGAGTAATAAGCAAAACTTTCTTGCATGAATATTTTTAGTTCTGAGAAACTGGTCACATTGCCAGTATCTAATGTATTTAGTAATTGATAGTTACTCGGTTAATGCTTTGCTGTGGTTCACAGATTTGTGTACCTTCATCCTTTTGTGAAGCGCATGCTTGTTCAGTGTATGTAGGTCTATGTATGTTGTTTCAGGAATGCTGCTGCATCTTGCGGCATCCGTGTCCTCCTCATCGGTTGATATAGAATCATCTGGTTCCTCAAGTCGCTCTACAACAATAAGAAAGTATTAGCTTACTTAATTTTTGGAAGATGATGAAAGAAACTGTAAATTTGGGCTGCAATTAAACTGTTTAGACCTAATCTAATTAGAATCATACAATTTGGATCGATTTCAATATCATCAGTCTCTGTCCTTTGTAGTTGGACAGTGTCGCCATTAAAACTTTGCTCATTTTGCCAGCTCCAATGTCCCCTCCGGTAACCGATAATACTGTCTGTGAACTCTGATATCGTGACCGAGGAAATCAGCCAGCTGGTCAGCTTCATTCTCATCAAGGTTAAGAATCTTTGACATGGTTGCTATATGCTTCCTGAGCCTGGTTGATGAGAGAGCTGCAGGATTCTTAATGCTGCATTCATGAGCTGCTCTACGTGTGCACTCTCCTCCTCTGTAAGCAGACATTGCTCCGGATCTAGGGAACATAAAGGGATTCTGAGCTGGAACACCACAAGCCTCACGTGTTTCAACAAGCAGCTCCATGGCAGAAACTAGTGAAGGCTTGAGGAGCACAGGAACCTTTCGACCCCGTTTACCACGGATTTCTACTCTGGTGAAGTGGTTACACAGCTTCCTCTCAAACTCAGAAAGACAGATGGCTATGTCTTCATGTAGCTCAGAAGAATCCCGGCTTCGAAAAGCTGACAAAAGCATCCGTGACACCTCACCTTCTCTTCGTCTGTTGAAGAGGATGACTTGGGACAGTGTGACTTTGGCAAGAGCAGCATAGTTTTCTGCAGACGTACTGTTTCTGAGTTTATTTAGGAACTCATCATGTTTTTTTTCTAGATGTAAATGCAGAACTTTGACATCCTGAGTGAAAGGAATGATCTGTGGCGCATTCCACTTTGCTTCTTTCAATGTAGTTATAGCACCAGCAGAAATGTATTCATTCCACCTTGCTTGGTATACTTTTCTGAAGTCTTGAGTACACTCTGCACACTCATGGTCTCCATTCATCATAGCATTGCTTTCAATAATCCTACAGATCTTGTTTAAAGAATGTCCAAGTTAGAGAGCTAAAGAGGGAATGCGGTAGGCCTGCACCATTAATCGTTTTTAAACCGAAATCGCAATTTGAACAAACTATTTCTCTAAGCAGAAATGGAGGCAAAACAGATCCGAGAGCAATTTAAAAAGGGAGAATATATATATCAAAGAAAATTATACGTGCGAGCGGGTGGATAATTTATTTGAAGAAGCGGATGCGGGTGACATTTTAGCTTATCCGCTCATCTCTACTGTTCATGCTTTTGAATTAGCAAAGAACGTCATTTTGAAAAAATGAGCGTGACAGGGAGCAGCAGTTCAAATTCGCAACAAAGTTACGTCATGTCTGCTGAAGAGCAAAGTCCTGCAACAGACGACCTGGTACCTAAATGAAAAAGCATCGCTTATGTATGGAATTATTTTGAAAGTCTACGTCGACCTCGCGAGGCAACACAACCAATCTCTATCAACACCTGCAGAGGTATCAAAGACTATTCTATGATGAATGCAAAGCCAAAAAGTCCACAGATAAACCCACTTCGTCCCAACAACCACCACAACTGACATCAAAGCAAACTTCAATTGCTCACACGTTTGAAATAAGCACACCCTACGACACATTTTCACAAAGGTTCAGCAAAATAACAGACGCCATACATAACTGTAATTGTTTACAGTGTTTTTGGGATCTTAAAAGTTTAAGGTTTTGTTTATACTTGTTAATTTAACTATTTAATCTACTGCTGTTATTCTCTTAATTTGTCATGACATTTTTGCGTGACAACTTTATTTAAAAAAAAAATGGCCACAGTGTAAGTGGTTTTGAATAAATAATGTTACAATAGTTTGTGATTTTGCTTGGTCTTTCTTTGATGCATGCTGTTAAAACCAACACAACAAACCTAGCTCTTTTTTAAATAGTAGCTAGTCAAATCGCATTTTAAATCTCAAATCGCAATTTTGGTCAGAAAAATCACAATTTGATTTTTTCTTCAAATCGTGCAGCCCTAGAATGCGGTAGGAGTTTGTCTCTTCGTCAAAGCCAGACACGACTTTCACAGCTGATATGACATGTTTGAAGTTTGCCGGTATGATGAACTCCGCCATTGGTCTCAGTGGAGTAATCTTTCTTGCTTAAAGAAGAAGTCTGCCAACTTCTCTCATCTTCTGTCCGATGTAGTCATGTTTGGGCACATCAGATCCCATCCTCTTGAACATGTGCTCTCCCAGTTGCATGATGCACGTGTCACTGTGAATTGTGCGTGAAACATCATCGTAGTTCATGAAGGTAAGTATTTTCTTGAAGCCTTTGCTAACCTCTAAGCCAACTGGTGTTTTTAAGGCACAAAGAGATCGATCTCTTTTTCTGCCTTGTGAATCATCATTTTTAGGTTTGAGTGGACAGTTTTTTATATGTTTCCAAAGGCTATGCTTGTAGTAAAGCCCTTGGCAATAAACACAGTGAATAAAATCTTTGGTGTTTTTGCTCTTTTTAGGACAATAATATTTGAATATAATATTACAAATATTTGCAACGGATGCGAAAAATGCAGAAAATCGAACCATCAGAATTCATTTTTATGACGGACGGTAGTTTCAGAGGCTGCAAACGTATAAAACGTGAGGTCGTATTTAGTTATATATATACTATAAAACGAATAAACTAGTCAGAATATAGGCTACAGTTAAAGCTTTCCTTTAGTTTTTGTGAAATACACGCAGACACGCACACACAAACACTTAAATACATTTATGTTGTTAATAAATAAATAACACTAAATTGTTGTAACAGCTATATCTCCAAGTTTTGTTTTTCACTGTAAAAATGTAATGATTTGCTAATGCAAAGAGAGTACCGCCACCTTTTCCCCCCCACTTCAAGCACTGCTTATAACACAAACAAATCATCCTCCTGGCGACTTTTTTTTGTTGTCAAAGCGACAAATTCCGGTTCCTCCGCCCCTCCCTGATATGCGTGGGCTGTGGGAGAAAGTGTAATTATTAGAGAGGGCAGCCGGTGTGACAGTGTCCTCTGGTTTGATCCAGGTTTCAGTAAGTGCTAAAAGAGAAAGACCAGAATGTTTGGCAATAGCCGTGATGAAATCTGCCTTGTTTACAGCGGATTGGCAGTTCCATAAACCAATAGGAAAGGTAATAGAGGTAGTGTTGGATGCTGAAAGAGTACGCAGGTTGTTAGCATTAGCCATGCGTGGCCTTCTGCGAGTAACCGTTGGTTTACAAGATGTAATGACAGTGTGGATTTGAAAACACATAGTGAAAAATGAAGGAATGTACAAGACAAATAAAGAAAGTTGTATAAAGATAATAGATAAAGTGCAATAGTCGAAGTGCAAACAGTAATACTCAAGTGCCTTGTCTGTGTCGTTGCTTGGTGGAGTCGCACAGGTAGAGTCAATGGTCTTTACTCTCTTCGGTCTTCACGTGATGAGGGCTGCACGCGACCGCAGCACACGGTGGTCAATCGCACTTAAATACCCGTTTAAATCACGCAATTGAATTCAGTAGGACACGCCTTCCAATATCTCCCAATATTAACACGCAAACTAACAGCGCGTGACTCAGCGGACGCAAACAAAGGAAACGAAACTGCGTTAGACTCAATGAAACACTAATGATCAATTTCACTTACGAGTTCCAGTTGATTCTTAAGCTGCAACAAAACTGCAGTTAGGCCTAATGTGCACAACGAGCAGCGGGTGCTTCCGTGAGCCCCTCTCCCGTCCAATTATATCAATAGCCTAGTAATGATAATAGGCCTATACTGATGATAATAATAATAATAATAACAACAACAACAAAGCATGTAACCTCATATAATTATATAGCAATAGCCTAGTAATGATGATAGGCATACTACTACTCAAATAATAATAATAACAATAATAATGTCTGCAAGCTCACATTAGAAGTCTGGTGCTACTGCCAATTATAACAATAGCCTAGTAATGATAATAGGCCTACCTACCGCTACTGATGATAATCATAATAATAATGTGGGCCTAAAGATAATAGCCGGCCGGCCGGCCATCCATCCATCCAAGGTGGTGTGGTGTGGGTGGGCCCCAACTGCAATGAACCAGCTTTCTTATGTCTTATGGCTCGTTTCCACTGAGTGGTACCATACAGAATTGTACAGAAAATTCTACTGGCAGAAGTTGTGAATGGTACCAAAGAGCTAACCATAAGCTAACGATACTGTTCCACATTTTTGGGACCCTTTCGTAAAGGTACAGGTAGTACGATACCTAATGGGTGGAGCTAGACTCACTGCAGAATGCTAATTGGTTTACAGAGAATCTTTACTTGCATATGCTGTGAGAACACAGGAAGCGCCCTTTTCTTTCTGGCATTCACTATGCCTACCAAGTTAGGGTACTGTTGGGAGTTGAAATGAAGGCCTGATTACATGTAATGAATTGAACTGTTCTGTACTGATCCGCGCATTGGAAACAAGCCATTTGTATCTTTCATTCTTGTTTATTTGTTTTAATACGTGCGTCTTTCTGTGGACCCAAACCGCTGACACTGGATTCTCTTGCCTGATTCAAAGAAATATAAGAACACAATGTAAAGATGTGATAAGAGAATAGCAAGTGATGAAAATGTTACCAAAAACTGTTTTTCAGCATTTAATTTTACCTTTGCTCGCCAAGGCCAATCTGAGTCTCCATAGCTGTAAGTAATTTCTTCTCCTGGTTTAATGTCTCGGACAGCAAAAAGATACAGATGGGGTTGCTGGTTCACTTCGACTGTTTTTATTGTACAGGTAGGATATTTGTGCTCGTCATTGACCAGTCTTCCCAAAGATCCATCTTCCTTAGATGCATCCATGCTAAAAATAAATAAAAGCCCATTAAGCATAAGTGACTGGCAACAATTGTTTTTCTTTCACATTTACACCTAAAGAGTAGGTAGTACAAGTCTATATAAATACAAATGGGTTTGGTGAAAAACAAACCAATAGCACACACGTGGTTGCCCTTAACCCCGTGCCTGAGCACAATTGTCTGCACTTGTCTGGTGGCTCACACTGTGTCACGTTTGTTCCTTGCCTGTTTTCACTTGTTTCATTGTTTTCACCTGTCCCTCATCTTTGTTAATCTCCCGTTGCCAATCTCATTATTAGTTAATTCGTTTTCACTTGTGTTTCGTCATTGTTAATTAGTTCCACACCTGTTTCTGTTTTCCATGAGTGTCTTCCTTTTGTATTTAAGCCCTGTGTCTCCCTCTGTTCTTGGTCGGTTATTATTTATGTCAAGGAATTGTATTACTGGTTTTGTCTTCCCTGTTCTCCTGCTCCCGTGTTTGTTTTGGACTTCTGTTTTCATTAAACCCCATTGGATTATACCTTTTTGTTTCTCCATTCATCCTCCTCCGTGTCAGCCCGTGACAGAATAACCGACCTGAAAAATGGATTGCTGTACCTTTTCTCCAGAGGCTGTCCTCAGGGACTTGAGACAGGACGGAAGGCCTCTGGAGAACTACGTGGAGGAGTTTGTTGGCGTGTGCTATCGGGTGAGTTGGAGCGATCAAGCTCTAAACCTGGCCTTTGTGGCCGGTCTGGACGACATTCTGCTCGTCCTCGTCATGCTTCCCGATGCAGATGAGTACCGGCTGGAGGACTTCGTAAATCGAGTCCTCCAAGCAACCGGCTCCGAGTTCTGCGTCGGGGTGACTGATGAGGACTTGAGCGGGGGTCGCCCAGTATCGGTCACAGGCCAGGGGTTCGTTCCGGCTCATCTCGGATCCACGCCTCACTCCTCCACCACCCAGCAACGGGAGCAGGTTAAAGGGGACCTGTTCTCGGAGCCGGTCCCGTCCGGCCTTCCAGAGCCTCTCCAGCCGTTCCCGCACGGCCTTCCAGAGCCTCTTCAGCCGTTCCCGCACGGCCTTCCAGAGCCTCTTCAACCGTTCCCGCACGGCCTTCCAGAGCCTCTTCAGCCGTTCCCGCACGGCCTTCCAGAGCCTCTTCAGCCGCTCCCGCACGGCCTTCCAGAGCCTCTCCAGCCGTTCCCGCACGGCCTTCCAGAGCCTCTCCAGCCGTTCCCGCACGGCCTTCCAGAGCCTCTCCAACCGTTCCCGCACGGCCTTCCAGAGCCTCTCCAGCCGTTCCCGCACGGCCTTCCAGAGCCTCTCCAGCCGTTCCCGCACGGCCTTCCAGAGCCTCTTCAGCCGTTCCCGCACGGCCTTCCAGAGCCTCTCCAGCCGTTCCCGCACGGCCTTCCAGAGCCTCTTCAGCCATTCCCGCACGGCCTCCCAGAGCCTCTCCAGCCGTTCCCGCACGGCCTTCCAGAGCCTCTCCAGCCGTTCCCGCACGGCCTTCCAGAGCCTCTCCAACCGTTCCAGCACGGCCTTCCAGAGCCTCTCCAGCCGTTCCCGCACGGCCTTCCAGAGCCTCTCCAGCCGTTCCCGCACGGCCTTCCAGAGCCTCTCCAGCCGTTCCCGCACGGCCTTCCAGAGCCTCTCCAGCCGTTCCCGCACGGCCTTCCAGGGCCTCTCCAGCCGGTCCCGTCAGGCCTCCTAGAGCCCGCTGCCCAGCCGCCAGAGCCCGCTGCCCAGCCGCCAGAGCCCGCTGCCCAGCCGCCAGAGCCCGCTGCCCAGCCGCCAGAGCCCGCTGCCCAGCCGGTCCTGGACAACCTCCATATGAGCTCCCGGACTAAACCCAAATATTTTTTGGGGGGGAGCCATATGGCAGGGATAGCCCTCAAGGCTAGACCGGTCGTCTGCCATCCGGTACGGCCGACGCCTTCCAGGTCTCCCGAATGGCCGGCGCCCTCCAGAATGGCCGCCGCCCTCAAGGCCTCCAGAATGGCCGCCGCCCTCAAGGCCTCCAGAATGGCCGCCGCCCTCAAGGCCTCCAGAATGGCCGCCGCCCTCAAGGCCTCCAGAATGGCCGCCGCCCTCCAGGCCTCCAGAATGGCCGCCGCCCTCCAGAGTCCCAGAGCTGGACGTATCGTCCTGGAGGTCTCCCATCCCACCAGGTCTGGTCTTCCCTGCACCGGCCTCCAGGACGCCCACCCCCCCTTCCCCCTTTGGTACTGTTTTGGCGCGAGGACGCGCCTTGTGGAGGGGGGGGTAATGTCACGTTTGTTCCTTGCCTGTTTTCACTTGTTTCATTGTTTTCACCTGTCCCTCATCTTTGTTAATCTCCCGTTGCCAATCTCATTATTAGTTAATTCGTTTTCACTTGTGTTTCGTCATTGTTAATTAGTTCCACACCTGTTTCTGTTTTCCATGAGTGTCTTCCTTTTGTATTTAAGCCCTGTGTCTCCCTCTGTTCTTGGTCGGTTATTATTTATGTCAAGGAATTGTATTACTGGTTTTGTCTTCCCTGTTCTCCTGCTCCCGTGTTTGTTTTGGACTTCTGTTTTCATTAAACCCCATTGGATTATACCTTTTTGTTTCTCCATTCATCCTCCTTCGTGTCAGCCCTGACACACTGTACTTTACAATCTGAACCCAAGACCCTTTTTTGATTATGATGCAACCGTTTTGTAGTAAACAGAGAAAGGACTCTCTTTCAGCACAATTGAGTTCATCATAATGCTAAGTTTGATATGACCCGCTTATCATAATTTGTGCAGGGTTGCTATTTTGTCCGACAACCCTAACATTTGAACATTATTGTATGCGCTATTGATCTACCAAAAATGTCCTCTTGTCATTTCAAAGTTGTATTACTAGTTCCACTGAACACAAAAGAAGATATTTTGCAGAATGTGCTTAACTGGCACATATTGAATTATATTGGTTTTGTGCACATATAATGTAAGTGAATTGGAGCGGTTTGCTTAACAACATTCTTCTAAATCTCTTCTTTTGTCTTCTGCAGAGGAAAGTCATAAAGGTTTGAAATGACAAGAGGGTGAGAAAATGATGACAAAAATGTAGCTTTTGGGTAAACTTTAAAAGCTTAAGGAAGAATTTTAACATTTGCAAAATTCAGACTATTCCATCCATGCTCAAACCTAACCACACCGTACCCGAACCCACCTCTTCAACCAGGCCAGTGCACAGTTGACGCTCACAGTATTCAAACAGACCAGAATTTGGCTGGTTGAACCAAGCTAAATGTGAGTATACCTGAGTAAGTAATAATGTACAGGCAGACGGTTGTTATGGCAGAAATAATCCCTGACAGTGTGATCAGAACGTGAAGCGGAGGGTCTTGTATCACACTGAAGGGTCTTATATGGCGATAAAAGCCGGCTGCTTGTACATTATCCCTCTTATTACACGCCTACTTAACACATAGAAAAAAACTGGACTTTAAATGTGAATTTGAAATATTTGATTAGCTCATTTTTACCGAATGCAAACCGCAAACTTCCGCGAGGAAAAGCCATTTATTTTTTAAGAAACGACGTTTTAACATCACAAACAGGCAAATTTGAATATCATATATGTTGTTAAAAGACATATTTATAATTAATGTTTGTGTAATATGAAACTGCCCCTCTCAAAATGATTTGCAGCATCCGGGTTACCAGGTGTTATTAGTTTTGTTCCAATGTTATTTAATAATAACAACCCTTGGAATCTGGCAACTGGCCAATCAGAAGAAAGAATTCCAATGAGCCGTGTTATTAAGATATTAAGATGTTAAGATATTTAAGCATCCCTTCAACATCAAGCCAACAATTCTATACTCACCACCAGTGTTTGCCTTGCCTCTGAAAATCAAACAAGAATGTGTTCTCAACTTCAGTGCACTGTTCAGATCGAGCAAGACTCTCCTTTGAACTCAGAAGTTCACTTGTGTATTCAAGGACAAAATCACCTTGGAAAAAGCTTCAGTGGTGAAAACGCCACGTCCTAAAGAGAAAAATAAAATTAGGTTCTGAGGTTCCTTTAAAGTGAACTATTTATGAAACTATTAATAAAATATTTATTTAGTAGCCATGCTAAAATGAAAAAGTGCTGTCCTTACAAACACTAACACAAACATTATTCTTACCTTTATATTGATTGATAAATTTCTCTTGAAGCCCAGACTTGTCTGTTTTGCAAGCAATATGATGCTTAGCATCCTGAAGTGGTGACTTGCGTCTTTTATTTTTCAATTTGGCCAGCATAGTGACTGCTGATGCCAATACTTATACAATGACTGCAAAGTAGTGTTGTCAAAATTATCGATATTTCGATAAAATCGATACTGAAATATCTTAACGGTACAAATACTAATTTCCCGAAGTATCGATACTCCGATCCTAGCCGAGCTGTCACTTTCACTTATCTCCAAAGGCGCGTTGACAAACACCACCGCAGTGCCTGTCACGTGTCTCGTCTGATTCGCTCTGGTTAAATAGCAAAAGTGAATATAAATATGGCGTGTGCGGCGCCTCCGCAACCGGCTTTGGTTGATAAAGAACACAGCAGGAGTGCTATCTGGAAATATTTTGGATATGAAGCAAATGAACATGGAAAGCCGAAGGACACAAACAAGCCAATATGCAAGAGTTGCTACAGAGCAGTGCTAACAAAAGGCGCTAACACCTCTAATATAGCAATATGAGTGTTGTCTCGTTTTTTTAGCGTAGTTCTTAAAGTTAATATAATCCGACTGAGGAATCTTTAACTGTGAATCTTTAAATACTTTAACTCTGGTCAAATGTAAATTAACTTGTGCTTAATTAACTTAATTCAAATAAAGATCACGTGTGTGGATCGGTGATATTTGAATCCGGCATTAAAATATGTTCATCAAATAATGTTATGTATTGACCAGCATTTATGAACGATGAGCAATGCATTTGCTACAGTATATTTTAATCTTTGATGACAGCATGTAATAAAATACAACGGATCATGTTTGATCTGGTCCAATGAAAAAAAATATAAACAGATAGAACTTTGGATTTTAATTAGTACATGTATTAGTAAATGTTAGTTTAAATTAACTTTTAACTAAGATTAATACATGTTTTGGAAGTATTTTTCATTGTTTATTTATGTTAACAAATATCTATTACCAATTACTTAAGTTCTGAGATTAGTTACAAAGTTCAGTTCATTTTAAAAGTTGTCAAAAAAATATATATGTTTATTAAAGTTTGGCATTCTCTTGTAGCACCAGAAAGAAGATGAGACTCGAACTGCAACAGTACATAATGCGTTACAACACACATTATGAAGAATTACAATGCATTTTACCCTTTAATAACTCTTTATAATACATTATATATGTTATATTTATCTTTAAATAATAATAATAAAAATAAAAATAATTACCCCCTTTGGCAGTTTTTTTCTCTGTGGTATCGAAAATGGTATCGAGTATCGATATTTTTCAAGGTATCGTATCGAAGTTAGAAATTCCAGTATCGTGACAACACTACTGCAAAGAAATATTATAAATACATTAACAGTATAATAAAGCATATGTCAGACTAAAACAAGCAACACAGTTATGTAGACAATGGAAGAGAATTTTAAAGCAGAATAAGTTTTAGCTAAAAAGATTTCTGTCCATCTGTTAGTCTACATAATTCCCTCCAAACACTATGAAAATTACATTCATAAAATATGTGGATTTTGTGCATGTCTTAAAAATTCTACAAAAATCTCTGCAATTTCCACCACTAAATTCATGATAATAATACTGATATCACTATAAACATTAAAAATATATGCACACATCTTTACAGCATTTTTCCAACACTGATGATCAATCATTTACCAATTGTTTTATTTCTATAAAAATTGATAAGTATTGAAAACTTAATCTAACGAATTATATTTACTATTACAAATGATATGAATGTTGACCATGATTACACCTAGCCAATTAATATTGTTACCACTAATATGAGATGAGATTCATCTCAATATGAGATTCAATGAGATGAAAAGAGGCATACCATCGAAAAGTTGACAAATCCCTTAACATCATATATGTATTAACAAACCTTAAATACTACTCAATTTAATATTTTGCAATTTTGTCGTAAATCGTAGGTCGTAACTCACCTTTCCTCTTTTAATCGCTGCGTAGGTCTCTCTCTTCGCGGGAAATAGTGGATAATGAGGTGATATCACGTGCTCGAATTTCCCGGGAAACCTGTCGTGCGTTGCTGACTTGGGTACGCAAATGACGTTTTTACGTTTGTTACGTTCGCGCTGAAATTGTGCTAGGCCACGAGCTAAGTACTGTTCCACAATACAGCAGAAAACCACATACTCTTCATAAACATTTTCGTATCAATTAATATTACGTCTTAATGCAGTAAAGGAATGTATAAAATATAACGGGATATCATATAAGAGCGAATACATCTCGCGCTCTGCATTTGTCTGTAGCAGTGTTCGTCTTCATGCTACGCTGCGTAGACGAACAACACATGACATGAAGTATCGCGAGTATTCTCATTCCCGAGTTTACGAAACTGTTTGATCTCGCGTTGTTCTGACGTCATTATATGTTCGTTCTGAGCAGCGCCAATTGAAGTCGAACACACCATGTGTTAAGTCACAGCCAGTGGGTCAGAGTGATCTCTATCTACAAGGCAGATGTTTTCAATTTTTAATAAGTAGTTCTATCACGACTAACATATTATGCTGTATTATATAAATCCGAATGCAATTTTTTTGCTGGAACCATAATAAAACTTCATGGTAAAACAAACCTCATTATATTAAAAAGTAGGTAATTCATAATTCTAACCAATATGGTTAGAACATTATTCATTTCCATCTTTTTAATAATACACTGGAAATAAACTGGCTTAATCAATTAAAACCGTTTTCATTAACGGATTCACAGATTGGTGACATATTGATGTTTGATGTGTAATTATAAAATTAAAAAACTAACACTTTCACTTAATGGACTCTCATTTGCAAGCATAACTTGATCCTAGATTGTAAATATAGAACAATAAGAATAGGAATGGGAAATACATGATATTGTTTTACACAACATTTTATACTATTAAATAATGAATGTTTTCTCTTTAGGTATACATAATTTAATTAAGAATTTAAAGCAGATAAGTAATGTATGTTTTACTGGAGAAAACTGTTTCTGCAATATTAGAATAACCTTTTTGATCATGTAAATAGAGAAAAAAATATTTATCCAACAAACAAGTTCCTCACAAATAAAGCAAAACAGTTAAGAGAGAATGCTGACACTTAGTCTTTCACAGAACGATATCTCTCTCTCATCCGACACACTCAGATCAGTTCATAGAGATCCCTCATAATGAACTGATGGTTTAAATCAGGTGTGCTAGAAAAGAGAAAACATACAAACTAAGCGCCGAGCGGAGCGAACATCAGAGAGTACAAGGTGTGTGTGTGAGTGTAAGTGCATTTATTGATAGATTGATATGATATGACATCTGCATCGGTGTAGTTCTTGTAATTGCAGTTTACATAATGTTACTGGACCAATACACGGTTCGGTTTCCCATCCAATAACTGTACGTCTTCACTGCGTTCACCTTCAGCCCTTATCACAGTGTGATACTTGTTTTTTCTTCCAACAAAAATGAAGCGATTAACTATGGGATGAGAATTGTTTCATTATTCTGTATAAATAAACTACGATTTGCAAATAAATATAGACAATTTCACAAACATTTTTTAAATCCACATATGCACAAAAAGCGAACCATAAATACATGTTAGACGTTCCACAAAAATAAATGGAATTCACAAATAAATACAATGAGATTTGCAAATAAAAATTATTTACAAATGTATTTTAATGATATTTATTTGTAGATCGCCTTCTTCACATTTGTGGATCGCTTTCTGCACATTTGTGGATCGCTTTCTGTGCATTTGTGGATTGCTCTCTGTGCATTTGTGGATTGATCTCTGTGCATTTGTGGATTGCTCTCTGTGCATTTGTGGATTGCTCTCTGTGCATTTGTGAATCGCTGCTGTGCATTTGTGGATCAGTGCACGCATTTGTGGATCAGTGCACGCATTTGTGGATTGCTCTCTGTGCATTTGTGGATTGCTCTCTGTGCATTTGTGGATTGATCTCTGTGCATTTGTGGATTGCTCTCTGTGCATTTGTGGATTGATCTCTGTGCATTTGTGGATTGCTCTCTGTGCATTTGTGGATTGCTCTCTGTGCATTTGTGGATTGATCTCTGTGCGTTTGTGGATTGCTCTCTGTGCATTTGTGAATCGCTGCACGCATTTGTGGATCAGTGCACGCATTTGTGGATTGCTCTCTGTGCATTTGTGGATTGCTCTCTGTGCATTTGTGGATTGATCTCTGTGCATTTGTGGATTGCTCTCTGTGCATTTGTGGATTGATCTCTGTGCGTTTGTGGATTGCTCTCTGTGCATTTGTGAATCGCTGCACGCATTTGTGGATTCATCTCTGTGCATTTGTGGATTGCTCTCTGTGCATTTGTGGATTGATCTCTGTGCATTTGTGGATTGATCTCTGTGCATTTGTGGATTGATCTCTGTGCATTTGTGGATTGCTCTCTGTGCATTTGTGGATTGATCTCTGTGCATTTGTGGATTGCTCTCTGTGCATTTGTGGAGTGATCTCTGTGCATTTGTGGATTGATCTCTGTGCGTTTGTGGATTGATCTCTGTGCATTTGTGGATTGCTCTCTGTGCATTTGTGAATCGCTGCACGCATTTGTGGATCATTGCACGCATTTGTGGATTGCTCTCTGTGCATTTGTGGATCGATCTCTGTGCATTTGTGGATCGATCTCTGTGCATTTGTGGATTGATCTCTGTGCATTTGTGGATTGCTCTCTGTGCATTTGTGGATTGCTCTCTGTGCATTTGTGGATTGCTCTCTGTGCATTTGTGGATTGATCTCTGTGCATTTGTGGATTGATCTCTGTGCATTTGTGGATTGCTCTCTGTGCATTTGTGGATTGCTCTCTGTGCATTTGTGGATTGATCTCTGTGCATTTGTGGATTGTTCTCTGTGCATTTGTGGATTGATCTCTGTGCATTTGTGGATTGATCTCTGTGCATTTGTGGATTGATCTCTGTGCATTTGTGGAGTGATCTCTGTGCATTTGTGGATTGTTCTCTGTGCGTTTGTGGATTGATCTCTGTGCATTTGTGGATTGATCTCTGTGCATTTGTGGATTGCTCTCTGTGCATTTGTGGATTGATCTCTGTGCATTTGTGGATTGATCTCTGTGCATTTGTGGATTGATCTCTGTGCATTTGTGGATTGCTCTCTGTGCATTTGTGGATTGATCTCTGTGCATTTGTGGATTGATCTCTGTGCATTTGTGGATTGATCTCTGTGCATTTGTGGATTGATCTCTGTGCATTTGTGGATTGCTCTCTGTGCATTTGTGGATTGATCTCTGTGCATTTGTGGATTGATCTCTGTGCATTTGTGGATTGATCTCTGTGCATTTGTGGATTGATCTCTGTGCATTTGTGGATTTTGAAACATTTCTAACGTCAAATCGGCGCACAATCCACAAATAGGTGGACTCCGCCCACTATCTACGCAAGCCAATCGGTTAACTTCCGCTTTTGTTGTCCAATAGGCCATGTTCTAACTTCAGCCAATCACGTTTCGCTCTGCACTAAGATTCAAGGAGATAACATGGCGACTAGTGGCGGTCTAAAATGTGTGTTATACTAAGAAATGATAATGGCCTCTTCTTTATACTATGTAATGATTGCTTGTTGTTAACGCAATGCTCATACCACTGAGCTACAGGAAGGCTTTTTAAACATTATATTATATTGTTATACATTTACTAAACAGTTCACAAAAAGTGACAAGACGCAGGTAACAAAATAATAAAAATTGAATATGTAATATAATACACATTTGAAAAAAACAATACATGTCAAAAGAGAACCGGAGTTATTAGGTGTTGTAAAAAATTGTGTAAGGTAATGGGATAGCTACATGATTTATTAAATCAGTAACATATGTATAATAAATAAATATGAGTATAAGTGAGTAGTTTAGTATCGCACATATATATTGCAAAGTGGGGAGAACTTTTAACTGTTCAACTGTTCATGGGGTAGATGGCCTGAGGAAAGAAACTTGTCGTATGTTTGGCTGTTTTGGTGCTCAGTGCTCTGTAGCGCTGACCAGACGGCAGCAGTTCAAAGAGATAGTGTGCTGGGTGTGAGGGGTCCAGCGAATCTTGCGCGCCATTTTACTCGCTCACTCTGGATGAGTAAAGTTCTTGCAGTGATAACAGTAGTCTACCAGTGATTCACTCAGCAGTCTGAAATATCCGCTGTAGTATTCGGAGTTTGTATGTGTCCCGAGCATGTTTACTGAAATTGAGAGAGAATAGGCTATGTCGCCTCTAAATGCAGCAAGTTTTAAATGACTTCATCGATCAACACAAAATTACAATGCTAGAGCACTTCAATTAACTTGAACGTTTAGCAATCTTTAAAGTCTCTTGATGTACGGGACCCGGAAGATTCTTTTTTTAACAGACTGACTCGAGCCTACCTGAGCATGCTTGTTTTTTCTAAACAAAAACAAGTAAAACAAAATAATTGCCTTTTTATTGAAGGTCACTGGCATTGTAAACCAAAAGCAACCGATCCCGTCATCCCGGGACACACCTTCCGCATATTTTCGGGGATCTCTGTATGAAAAGGGCTTTACTGAAATGCCCAGTGATATCCAGTGCCTTTTGTGCATTTGTATGGAGAACTCAGTCACTTGTACAATTGGCTTCAATTAATTTTTATTTGGCAATTTCAAATTTTGCTTCATACTTTTTTCGTCGAAGAAAAAGTTGTGTTGCCTCCCTTGCATTCTTAATGCCCCCGTTGTTTTTTATTTGCCATTAAATAATGGAAATAAACAGTATTTTAAAACTGTCCTATATGTCATTTAAAAGGCAGCAATATATACATAATTATAACCCAACAATAATTATTTATTTAGCACCAGGTAAAATGGAGACGTTTATCGTATAACACGCTACTGAGAGCACTGCCACATCCATTATTATTAACTACGGTAAATTGATTATCTGAAGTTGTAGCCTATACCAATATTTACTATGGTAAGGTTCGAAAACAAAAATTGTATAGTCTCACATCTTTAACTTTGGGGTTGAATTTAAGAATATATTGTGTGCACAAGATCATAGTAAAAGAATCGACATCCTTCATGGCAGAGAGTTAGACAGTAAACAGAACAGTTTAGCGATAGCAGCACAGATCATTCAGTAATGGGATAAACCGAGATGACTGATGAAATTATGTGTAATATTGAATTATGAATGACATAGTAATTCACAATGCTGCTGATTTCCCCCACATTAATTCTGCCACCGTTATACTTGTAGTACAACGACAGTTGCAAAAAATCGGAATTTAGCCCTTTAGTACATAAACACAATAAAACGGCTGGCAGGATTCCGTCACCGGGATTCTCCAAACCAGTCCGTGCACGCTGTTATCAAGTCATAAACGTTTATATACAGCATATATGTAACAATACGGACAACGTATCTGAACACAAGCAATCATTACATAGTATAAAGAAGAGGCCATTATCATTTCTTAGTATAACACACATTTTAGACCGCCACTAGTCGCCATGTTATCTCCTTGAATCTTAGTGCAGAGCGAAACGTGATTGGCTGAAGTTAGAACGTGGCCTATTGGACAACAAAAGCGGAAGTTAACCCATTGGCTGCGTAGATAGTGGGCGGAGACCACCTATTTGTGGATTGTGCGCCGATTTGACGTTAGAAATGTTTCAAAATCCACAAATGCACAGAGAGCAATCCACAAATGCACAGAGAGCAATCCACAAATGCACAGAGAACAATCCACAAATGCACAGAGATCAATCCACAAATGCACAGAGATCAATCCACAAATGCACAGAGATCAATCCACAAATGCACAGAGATCAATCCACAAATGCACAGAGATCAATCCACAAATGCACAGAGATCAATCCACAAATGCACAGAGAGCAATCCACAAATGCACAGAGATCAATCCACAAATGCACAGAGATCGATCCACAAATGCACAGAGATCGATCCACAAATGCACAGAGAGCAATCCACAAATGCACAGAGATCAATCCACAAATGCACAGAGAGCAATCCACAAATGCACAGAGAGCAATCCACAAATGCACAGAGAACAATCCACAAATGCACAGAGATCAATCCACAAATGCACAGAGATCACTCCACAAATGCACAGAGATCAATCCACAAATGCACAGAGATCAATCCACAAATGCACAGAGATCACTCCACAAATGCACAGAGATCACTCCACAAATGCACAGAGATCACTCCACAAATGCACAGAGATCACTCCACAAATGCACAGAGATCACTCCACAAATGCACAGAGATCACTCCACAAATGCACAGAGAGCCATCCACAAATGCACAGAGATCACTCCACAAATGCACAGAGAGCCATCCACAAATGCACAGAGATCAATCCACAAATGCACAGAGAGCAATCCACAAATGCACAGAGAGCAATCCACAAATGCACAGAGATAAATCCACAAATGTGTGCACTGATCCACAAATGCGTGCACTGATCCACAAATGCGTGCACTGATCCACAAATGCGTGCACTGATCCACAAATGCGTGCACTGATCCACAAATGCGTGCACTGATCCACAAATGCGTGCACTGATCCACAAATGCGTGCACTGATCCACAAATGCGTGAACTGATCCACAAATGCGTGCACTGATCCACAAATGCGTGAACTGATCCACAAATGCGTGAACTGATCCACAAATGCGTGAACTGATCCACAAATGCGTGCACTGATCCACAAATGCGTGCACTGATCCACAAATGCGTGCACTGATCCACAAATGCGTGCACTGATCCACAAATCCGTGAACTGATCCACAAATGCGTGAACTGATCCACAAATCCGTGAACTGATCCACAAATCCGTGAACTGATCCACAAATGCGTGAACTGATCCACAAATGCGTGAACTGATCAACAAATGCGTGCACTGATCCACAAATGCGTGCAGCGATTCACAAATGCACAGAAAGCGATCCACAAATGTGCAGTAAGCGATCCACAAATGTAAAGAAGGCGATCTACAAATAAATATCATTAAAATACATTTGTAAATAATTTTTATTTGCAAATCTCATTGTATTTATTTGTGAATTCCATTTATTTTTGTGGAACGTCTAACATGTATTTATGGTTCGCTTTTTGGGCATATGTGGATTTAAAAAATGTTTGTGAAATTGTCTATATTTATTTGCAAATCGTAGTTTATTTTTACAGAATAATGAAACAATTCTGATCCCATAATTAAAACACATGAAAACATACTTTAGAAAACGATCATGATTTATTTTAATTTACTTTTTAAAATTGAAAACATATTATTGTGTATCTCGGCATTATATTATGCAGCCATACACAGAAATGGTTAAACACACACGTCATTGTCTGAAAGCAACAAATGGCACAGAGAGAGAAACATCATGTGGAGTTATTTTGTTTTGTTTTATTAACTACATTTTTTGTATTAAGTAATAATGAATCATTAGTGTATCATGATACATTAGAGTAAGAGTAATGTAAAGGGATTTGTGTTTTATTTTAAGTAATTGATTTATAGAAGTGGCAAATTGATAATTCATGTTGTTACTTTAAAAGAAACGTGTGTACTTGTGTTTGTACAGTGAATAATGAATCAGGAAGTCTTCATTGTAAAAAAAATCTACATTCCCAACTCAAATTTTCTTGTGACTGGTCACATCTCAATGTTTCAATTTTTTTACAGTGTTGTATATGGCTCAGTCAGTACTCCTACTCCCATATATGAAATACAGGGAATACAATGCAATAGTGAATAGCAATAAGGTTAGTAGTATACAACCCTACCCTACTCAAATAATCAAGTCAAATAATATTTTTTAATCATACCCTTATTGGGGGCTGAGCCCCCCAAAATGAAAATCCTAGAATCTCCCCTGCCAGCTAGCATCCAGGGGTTTTAGTTACTCGTGGTTCAAACAGTACCAGTGGTCTGAATATTCTGTCAAAAGACGCGGCTTTTTGTTTTGCCTGTCGTCATTTTTTTCACAGTGTGCATGGATCTGGTTTTACTTGTTTAGTAGCAGTAATATGCAGTTATTAGCCGTGTCCACAGTATTTTTTTTTGGTTTTCATGAGACCCCTCTTGAAATGACCAGGACCCCCCATTGCCCCCCCAATCAAAATTGTCTGGCGCCGCCACTGCCGACCACCAGCTCTTCCAGGGGTGTGATTCATGTGTTCCACCATGGAAAATTGCTGCATACCAAATTATTTCCTAACAGTCTTGTATGACTGCTTAAACAGCCATAAAACAAGTATCCATCACCCCCAGTGTGCTTCAGGTGTTCCGCCATTGCAGGATTTCAGTCTGAATCTGTTGCTTTTGGGCTACACCTGTTCACAGCATCTGTGTGAGAGAAGAGAATATGAATATGTTGGAATGTAAAATTCTCAATGTCCCCTACAAAATATTATTCTATGGTTGAAAAGTCTAGTCGACGGAACACACAGAGTTTACTGGCCAGGAGACAAAGCTTGACACAGACACAAGAGTCTAGTTCAATCAGAGTCCAATGTTTATTTGTTAAAGGACTAATATTTATAAGATTAAAAGGAGGTGTCATATAAAACCACTAGAGAGTGGAAAATCACCAGACTTTATGTTTAGTCTTATTCCTCCTGAAACAATCAGATGTGATTACAAAAGTACGTTTTAAGCATCAAAACACATCAGTTCACATCATTAGGAGCCTTGAGATGGAGACCGATAGTCACTCAGGTCAGTACGACTCTTAACGAGGTTTAAACAACAGGAAAGTAAGGCCCATATTAGGGTGAAGGAAGCTTATACTAATCTTAATGAATACGTATGATAGACAAATGTTCTTTTAGACACAGATGATATATTTAAAGAGGACAGGACGAAATCCAGATTCTCACAATGGCCACTTTCAGACCAACAGTCTTACAAGCAGTCCTGTGTCCCTTTAAAGAACAAAATATAGAGCAGAAAAAAAGGTTAATACAAATCTTTAATAAAAGGATATTTGCAATTGCGTATCTTTGTGTGGTTTTCTGGTTTGCAAACTGTTCTTTGAGGTAAGGGATCAATCACCGTGATTAGTAATGAAAATATAATAAAATCATTCATCCTCAATAAAAACAAAAACATAATCATCTACTCTTCATCATCTACCGTGCCAATCTCAATTACCGAATCGTCAAACCCATTATCTCTTTCCATTTCATTGTCACGTTCATCAACATTTCTTGGTCCTTCTATCACGGGTATTGGTTCTATCATTGTGGATGTGGGCAACTTCTATTGTCGTCTTCACTGAGTTAAGAAGATCTGGGCATAATAAGGGCTTCGGTAATTGTGCACCCAGTATAAGAATTGATATCTAAATATTCCATAGGAAATTTGTACTTAGGATAACAATTTTTCCTAACCCTTTTTAGAATAAAATTTGGCCCTCAATGCACATCAGGGGAAGCTAAGGAGTCAGCACTGTTGGCTCAATGGGCCTTCTACCTTCTTGCTTTGGGTGGCCCCCACCTCATGAAAGGTAGTTCTTTCCTCAGCTTAGTCAGTGCTTTCTCCACCCTGAGGTGTAGTAAGGTGAATCCCCTGTTGAGATTCTATGTTAAATTGCCTGCTCTCCTGAAGAACACAACTTCAATCTGGAAGTGTGTATCCACTGCGGCTGGTAGTCCGTCAGAACTCCTGTCCGTGTGACGGCAATCACAGTCGCAGGTCCGTGGTACTTTGGTTCTCCAACCTTTGTTGGTTTCAGACTCCTCACAAAGACTTTTTGTCCTGGAACAAAGTTATGAGTAGGCTGCTCTGAGGGAAGAGCAAGACACAAAGAAACATCAGTACATATAGAATTTAACTTTTCGACTAGGGAAGTCACTTAGTCCTCCGGGATCACCTCCAGATCACCTAAAAAAAGAAATGACTGCGCAGCCTTTGACCCACGGGGTCGGGAAAGGTCTACCCATTAGTATTTCAAACGGCGACAATTTTGCGTGGAAGATGGAGTCATTCTTATTTCTGCCAAGACTGCGGGCAACAAATCAACCCACTTTCTTCCTGTTTCAAGTACCGCTTTTGTTAGTCTTGTTTTAAGTGTTCGATTGCTTCTTTCCCCTTACGACTGCTGTACGGGATATTAAAATGTCAATCAATAGACAACGCTTTTGATAAGAGCTGTGTTACCTTTGACTTAAAACTCGTCGCTTTGTCAGATTCTATGGTGACTGGTCTAATATCTCCTTCGTTAAGATATTTACCACTGTTTTGGCGTCCTCTTTTGCCCTTCAGGCCACTTTGAGGATCGATCAATAATTACCAAAATATATTTCAGATTACCTATCGGCGGCATGTGCGTAAAATCAATATGTAGATGTTGAAAAGGAGCTTCCGGATGTGTCAATGCATCGTGCTTAGCTGATTTGTGCGGGTTCACCTGTGCACATGTTAAGCATGCATCCAAAACAAGTTTTGCTGTTTTATGAACATCGGCTATACAATACAATTGATTAATTGCTTGAACTACTTTTGCACAACTGGTGTGTGATAACCCATGGTAATGTCTAATTAGGATAATTAATCCTAGTTTTGGTAGTGCTATCCTACCCTGTTCATCTCTAATACTCCCATCTAATAATGGTTGACTTTGCAGGATTTTGATATCAATGTCAGGTACATTCGTTATGTGCACTGTCATTGCTATCTGTGTTTTATCTTTCGGATGAAATGGTGATTTAATCTGAGTTTGGGCTGCTACCTTTGCCGCTTCATCGGCCCTTTTGTTGCCTACAGCCAGTTCATCGTCCCCCCGAAGCGTGACCCTTGACCTTTACGATGGCCACTTCGAGCGGAAGCTGAACTGCTTCAGTTAACTGTCCTATCAGATTTGCATGAGCTATTTTTGAAAAACTCCACGCATACTTACAGTCGGTGTTGTTAATTGTTACTCTCTTTCCTGTCATCAGCTCACAGGCCCGTATTAATGCTATCAACTCTTCTGCTTGAGCCGAATTTTAGTCTAGAGCAAAAGCTTCTTTTACCTCTCCTGTATCGGAAATCACAGCATAGCCACAGAGGTAGACACCGTCAGAGGGCTTTGAACAAGACCCATCAACATAAATGTGTTCTCCACCCTCTAGGGGCGTATCCAACAGATCGAACCTAGAAGAGTAAGAGGTGGTCAGTTCAAAGATGCAATCATGTTCAACATCAAAATCTGCCATGTCTACCATACCCAAAATACCCAGCAAAGCAGGATTAATGTTTCCTGTCGGTTGAATGCTAAGATTTTTCGTTGCCAGCAGAGTAGCCTCGTAACCCGAGCGTCGTTGCGCTGTCATGTGTTGTGTTTGCATGTTGTAAAATTGCACCTAAAATTGATGGGATGCATATTATGTTAAAGGGTGTGACAGCACAGTTTTCTCAGCCACCTGTACAATCAGAGCATCTGCAGCCACAGCACGAAGACATGCTGGCATACCTGTGACTATGTTATCTAATTTCTTAGACAGATATGCAACTGGCCTATATATTGAACCATGCTCTTGCAATAGGACCCCTAAAGCTGCACCCAGTGTCTCCCCAACATGCAAGTGAAAAGGCTTGGTGTAGTCTGGCAGGCCCAATGCTGGTGCGGTTGTGATGGCTGCTTTCAAGGCATTGAAATGTTCATCTTAGTTTTGACCCATTGCAGTTTCTCTTTCGAAGCTTAGAAAATTGTTTCAGCAAGTAAATGGCAAACAATTAAAAATGCTTGTTTACAGTCCTCCTCCGTCTCCCCCGACACGAGGATGTCATCTGCAAACTGAAGAAAACAAACTGATGAAGGCAGATCAGTCATTTTGGCAAAAGTTCTGTGCACTGCTGCAGAAAAGACAGCGGGTGAATCTACGTAGCCCTTTGCAAGGCCTTTCCATGAATATTGCTGTCCTTTAAATGTCAATACTAACAAAGGCTGAGTGTCTGGGTGTACAGGTACAGAGAAAAAAGCTGCACACAAATCAATTACAGTGAAATACTTGTGCGAATGTGGCACAGAATTCATAACAGTCAAAACATCAGGCACAATTGGTGCGAGTGGTATAATTAACTGATTTACTGCTCTTAAATCTTGAGTTAATCTCCAAGTTTTCCCATCAGCTTTCACGACAGGATTAATTGGTGTGTTGTATGGTGCATGTGTGTGTTCGAGGACACCCTGCTTGACAAAATTTTCAATCAAAGGCGTAATACCTTCTTCCTTATCTTTAGATAAAGGGTATTGTTTAATGTAGACAGGCTTGTTTGTTTTCAGTTTAGCCCTGTAAGGGTCCATATCAATGAACCAGTGTCATCTTTGAACTGAGACCATAACAAAGGGTTAATCATGGAGTCTACCCGTGTAGGCATGCTGCACCCGGAAACAGGCACTTGTGAACCGCTTGGCTGTCCACCTGTTGGCAAAGGATCGACGGATGCCTGTAGACTAGACAGAAAAGAAAAAACAACCTTGTTATCAGTAAACTTAATGTCCATGCCTAGTTTGTGCATCATATCACGAAGAGTAATAATTTGATATTTTAATAATAAAAAGAACTTTGTTCAGTGTTCCTCTTTTCCGGATAGCCTGTAAACTTAGCATTCATAATGTCATTATTTAATGGCAATTTAGAATCTTCAATCCATGCTTTTCTAAAAACACACGAAAAGTTGAGCAGCTGATTCTCTCGCTGCCTGTGTGGTGCTTTCTGCAAGAGATAAGACCTGTTGACTCCCTAGACATTTATCAAGAAACACTCTTATCTGTGTAAAAAACATTTCAACATTAGCAGAAGTTTCCCAAAACAACTCATGTGGGTTTGCAGCCGTACTGCTGTAAAAAAAGTGTTTTTATCATTGTCAATAGATAATGTGGGACATTTTCCGATCAGCATTTCTTCAGTTACATCTTTCTCTAGTGTTCTTAACAACACCGCACGAAAATCTCTACCTGTAAAATGTGAATATTTTGTGTGCGTTTGTAAAATTGACACATACTTTCCCGCTTCGGGGAAGCCAAACTTTTACAGATCGCCTCCATATCAGACATTCGTAATGGTCTAACATTTAGCGTATTTCCAGCCCTCACCCAAACCATTGAATTTTTCGGGTTTGTAATTATGTTAGGTTTAACAATGCATTTTTTCGGTTTTACCTCGACTGTTTGTTCTTGACCTGTAATGTTAAGTTTTGCGGAAACGGTATTACCCCTGATGATTGGTTTTACCGACAGAGTGGGCGCAGAGGGTGAAGTCTGACCTTGGCTAGGAGCCTGGTATGAAGGCGGCTTTTCTAATGGCCACAGATTGTGACTTGCTGCATATGCAACCATTTTTTTGTTTGTCCGGACCCTGGTCCCAAACCTTCCTCATCTCTTTCCATACGGCATAAGCTTTATTCATGTATGGATAATCCCACATTGGGTCTCCCCACCCTTCTTTTACCAGGCTCTTTGCCAAAAACATACAATCATCAGAAAAGGAACCTTCCCTCGGGTTGGGAATATCAATTTGCGGTTTTATTCCCTCCGACCATCCTGCGAGATTGCTAACATATGGATTGGCATAAAATCCCTGATTATTTCTATGCATACATGCGAAAGGCGTTTCGCCCGGCAGTGGCTTTGAAGCAGAATTCCCCATCTTACACTCCAAACAAGTTAGTGATAAAGACAGTACAGACAAAACAAAGATAAACCCTCGTGTTCAATCGACCAAAAGTTTCAACACTACTGCATGTATTATATTGTGATCAGAGGTGGATATTAAATTCACCGTCTTTTTCCTGATAACAATATTTCAATATGTCATGCAGTAACAGTGAAATCTGTAATAAATTATTCTTTTTTAGAATAAACTCTAATAAATTTTGTTAACAAAGCATTTTCTCTGAGAAGTCAACACCACGATCCAAAATTACAGTGTGATCAGTACTGCAAAACCTTTCATATTCTTACGTTAATAATTATTTTACTAATTACTGTTGCCAGCCGCATTGTCACAACAATGGGAAAGCGAATTCCCACTAACATGAATTGAAAAAACCCTATTTCGTCTTACGAAATATTAAACCACAAGAATCCTACAGGGTAAGCGTTTTATTTCTATAAGCCAGAAAAAAACTGTATAGAAGAAAAAAAACACTCACCCTTTTCCTGTAGGTCTGTGCCCGATCATCAGGTGCGCTTTCCTCAGTATGCTTTGGCCTCTTGGTTCTAAGAGAGAAGAGAGTCTCTCTTCCACTCTTTCGTAGACGAGCCCCCAACTGTTGGAATGTAAAATTCTCAATGTCCCCTACAAAATATTATTCTATGGTTGAAAAGTCTAGTCGACGGAACACACAGAGTTTACTGGCCAGGAGACAAAGCTTGACACAGACACAAGAGTCTAGTTCAATCAGAGTCCAATGTTTATTTGTTAAAGGACTAGTATTTATAAGATTAAAAGAGGTGTCATATAAAACCACTAGAGAGTGGAAAATCACCAGACTTTATGTTTAGTCTTATTCCTCCTGAAACAATCAGATGTGATTACAAAATACGTTTTAAGCATCAAAACACATCAGTTCACATCATTAGGAGCCTTGAGATGGAGACCGATAGTCACTCAGGTCAGTACGACTCTTAACGAGGTTTAAACAACAGGAAAGTAAGGCCCATATTAGGGTGAAGGAAGCTTATACTAATCTAATGAATACGTATGATAGACAAATGTTCTTTTAGACACAGATGATATATTTAAAGAGGACAGGACGAAATCCAGATTCTCACAGAATATTAATATAAAAAAAGTAGAAAAAGATCAAAGGCAAAATTGGAGGTAAATTACATGAATTTATTTAGAAAAAGTCAGATTATCATCCAACTCAATTTAAAATACATACAAGATTGTAATTAACATGTTTTACACTATATTCTGCTCTACAATAACCGAATGTCAATAAAAGTTACTATCTACACTAGAATAAACTTATTTAAGGGTAGCAAAAGCACCTGATGGGTATTGTATTCCAGGCTGTTCATTTTGAAAGATGAACTTCAGCAAATAGCTGGCATTCTGGTTCATGGCAAGTCTTCATCTTCTATGAAAAGTCTAGATTGTGACAAAGAATATATGTTAGATTAGTGGTTCCCTTGAGAAAGACCCTGTAAACTTTGTGAAAGTGTCATTTCTGGTAAAACCTGATGTTCTTACAGAGAAGTCCACTAAATAGAAAAAATTGAAATTACATAAATGAAAAATAGGCCAAAATTACCTTGAATTACATAGTATAGCTTTGGCCACCACTCTTCATAATGAAGGCATGTAACGTGATTCTGTGAAATAAATATGATTACTTCACTTCAGAAAAATTACAGTTTGTTTTCAGATTTGTTGCCATCACTATGGTTCTTTTGTTTATACCCAAATATATGAATACACACAGAGAAAGAGAGAAAAACAAACAAACACAAACTAACTAACATGCGCACAAACACACACACCTTCTTTGTCACAATCCAATTTCTTAATAGAAGATGTAGACTTGCCATGTTCCAGAATGCCAGCTATTCACTGAAGTTCATCTTTAAAACCGAACAGCATGGAAAATATTCCTTTGCAATCCTGAAAGAAAAATCTGTTCATTAATATGTACACACACCTGGACACATGACTACTTCTAAACTGAATGTGACACTTGCTGTTGTAACCGAGGCAAGCTAGTGTAGAGGTGTGCAGTATGTAAACCTCACTCCTCGGCCTCAAGGACTCTCTAGCGACAGACTCTAGAGACTGCGGTCTTTAGCTTCCTCACTAGAGCGCCCGACTCCCATGCAGAACCCGCCTGGTGTAGGTGTGGTTCGTTCCGGTATGTCCTAAAGGAAGAAGGTTTGGAACCCCTGATCTATTTACACATTGTTCCAGTAGTTGCATGAAATTGCTCAACTTAATGTTAATTGTAACTGTTTTAGGCAGTGACACAAAACACAGCCAACGTTAACTCTTTACCCGCCAGCCTTTACAAAAAAAGTTGTCAGCCAGCGTCAGCGTTTTTTAACATTTTCTCTTAACTTTGATGGCTCACAACCCATTTTCTGTAATGAATAATAACTTGTCTTTGGCAGTGAACGGTTGGTTTGTATATGACAAGATAACTCGTCAGGGGCAGGGAAAGAGGTAGCAGTTTGGGGGCTTGATGATTTTGCCAAACTTTAGCTTGCTAGCTAATTTCAGCCAAACTCAAACTACACGGCAGTTGACAAAGTGCGCATCATTTCTATCAGTTCCTTCGTGTCCAACAAGTAAGACTCGACCACATTAATAAAACTATACAAAATGTACTTACCCAACAGAAGTATTCTAATACTCTGTCACTTTTCGAAATAAACCAAAAAAAAACTTTTCGAAATAAACCCAACCGCCATTCCCGAGTCTTCTTCTTCTTTAGAGTTTATTGAGGCGGATGGCAAACCAACTGCAGGCGAATTCGCGCCACCAACTGGACTGGAGTGTGATTCACGAATTTTGACACAGTTTTGGTAATCATCCACGTTAAATTGTGAAAAGAGATATTTATAACATTATAACTGATGTTTATATATATGCATAACTTTCAGAAAAGTAATACAATTGTAACGTAGGCCTACAGAAAACGTCTCGAATATCGACAGCAATGCAGTGGTTTTGTAATCACTTAACCACACAGGGCGCTTTGCAAATAGAATTTGTCATTTAATTATTTTAGATTAATACAAACGATTGTGTATTTCAAAAAAAAGATTTCCTGCTTTTTAAAATGATTGTTGCGTGACGTGTAAAGTACGTCAGTGGACGTCTATTCACAACATTTTTAAAACTAATTGGGCGCTCAAATTAATCATTGCCGTATAATTAAAGGTAAGCACAATTTCTTTTGCATATTTCATTAGAATTTTACAGAGGGTCATGATGGACTAAAAATGCACGTGAAGAGGACATCACAAGAGGACGCCCTTTCAACCGATTCAATATTTATATAATTACACGTAGCTAATGTCAAAGTAACAAATATACATGAAACTCCAGAGATCTGTTGAAATGTACACATGTATCTGAATCCATTTTTAGGAAATGTTATATGTCACATATTTTTACCAGTTTATGCCGTCCTACCGCGACTATTTTCGGCCAGGGACACGACGTTGTCGTCGGACCAGCTAAGGCGGGGGAGGGTGCTGCACGCGCTACCGGTACACAGAGACTTTGCAAAACTGCGCGTTTAAGATTTAAAGTTGGAAAACGCATCATGAGAGCTACTCAACAAAGGTTAGTCTGATTTTATGTATAGTTGTAATACTGGCAATTTGTTTCAATAACTGTAAATTATCTGTTAATTCATATGAAATCTTACGCAATCGTTACTGACGACGCACTCGGGGTCTGATTGGTCAAATGATTCAGGAGGGAAAGTTCCTTTAATGGTCGTTGGGGGCGACATGGGGTTCTATTTTTTCCTGAGCTCTGATTGGTCAGAATCCCCAAAGTGTGTATCTATCCGGAAGTGCAGTTCCTCCTAGAGGGCGCTGCATTATACAGAAATCAGCAGGGGGCCATACACACTTTCAGTACACAAATCACTAAAAAGTGCATTTTAGAGACTAGTGAGATTTTAAGGCTGGACACCATTTTAGTGCATACTGCATGCCATTATATGGTCAAACAAATGAGGACGTCAAAAAAGTCCTAAATTGTCAGGGTGGTCCTCAGTTTACTGGTGTGTACTCTGGTGAATGTCCCCAAAAGTGAATAAGTAAGCTCACACACTCACACTCTCTCTCGAACACACAAAAATAGAGTCTTCTCTTATTAATAGCTGCTTATTACTTTATTTGATTTAAATGAATAAAAACAAAAATAAAAGTGACAGTGAATACAGAAATAATTTATTGATCTAACAAGAGTGATTTACTTAAATATCTTAAAACAAATGTAAACAATTAGACGATTATTATATTTAATTCTTAAATTCATTCAGTTTAAAATAATCACTCATAAATAATACTTCATTCTGAGCTGATGATAAAGAAAATCACTGACATCAGCTTTATTATATTTGGATTTTTGTGCTTTCTAAAATAAATCTAAATTATTACTGTTCAGATGTTTGATCTGTAACATTGTCTGACATTGATATTAGTAGTGATTGATAATGACACGATTGGTTTCAGATCTGAACTTGTGACATTGATCTGATGGATTTGTGATGTTGATCATGTATCACATGAATTCAGAAGCCAGACGCAGGACGCGATGAACCAAACTCCCGACGTGACCTTCAGCGTTGAGGCAGAACCTGAAAAACAGACAGTTTGAATACTCTTCATTATATTCTTTATATTCTTTATGATCTTTGTTTGCAGGCAGTAAATGTCATTGGTTGTGGTGTTTTAGCGCATCAAAATCAGTGGGTGTGTATCACCGTGCGGCGTGCTTGACGATGATTGACTCGTGGACTGTGTGATGCCGTCGGGTGGGCTGTTGGTGGGTTTGAAGCTGATGGGTTTGGTTGTTGACCAGTCGGCCAGGCCGCCCTGCAAGTTCAGATTCAGCACATCTAACTGAGACTGACGCTGTGAAGTGATCCACGCCTGAACCACGCTGTCGTTTTCAAACAGCTTCAGATCAGCTACGGCCACGCCCATCAGAGCTCTCGCATCAGCCACATTCAGACTCTACACAAACACACATATCATGAAGTCAAATGACAGGCACTCATTCTGAGGTACATGAAGAGGAATCTGTCTGTATGTCACCTTGACGACGGGTATGGCAAGGCTTCTGAAGGTGGTGATGTCAATGGTGATGTTTTCAGACGCCAGAGCTTTAATGTCCTGAGCAGAAGCTCCACCTACACACACAAACACACAACAATAATGCACAAGCGACAACAGTTGTGTGTGTGTTTATATGGAGAGGCGTGTGTAATGTTGAGGTGTGTGTGTTACCCAGGAAAGGGCTGATGAGGTGCGAGTACGCAGGCTGGTTGACACGTTTAGTGCTGAAGGAAGATCTCGCCGTGGTGTATACAACTGATTTCTGCTCAAATGTACACGAGGAAAGATCCGGAACATTGGCGTTCCTGCACACGTAGAGAAGAGAAAGAAGCGATTGAATAAATGAAAGTTCATGAGTGAGAAGTGAAGTGATATTGTGTTGTGTGTGTGTGTGTGTTGTACCTCAGGCTGTCTGCAGTAATGCTATGAAGTGTGGACACGTCCAGTGTGCAGAGGTTTGACAGAACGGCGTTCAGTTCATTGGTGCCTAACGTGTGACTGTCCACACTCAGATATCTCAATATCACCTCTTTACTCTACAAAACACCACAAAAAAATCAGCACACAAACCAATTACATGTGCAATTATAAAACAGCCAGTCCTGGCCAAAAGTATGAGCAGTGACATAAATGCTATGATGATGAAGCTGTTGTGGTGTTTAAAGATTCTATGCAGAGTGATCCCATGCATTTTAAATCATTGCAAAAAAAACCAACTCCTCAGATGTCAGTCCCATACAGAGGACATGCGGTCCATCCTCAAAAAAGTGAGTGGACAAGCAGAAGCCCGCACATTGTGATCACCTCAGAGCGCTAGTATGTTCAGCATCAGTCAGGATTAAGCCCAGAAACTGATATCCAGCGTGCCAATCACGGAGGTTATGAATCAATCACGGAGGTTATGAATCAATCACGGAGGTTATGAATCAATCACGGAGGTTATGAATCAATCACAGAGGTTATGGATCAATCACGGAGGTTATGAATCAATCAGGGAGGTTGTGAATCAATCACGGAGGTTATGAATCAATCACGGAGGTTATAAATCAATCACTGAGGTTGTGAATCAATCACGGAGGTTATAAATCAATCACGGAGGTTATGAATCAATCACGGAGGTTATAAATCAATCACTGAGGTTGTGAATCAATCACAGAGGTTATAAATCAATCACTGAGGTTGTGAATCAATCACGGAGGTTATGAATCAATCACGGAGGTTATAAATCAATCACGGAGGTTATGAATCAATCACGGAGGTTATAAATCAATCACTGAGGTTGTGAATCAATCACGGAGGTTATGAATCAATCACGGAGGTTATAAATCAATCACGGAGGTTGTGAATCAATCACGGAGGTTATGAATCAATCACAGATGTTAGTAATCAATCACGGAGGTTATGAATCAATCACGGAGGTTGTGAATCAATCACAGAGGTTATAAATCAATCACTGAGGTTGTGAATCAATCACGGAGGTTATAAATCAATCACGGAGGTTATAAATCAATCACGGAGGTCGGTAATCATCACGAGGTTATATCAATCACGGAGGTTATGAATCAATCACTGAGGTTATAAATCAATCACGGAGGTTATGAATCAATCACGGAGGTTATAAATCAATCACTGAGGTTGTGAATCAATCACGGAGGTTATGAATCAATCACGGAGGTTATAAATCAATCACTGAGGTTGTGAATCAATCACGGAGGTTATGAATCAATCACAGATGTTAGTAATCAATCACGGATGTTAGTAATCAATCACGGAGGTTATGAATCAATCACGGAGGTTGTGAATCAATCACTGAGGTTGTGAATCAATCACAGAGGTTATGAATCAATCACTGAGGTTGTGAATCAATCACTGAGGTTGTGAATCAATCACGGAGGTTATGAATCAATCACAGATGTTAGTAATCAATCACGGAGGTTATGAATCAATCACGGAGGTTGTGAATCAATCACAGAGGTTATAAATCAATCACTGAGGTTGTGAATCAATCACTGAGGTTGTGAATCAATCACGGAGGTTATAAATCAATCACGGAGGTTATGAATCAATCACGGAGGTTATAAATCAATCACGGAGGTTATGAATCAATCACGGAGGTTATAAATCAATCTCTGAGGTTGTGAATCAATCACGGAGGTTATAAATCAATCACTGAGGTTGTGAATCAATCACGGAGGTTATGAATCAATCACGGAGGTTATAAATCAATCACTGAGGTTGTGAATCAATCACGGAGGTTATGAATCAATCACGGAGGTTATAAATCAATCACTGAGGTTGTGAATCAATCACGGAGGTTATGAATCAATCACAGATGTTAGTAATCAATCACGGAGGTTATGAATCAATCATGGAGGTTGTGAATCAATCATGGAGGTTGTGAATCAATCACTGAGGTTGTGAATCAATCACAGAGGTTATGAATCAATCACTGAGGTTGTGAATCAATCACTGAGGTTGTGAATCAATCACTGAGGTTGTGAATCAATCACGGAGGTTATGAATCAATCACGGATGTTAGTAATCAATCACGGAGGTTATGAATCAATCATGGAGGTTGTGAATCAATCACAGAGGTTATAAATCAATCACTGAGGTTGTGAATCAATCACGGAGGTTATAAATCAATCACGGAGGTTATGAATCAATCACGGAGGTTATGAATCAATCACGGAGGTTATGAATCAATCACGGAGGTTATAAATCAATCACTGAGGTTGTGAATCAATCACGGAGGTTATGAATCAATCACGGAGGTTATGAATCAATCACAGATGTTAGTAATCAATCACGGAGGTTACGAATCAATCACGGAGGTTGTGAATCAATCACTGAGGTTGTGAATCAATCACTGAGGTTGTGAATCAATCACTGAGGTTGTGAATCAATCACTGAGGTTATGAATCAATCACAGAGGTTATGAATCAATCACTGAGGTTATGAATCAGTCATGGAGGTTGTGAATCACAGAAGGCTCAACACTGTTCATATTGACTGTTTTGCTGATAAAAGCTTTTAAAGCTTAAGATATCCAGTATACCACAGAAACACAGGCAAAATCATCTACAAATACAGAAGCAAAACACAAAATGTATATCACTGTCAATACTTTCGCCCACAACTGAACAAGCGACGTTTAGATAACTGAATCATATAAGGAGTGTTGAAAAACCAAACTTGTCAAACTTAGGGCCAGATTACTAAACAGAGCAAACTAGCACGAGAGCGCAATTCCAAAACAACAAGGCACACATTAAAAAGTGGGATTTACACCAAAAGAGGCTGTAAATCTGTCACATGTAAGCGCGCACATACACACAGACACACAAAGACACACACACAAGCACAAACAGACACCCAAAGACACACACACACGCACACACAGACACACACAGACACACACACACACAGACACACACAAAGACACACACACACACATGCACACTCAGACACACACAAAAGACGCACACACAGACACACATAGACACACACACAAGCACACACAGACACACAAAGACATACACACACGCACATACAGACACACACAAAGACACACACAAAGACACACACACAGGCAGGCACACACAGACACACACAAAGACGCACACACAGACACACACAAAGACACACACACGCACACACAGACACACACAAAGACACACACACGCACACACAGACACACACAAAGACACACACACAGACACACACAGACACACAAAGACACTCACAAAAGCACACAAAGACACACACACACACACGCACACACAGACACACACACACAGAGACACACACACACACACACACACAAAGACACACACACACGCACACACAGACACACACAAAAGACGCACACACAGACACACAAAGACACACACACAAGCACACACAGACACACAAAGACATACATACATGCACACACAGACACACACACGCACACACAGACACACACAAAGACATACACACAGGCACACACAGACACACACAAAGACACACACACAGACACACACAAAGACGCACACACAGACACACACAAAGACACACACACGCACACACAGACACACACAAAGACACACACACACGCACACACAGACACACACAAAGACACACACACACACCACACCACACAGACACATACAAGCACGCACACACACGCACACGCGCTCAGACACTCACAAAGACACTCACACAGACACTCACACGCACACAGACACACACAGACACACTCACAGACACGCACACACAGACACACAAAAAGACACACACAGGCACACACACACAGGCACACACACAGACACACACACACGCACACAGACACACACACACACACACACACACACACACAGACACACACACAAAGACACACACACCTTCTCTCTGTCCCATTCTCCATATCTTCGGTCCATCAGAGCGGACAGGGTGTCGATCTTGGTGATGTTCCACGATCTGATTTCATCAACCGTGGCCTGACGGGAGACAGCCGCTAGAACCGTCAGCACGCTGTCATCCAGACCCTCAGGGTACGCCTGACACACACACACACACACATTACAGTTACACACATACAACAGCCTTGAGTCACAACACACAGCGTCACGTTACAATCACCTGCTTGAGTTTGTTCAGGATGATTCTTTGGAAGTCGCTGTCATCAACTTTGTCGGTGACGGCGGCCAGGTTACTTTTGAGGATTGTGAAGTCAAGACACGCGTCAAACTGAGCGGCGGTGTAGCCGAATGGGAAGGAGGCGTCGGCAATGATGGCCTCGGTGACGTTACCCAAAGTGCAGCCTTACATCAACACACAATAACACAAAGATTCAAACAAACAACGCTCCATCACATTCTTTTTTCTTCTAGAACCGGCCGGTGTGTTCCTACCTGCAGAACGTATCATTCGGCTCCGAGTCTCTAACTCAGCGTTACAGTTCTTGAAGAGTTTTTTCAGTTTGTGTTTCTCAGTGTTTCTGTCCTTCAGCAGTGGCATGAAGACCTTCAGATATCTCCTCTTCACAGTCTAGAACACACACACAATAGAAGCGTCACAGAATGAAGGAAGAGACGAGGGTCAGACATGAGAAGAGAAGTTCATACCCCACTGAAACGCCTCCAGAATGAATTGCTGAAGTACAGAGGCAGAACCCCCAGATGATCCAGCGTCTGCTGATCCCACGAAGATGAATCTCTGAAATCAACACACACGTCACATTCATTTGCCTCTCATGACACGTCAAGCACAACACGGAACACAATGAAGCTCTTTTCTCATGTTGATCATATATGTGCCAACATCATATAATATACTTACGTTGGGTAAACACAAGAAGTAACATTAATATGATGTAATCTTTAATAAATGATGTTTAAATCTTAATTTCAACCAATTATTCTGGAAGGCCGTTTATGGATGCCTCTAGAGATGATCTACACATGTCATTTGGATTGTAATGTTCCTCACCCATATGTTGTGTTTCCAGAGATCAGCAGTGTTTCCACAGCACTGATCTGATCATCTGACAAATCGCTGCAGGTCTTCAAACTCTCGATGATGATTGGATGAGAGTTCTGGATTTCCTTTGGCTCCAGCGTGCACGTCAGGTTACCCAGAAGCTCCACATGCTCTCCGCTCAGACTCTGACCTGATATATCCTACAACACACACACACACATCAACATCTTGGGCCGGATTCACAAAACTGTTCTTCTGTCTGGTTATTTAGATCAATTATAGGAAGTTGGTAAGAATGTTCTCGAGAGCGATTTTCAAACACTTCTTAAAACCTTCTCAAATATTTTCTTAGAAACATCTTCATTTTTGTCTTAAGAATAAAATTATATGTGTTATAAAGTTATATGTATACTGAGTACACTCGCTTGCTCATGCGGTAACTGTAGATGTTTATCTAATAAACTTTATGCATGTAACAACAAGCACATCACATACTTGTATAGCATATATACATATACTGTATTAGCATATGTTAGCAAGTGTTATATACGTATTCAAATACATATTTAAAATGTTGTGTTACCACGTCATAATACTTGTGACCCTCTCCGTTTCCAGTCACTTTAACCCAGACCTTATCATTATTACATCAAAATAAATATTCCTTAAGTAAACGTGATGATGACGTATGATTCTGGCTCAAAACAATACACGTCACATGTGATACAATCAAATACATGTGTTAAACATCGTACCTTTTGAGATTTAAGACAACCGTGAGGCTGTCTTAATTTTAAGATGATATTTACCACCGCTTTTGTTTGTTTAGAGAATTTGGATTCTTCTTAATTTTTTTCTTAGATCAATCTTGAGTCTTTAAAAGGTTTTTTTCGGGAATATGTAGTATCATTCCTAACTTTTTTAATTTTCTTCTCAAGAATGTTCTGTGAATCAAGCCCAGGTGTCTATGACTATGAAGTGCGTGTGTGTGAATGTTACTGACAAGACAACTGCGTGCGTTGTTGAAGAGAGTTGTCTTTTTGTAGAGGATACTGGAGGGAATAGTGAAGTCCGCCTTGCCCATAGCGCGAAAGTATGACCTGCAGTTTGTCTTCTCCACCTTCTCATAACTGACGTACAAACACAACACACAGGTGAAGAAACAAACATGTAAGATCGTGTTAAAATGTGTGTGTGTGACTCACCTATAGTACAGCAGCATGTCCGGCGGCAGATCTGTGAAGGTCGGTGAGACCTCGTTTTTCACGTGATTATACATACACGTCAACTAAAGGCGCAAGCAATAAAGAGTTAGAGAAAACCCTGAAGATAAAAGAACGCTATGATGTTTGAAGCGCTGCGTGTACCTGACTCTCTCTCAGATGAATCTTCTGACGTCCAGGTCGATGTCTGCACGCTTTCACCAGCTCCTTCACCTTCTGCTCGCTCATTGTCTGCGCTGAAGTGCAGGTGAAACCCTGGAGCAGAGACTCCGACAGCCTAAAGGGGGCGACACACACAAACACATCACACACTACTCCACACACAACCAAACCACAAACACAACCTCTGAATAACTTACTCCTCGGTATTCTCACTGACTTCAGCCACAGAACCAAACAGCATCACCGCCTAAGCCGCAAACAAAGAGAAATCAATCCTGACACACAAACAAACACAAGCACAACTATCTGGATGTATGATCAATTCTTTTTCAATGAAATTTACGAGATGAAATTCACATTAACGTGCGCTGTCGTCATCAAAGGCATCCAAACAAAAGACAACATCGCACCTGATCGTGTGTCCAGTGCTTCTTGTTGATGAGTGTGACATTCACCGAACTTTGAGACACTAAAAATACTCTGGGGATCGAGCTGGCCAACATATCCGGAACGTTCTGAACAACTTTTGTTTCATCGATGGACACAAGCTGGGTAGGAGAACATGCTTTATTAAAGGAGTCCAAGACAAACAAGTCCGCCTGGCGGTTTCTGCGCTCCGTCGTACCTTCATGACGTAAACGTCCTGCACGATGGACGGCGCCGCAATGATGTTGGTGATGAACGTGGGATTGGTGGATATGGTCAGAAGCTCGGCCGATGAAATGCTGGAGATGACGTCCGACTGAACGCCTTTGACCAGCGTCCCGAGAGACAGCAGCGAGGAACCCGAGCTGATCTGAAAAACATGCACCAAGCCATTGGATGAAGGTGTCAAGAACACAAGGGTATGACGTCACTTAACCCCAAACCCTTTCAGACTTCAATTTTCTTTTTTTGTCTGCGTGTATTGTGTCGAACGCAGAGCGTTTGGAAGGAGACTCACTGAAAATCCAGACTCTGTAAGAGTTTGCACGATGGCATTAGCTTGACCCTGATTCCAGCCGTTGACGCTGCTTAGAGTCGGCAGCGCGGATTTGATGGCTTGAGGAGGGGCGGAGATGATCTGAGCCTCACTCAAGCCGACGCTCTGACTGCCGAGCAACTGGATGGAGGCCGATGTGATGGACGGGAGATTGGCGGTGAGAGCCGCCGTGATCTGAAACATGATGGGACATGAGTCAGTACTGCACAGCAACAGATGGATTCATGAATAGATTTGTTCAATACCTCCAGATTTTCCCTTCCGTTGCAGACCATGTTGATGCTCTGTATGAGTGTCAGTGAGTCTCTCTCTCCTAGATTCTCAAAGGCGCTTGAAGGGACATCGCACAAGAAGCGTCTGGGCAGCCTGGGCACACACATGAAACACCAACCACGTGTGAATACCTCTTGTATTATTAGGATTCTTCACTTTATTCATTCATGTTTTTTGTCTTGATAGCCTTTTGACCAATATGATTCTGTATTCATTTCTTACTTGATGGGATTGAAGTATGGGCTCCTTGTGTACAGTTGGGTAGTGTAGTACTCTATGATGTCCTGTTTGATCTCTGCCGTCCTATTGAACAGCTGAAGGTTCTCCTGGTTTTCTAAGAACACTCCGATCTAGAGAATGAACGAAGCAGACAGAAGAGCGTTACTAATGGAGATATTCGACTGGACTCTTCTAAGGTGAACGTCTGGTACCTGGTCAGACGACACAAAGGAGTTGAGGTCGGTGAGGGTGAGATAGCTGATGAAGGTGCCTATGGAGCGGACAAACCAGTCTGTGGAGTTCAGCTGAGGATCTGACGGGTCGAAGCACCGCGGAGAGCCGCCTGTACACAAACACACACAACGTCAGCTGTATTGTTCTGCGGTTCAAACGTCCCAGTCAGTACATAATTATTGAGCCTGAAAACTGGCTCACCGTACATGTTTCTTATGTCATTCAGTATTTTAATCTTTACCCTTTGTCAGATAGTTCTTTATTGAGCTGTAAACGTCCGCAGGGGTGAAATCTGTGTTGTTGAAATTAAAGTTGTTTCCTAGAACAGAAACACTGAGCACACACATGAAGCATTAAGCCAGACATTCATATTATTGCGGTTTGTAAGCACACTCGTTGTAAGTATGGACGCATACGTACAGCTTTGTGAAGGACAGACAGCTGGCGCCACTGAACTGCGCCGGGAAGATGAGCTGCGCGGTGAGGAAGGGTAGGTAGCGAACAAGTCGCTGATCAAACCACCGATCCACCTCCGAACGGTTCTCCACCCTCAGAACCTGAGACCACATGCAGGACAACACCTGCCGGCCTAAAACCTCTGACCCCACCGGCTCCTGCGCGACACAAAAGATGAGAAAGAAAAGACTCTTTAATGTGACGTCCCAATCAGTGAGTGAAGGTCACAGGTGATTGGCTAAAGTGGTTCTGCAGAAAATAATTGCGTTATAAAAGCACTTGAATTAATATGGCTACTGGAGAGAATACAGGAGTGTTTTCTCTTGTGATCTTTTGTGGGTTGGACTGTTGACATATGTCATGTATTACTTGCACTAACATTCCTACACACTGATGAACATATCAACAGATTCTTTACACAACATAACTATCTTTTTCTTGAGGGAAGTTCAGATAAGCAGCAGTTGTGTGTGGTGTTTCCCTTCCAAGTCTCAGAAAGAGAAGCCTATCATTCGGCGTCATGAAGACTTGACTTGGTCTACCAGATGTTGGTACCCACTTGTTGACTGATATGCGTATAACTTTGCTCTTGTCAAAAGTATGTTAGAGGCTGTGATTGTAATTTTTAAAATGTTCTCATACCGCTGTGTTTAATTAAGCAATGCGCAGCATTTGAATGAATATAACAGACATGGCAACATCTAGTGGAGAAGACGGGTACTAACACTCACTTTCATCTGATCGTGTGTTCAAAGATTGTGAAAATGATTTCCAGACCGATTCATCGCTTTAAGAACCATCAGTACATCTGTGATGCCTAAACAATAACATACATAGGCCCTGGACGGAGCACACTGAGTCTTACCGTCTCCATGTAAAGTGTGGTCTGGTTGTACTGCTGGAGCAGATCACAGAGTCCAGATCTGTTGCTGAGAGTTGGGGTTGAGTTCAGAAACTCCCTCAGCTCCACCGTGGAGACAGAACTTAACACCTGCGGAAAGAGAAGCCATCAGAACGGCGCTGAGGGACAGGAGGAGGAGGAGGAACACAACGACTGGAAATATGGCTGCAGTACCTGAGACCGTCTTTCCAGGGGGATGAGGGAAAGGAAACCATTCACGTCTGGAAATCCAAAGTGAAGGAAGGAATTCTTGAGGAAGACGTAGAAACTCCTGCCGTCGTAACAGCGTAGAGGCGTTGCATCTACAGCAATAAACATGTGTTGAAATCTATTCCACAAACTGTCACTGAAGGGGGTTGTGTTTTTATGTGTGTGTGTGTGTGTGATCGAGTATTTTTACCTTTGAGTGACAGTTGGATGTTGTCATATATCTGACGCTTTACGTCTTCATTCAGATTTGATCTCTGGGCGTCCAGAACATTCACTCTGTTCACACAATGAAACACAGCGTGAGTTTGAAGAAACGCTCTCTCACACCAGTAAAACACAGAGCTGAAAGTGAATCTCTTACGCCTCTTGAACACAGCTGCAGCTTCGACTTCTGATGATGTCAAAGTACATGTTAACGTTTACAGGTGTCAGAACGGAGAGCAGTGGTCTCAGTCGAACTGTCAGCCATATCAACACCTCTGAATCAGTGAGAGACGGGGAGGACAGGTCAGCTCTGTCTAACACAACCTGAAGAAATGCATGTTTCACCTCCTGGGAGAAGTTCTGCTCATTCTTCTGCACACAAGAGAACACATCACTGGACCACACGAAGCAAAGCAGAAAATGATCATTTGCAAACACATGAAGAAATTATATTCAGCTACCACAGCAGCAACATACTTGGATGTTTAGAGAAAGAACATCAAAAAAGTTTGACAGCTGCTGCGGTTTAACAGCACTCATCACAGTTTGAACGTCCTGCGCTGTGTGAAGCTGTGAGGGGGAAGAGCACAACTCAACCAGCTGAGACACAGTCAGAACCTCTGCTGCTTCAACCTGAAAAAGAAAGTGAGACACACGGCTATTAAAACAGAGTGAGAGAGAGAGAGACATAAATGTATTAAAACAGAGAGAGAGATGAGGGAGAAGTAGAGGAAGAGAGAGAGAGAAATAGGTTTTGAAACAGAAGCACATATTTATTTATATTTCTCTATTCACCCCATTAAAGTCTTTATTGAAGGTGATGAAGTCAGTGAAGGTGGCGAATGCGCTGAACTGTCCGAAATTCTTTTGCACCCAGTCAGAATCATTGTTCACACTCAGAACACACGACTGTCCTGGAATATCGGAGAAACATATAAAGTGTTACACACATACACCATAACCCTAAACCTGACCATCACATAAACCTTTCTGCATTTAAACATTTTCAAATACGCTGGTTTCCTGATGTGGACAATAAAAAAATGCCCCCACAAGGCCACAATTTCTGCAACTTTGGTGGGAATATTTATGTTTATTTCTCATACTGCGCATTTCTACTCCCACAGGGACAGCCCAAAGTGCTGTACAATTTATCCAATACCATAAAACAAGAAATATAACAAAAAACGAAATGAAACCACATTACACCGTTCCACTTAGATCCTAAGACATAATAACATACAAAAAAATATTACCAGTGATACATCCCTCATAAACATACTCAATCATTTGGTCCCCACACTGACAGAGAGACACATACCTTGGCTGGTCTGGTGGGAGAGATAGTTCTTTATGAAACTGTAGACTTCTTCTGACTGAAGCAGCGTGAGACTGCTGAAAACCTTATCGCAGCCCTTCACTCTACAAAAACAGAAATAATATCATATATTAATCCTCAACACTAATGTATGAGAGTAAAACCGTTCTGGATGTCTCACACGAAAGGTGATGATGAAGTCATAATGTTTGATAAACCAGAAAAAGCCTGGATTTCCTTTTAGAGTGGCACTTTTGATGTATATATTCAATGCATTTGATGAGGATAAACACAGAACTGCACAACATCAGATGACAGATCACAAACATTAAATTATGAATAGATTGTAACAAACAAACAGCAAGCCAGCAGTCTCTTTACAGGTCAAACTGTGTGTCCACAGGGATTTGCTCACATTTCTCTGTAAGAGTCACAACTGATGGTTCGGGGGATGACAGAAAGGCTTTCTGCATTCATTCCAGGCAGGAAGAGGTGTAAGTAGGTCTGGAACCACAGAGTAAAGTTCTGCCGGCTAAAGGTTTCAAATCTGATCTCCAGAGCAGTTAAGGTCATGTTCAGAACAGTGCTTCTCACAACAGAGTCCAGACTTGACACGTTCCTCTAAAAAATAGATAAACACAATGATGAAATTAGACCTCACTATCACTGTGTTGCAAAAATTAGAATAGAAAAAAACGACAGTATCTCAAAGATCACTGTGGATTTTCATATTTGTAAACATCAACATAAGATAAGTAAATAAAATGTAAAATTTTAAAGTGAATTAAATCTATGAACACTGAAAACAAAAAACATATTACAACATCAGCATAGACACCAGTGTTGGGTAAGTTAGTCTGAAAAAGTAATTAATTACTAGTTACTCATTACATATTCAAAAGTGTAATTAGATTACTGTCCAAATTACTCTGTCCAAAAAGTATTCAGTTACTCATTACTAATTACTTTCTATATCCTACATCAACCATGATTAGTTAAGTGATTCAAGGATAGACATGAAACGGCTTATTTAATTCATTCAAATAAATAATACTATTAACTGACCAAAGTATTACAAATGTGACAATTATTCATTAAAGCACAGATTTTAAAGTAAGACTTTGAATTTTGATGTCAATTAAACTATTGCACACGCATATATTTCACAAAGTATTTAGTTTAATTACATCAAAAGTAACTGTAATTAAATTACAGAAAACATATTAGTAATCCCTTACTTTACTTTTTCAATGGAAAAGTAATTAAATTACAATAACTAATGACTTAGTAACTAGTTACCAGTGTTGTATAAAGTACTAGAAAGCAATACTTGAGTAAAAGTACAAGTACCGTACTAGAAAAAGACTTTGGTAGAAGTGAAAGTTACCTTTTACAATAGTACTTAAGTAAAAGTCTTAAAGTATCTGATATATACTGTACTTAAGTATCAAAAGTAATTTTCTGATATTTAATGTACTTAAGTATTTGAAGTAAAAGTACTTTTTTTTTTTTTAAAGCAAGCGGCTACTACTTTGATTGTGAACCTTATTGTGGCTTTCTTATAGTAAAGCATAAAGCATATTCTGGGTATCTTTTTAATCTCACTCTCACAAAATCAGTCTTTTCCAGGACTTTTCAGGCACAATTCTCTTAAGTTCAAAAAACAAACAGCATATTTTTGAGCTGACATCAAAGAAGAAAAAAAAACAGAGACAGAAATTTCACTTTTGTATGAACTAAAAATGTAAATGAAAAATAAATAATAACATTTCTTTCAAACAAAAAAAAGAAGAACTTTTTGGTCATGTGGTATGAGCATTTGTAGGGGTTACTCCCCAGCACGCTCGATGTGCTGCTTCTGGTTGAACGGGGAGTTTTTAAATGCTAAAACTTCAGTGACTTTCGGAAGGCATAAGAGGCACTTCATCCGGTAGGAAGAATCTTTCACTCAAATCTACAGAAACATATCTTGCAAATACGGCCACGGATGTATAACGTTATCTTCACCCTGTTCACCGAGTTCACCACTATCGTCGGGGTGTTCGTCTAAGATAACGGGAGGTAAAGTAGGTGCTTCCATGGCGTCGGCGGTTTCAGTTGTGCTTCCTCCGCCTTTGGCAACAAATAAGCATTACGCTGAAATAGAGCGTGCGTAGCGTGCGTAATGCAATCTTGGAGAAGTGATTCGCCAAACCTCCTTATTGCAGTCGCACACATTTCTTTCACTGATTATTTTAGTAACGAGTAACGAAGATGCTTAGTGGAAATATATCGGAGTAAAAGTATACATTTTATCTAGGAAATGTAGTGGAGTAAAAGTGAAAGTTGACATAAATTTAAATAGCGAAGTAAAGTACAGATACCTGAAATTTCTACTTAAGTACAGATACGAAGTATTTGTACTCCGTTACATTACAACACTGCTAGTTACACCCAACACTGACAGACACAGATATCAGGTATCTGAAACTTACAAACAATACTTACTGTTATGATATTGGAAAAGATAAGATAGATTAAATATCATTAATAATACACTTTACAACTACATCTTAAAAACTTGTTTAGCCAGAAAAAAATAATGCACCTCCTTGGTGAATTCCACGAACGCTTCAAAGAACCGTTCGAGCTGCGTTTCGTCTGGGGATTTCAGGATGCTGCCTAGCACCTCCTTCACCACGGACTCATTACCCAGGGCACCAGTGGACGGGTCCAACAGCAGCTCCGCTTTCTGGTCAGGTGAGAGGGATTCCAGAGCTTCCAACTAAGGTGAACACAAAGCCCACCACCAAGGACACAGTACATGACTTTTGGTGCTCTGAGACAAAAGCCCCGTGACTACAGCATCGTAAAATGGATGTGCATATTTTACCACTGTGACGTTCAAGTCCTTAAGTTCCGAGTAGCTTGCCGCCGCCGAGAAAAGACCCAGGTTGATGTTCAGCCATTGGGTATCCCTTTGAGCGTTCTGTCCGCAAGCTGTTTTTAAAGAAATGTGTGGAGGCAGGTTATGATACCGGACCAATAGATACTTGCATATGGCGCATGCTGTTACTGCCATGGATTAACACTGGAACCACGGTTACCTGGCGTGTTGAAATGGTCCGAAGAATCCTTGAGGTACTTCACCAGAACTTGGGTAATTTCCTGGATTCTGAGGGCCGCCATTTTGGAGAACACCACACCCAGTCCTTTGACGCTGCAACAGAAAGGCAGAGAGGGTGATGAGGGTCACGTGTTGGCATTGTTCTGCGCCCTCCCTGAATCCAAGGCGGCAGAGGCACTTACATCACACGGTAGTCGGTGCAGTTCGTTTCAGTGGTGACTGTGACTAGCATTTCCGCCGTGAAACTGGGGAGGATTGGAGTGAGCTTCACGGTGAACCACGCGACCCAGTCTGCGGTCACAAACTTCTGGAACACCGGTTGGATGATAGAAAATGTCCGGTTCATCAACACGTCTCTCACAGCCGTGGGGATAGCGGTGACCTGCGGAGACACAACCCGAGAAGCGTGAAAGGCACTTCATTCACAGCAGGTACGCGGGGCTGACCTGCGTGCCTTCCGCACAGCCAGGCATCTTAATAATCCATGGACTTGCCTTAGGAGCTGCGGCCAGCGTCGCCAGGAACTCGTCCACGTTCTGTAAAGCGTGGCCATTCTCCAGCCGGTCAAACACGGCGTTGATCTGATCCGTGTTGTTCAGAGCCCCCGAGCTCAGTGTGAGTTCGGCCACTTGGGCTGGAGTCAGCAGATGCAAAGATCCAAACTGAAAGACAGCAAACAGAGAGGTTATCGCCGATGAACATCAAACCGGCGCCTGCTTAATTGACCGCCCACACAGGCAGCTGGGACAGGTTACTCACGCTGGAGAAATTTCCATTGAGAATCCGCAGAACCTCCAAGGTGGCATATTTGGAGAATTCGCCAAAGTTCCCATCAAGCCAGAAGGCGTTGCTTGCGGTTTGGGAAAGACAGCCAGCATCTGGGTTGCACACACAGCAGCAACGAAACTCATCAGAACCCCACTGAATTGTGAGCCAGCTGAAATAGCTTGGACCAGCCCAGTTGCTAAAGCATGCCAAAAGCAGTGCGGCACTGTAGATGTCCGCTTAAGACAGAGGTCCGACTTCACATACCTGCTAGGTCACCCCTGGACAGGAAGGGAACGATGAATCGGTTGACGACCGCCTTCCTCAACTCCACTCCCATGAGCAATGCTTGCGTACCGAGAGCCCGCACCCTAAATCAATGAAAATCACGGAGCGTTATGGATGGCCACACTTTACACTGTCAAACCCCCTCTCCCGTTTCTCACGCCACTTGTTGCACTTACACGACTTGGTAGGTGCCACAAGTGAAGTTCTTGGAGCTGAGACAGGCGAGAAGGTCCCCAGAGATTGCTGGCAGGAGCGGCCGAAGCTTTTCCGCGAACAAGCCTCCAACGAAGCCTGCGTCTGACAGCTGCGAGGCGTCAAGGTTGTACAGCATCACCTCTCCAATGGCGTCCAGAGCGTGAGTCGCAGACTGCGTGAAGGCGAAGGTCTGTAACAGGAATGGGACATGCCATTGGAAAGTTGCAATGCTGAGCTTTATTGAGCCTACCAGAAAGCGGGCGTGTGGCCTACCCTGTTTGAGTTCTCTGACAGCGCAGCCTCAAGCACTCCAGCAGATTTCTGGAAGAGAAGCTTCCACATCTCCACGGCGTAGGGCGTGCTGCCCGCCAGCTTGCAGGACAGCAGCGTTGAAAGGTTGCCGGAGGACAGCGTCATAGCCTTGAAAGGAGAGGACACATATGGCAGTTAGAGGATGAATACGTCTGACTAGGAATCACTCCCCAAGGCAAAGAGAGGCGTTTGGCGGGAGCGCGAATGAAAACTTACAGAGGAACAGGCATACTCAAGGATGTGCGATGAGCAGAGATCTCCTCCAGAGTCCGTTGGACCGCTACAAATTGCAAAAGCACATTTTCTCATTTCAAAAGCCAGCTCTCTAGCCAAACTCTGTTTTCGCTTAACAATAGTTCAAATACTCACCTTTGCCACCCTACACACAGACTCTCTTCTGTAAAACAAGAAACAACAATGAGGCACACAGCTTCATAGCTAGCTACAATGTTTTGACAACTTCATAAGATTCTGTTCAGCCAGAGTTTTGCTCCGAGTGTTCTGACTCACCGTTCACTACGGTTTCTTTGCACTAATTAGAGAAAGGGAGAGAGCGAAAGAGAGAGAGAGAGAGAGAGAGAGAAAGAAAGAGAAATTAATGCAGTTATAAGAGAGATGTCAATCACAAGCAGCTCAAAATGCGCTTTCATGGAGCTGAAAATGCATTTAAAACAATCAAGCACTTACAACACGGACTGGATCAGGAGGTGTGCAGCCTGAAGTGAAGCAGAGACAAAAGAGAATTCTGTCAGGGGAAGCCAATCATACACTGTACACGTTCGCATGCATTTCTCTTTGATTGCTTTTGGCCTTTCTGTTTGAAAGTAAAACTGACAACGCCTTTTAATTCCCCTTCTTGCTATAACAGAGAACTTTCGCTTATGCCATACCGTCTGGTGGTGATTTGCCAAGTTTGTCTTTGCTGGATTTCAGCTCCTCCTGTAGTCCGTATGGGAGACGCGCCAAGCCAATCTTCAGGCCTCCGAGTCTGTTTAAACAAGCCAAAGAATTTCAATCGTCAAGCCCCTTTTCACAGACTGCAGGTAAACTTAAGAGGCAAAGGGGAATCGAGTCACTCACACTGCATAGTAAGAGTCACAGCTGAGGTTGGTGGGGATCACCACCAGAAGCGAAGGCTGGAAGCTGGCCAGCAGCACAACGAGATTGACTTGGAACCACAGCTTGTAGTCGCTGGCCTGGAAGGTGAGGAACTCGGGAGCCAGTGCCGTTAAAGTCATATTCAGCATTGTGTCTCGGACAGCTGTGTTTACGATGTAGCTGACGTTTTTCTGGTGGCGAGGGGAGCAGAGATGCTTTAGAACCACACAAGGAAGTTCCGGCATAGCTTGCTCGTTCAAAAACATTACTGACACAATAGAGCGGGAGACATAAAACAACTCACCTCCTTGGTGAATTCCACGAACGCTTCAAAGAACTGTTCGAGCTGCGTTTCGTCTGGGGATTTCAGGATGCTGCCTAGCACCTCCTTACCACGGACTCATTTCCCAGGGCACCAGTGGACGGGTCCAACAGCAGCTCCGCTTTCTGGTCAGGTGAGAGGGATTCCAGAGCTTCCAGCTAAGGTGAACACAAAGCCCACCACCAAGGACACAGTACATGACTTTCGGTGCTCTGAGACAAAAGCCCCGTGACTACAGCATCGTAAAATGGATGTGCATATTTTACCACTGTGACGTTCAAGTCCTTAAGTTCCGAGTAGCTGGCCGCCGCCGAGAAAAGACCCAGGTTGATGTTCAGCCATTGGGTATCCCTTTGAGCGTTCTGTCCGCAAGCTGTTTTTAAAGAAATGTGTGGAGGCAGGTTATGATACCGGACCAATAGATACTTGCATATGGCGCATGCTGTTACTGCCATGGATTAACACTGGAACCACGGTTACCTGGCGTGTTGAAATGGTCCGAAGAATCCTTGAGGTACTTCACCAGAACTTGGGTAATTTCCTGGATTCTGAGGGCCGCCATTTTGGAGAACACCACACCCAGTCCTTTGACGCTGCAACAGAAAGGCAGAGAGGGTGATGAGGGTCACGTGTTGGCATTGTTCTGCGCCCTCCCTGAATCCAAGGCGGCAGAGGCACTTACATCACACGGTAGTCGGTGCAGTTCGTTTCAGCGGTGACTGTGACTAGCATTTCCGCCGTGAAACTGGGGAGGATTGGAGTGAGCTTCACGGTGAACCACGCGACCCAGTCTGCGGTCACAAACTTCTGGAACACCGGTTGGATGATAGAAAATGTCCGGTTCATCAACACGTCTCTCACAGCCGTGGGGATAGCGGTGACCTGCGGAGACACAACCCGAGAAGCGTGAAAGGCACTTCATTCACAGCAGGTACGCGGGGCTGACCTGCGTGCCTTCCGCACAGCCAGGCATCTTAATAATCCATGGACTTGCCTTAGGAGCTGCGGCCAGCGTCGCCAGGAACTCGTCCACGTTCTGTAAAGCGTGGCCATTCTCCAGCCGGTCAAACACGGCGTTGATCTGATCCGTGTTGTTCAGAGCCCCCGAGCTCAGTGTGAGTTCGGCCACTTGGGCTGGAGTCAGCAGATGCAAAGATCCAAACTGAAAGACAGCAAACAGAGAGGTTATCGCCGATGAACATCAAACCGGCGCCTGCTTAATTGACCGCCCACACAGGCAGCTGGGACAGGTTACTCACGCTGGAGAAATTTCCATTGAGAATCCGCAGAACCTCCAAGGTGGCATATTTGGAGAATTCGCCAAAGTTCCCATCAAGCCAGAAGGCGTTGCTTGCGGTTTGGGAAAGACAGCCAGCATCTGGGTTGCACACACAGCAGCAACGAAACTCATCAGAACCCCACTGAATTGTGAGCCAGCTGAAATAGCTTGGACCAGCCCAGTTGCTAAAGCATGCCAAAAGCAGTGCGGCACTGTAGATGTCCGCTTAAGACAGAGGTCCGACTTCACATACCTGCTAGGTCCCCCCTGGACAGGAAGGGAACGATGAATCGGTTGACGACCGCCTTCCTCAACTCCACTCCCATGATCGATGCTTGCGTGCTGAGAGCCCGCACCCTAAATCAATGAAAATCACGGAGCGTTATGGATGGCCACACTTTACACTGTCAAACCCCCTCTCCCGTTTCTCACGCCACTTGTTGCACTTACACGACTTGGTAGGTGCCACAAGTGAAGTTCTTGGAGCTGAGACAGGCGAGAAGGTCCCCAGAGATTGCTGGCAGGAGCGGCCGAAGCTTTTCCGCGAACAAGCCTCCAACGAAGCCTGCGTCTGACAGCTGCGAGGCGTCAAGGTTGTACAGCATCACCTCTCCAATGGCGTCCAGAGCGTGAGTCGCAGACTGCGTGAAGGCGAAGGTCTGTAACAGGAATGGGACATGCCATTGGAAAGTTGCAATGCTGAGCTTTATTGAGCCTACCAGAAAGCGGGCGTGTGGCCTACCCTGTTTGAGTTCTCTGACAGCGCAGCCTCAAGCACTCCAGCAGATTTCTGGAAGAGAAGCTTCCACATCTCCACGGCGTAGGGCGTGCTGCCCGCCAGCTTGCAGGACAGCAGCGTTGAAAGGTTGCCGGAGGACAGCGTCATAGCCTTGAAAGGAGAGGACACATATGGCAGTTAGAGGATGAATACGTCTGACTAGGAATCACTCCCCAAGGCAAAGAGAGGCGTTTGGCGGGAGCGCGAATGAAAACTTACAGAGGAACAGGCATACTCAAGGATGTGCGATGAGCAGAGATCACCTCCAGAGTCCGTTGGACCGCTACAAATTGCAAAAGCACATTTTCTCATTTCAAAAGCCAGCTCTCTAGCCAAACTCTGTTTTCGCTTAACAATAGTTCAAATACTCACCTTTGCCACCCTACACACAGACTCTCTTCTGTAAAACAAGAAACAACAATGAGGCACACAGCTTCATAGCTAGCTACAATGTTTTGACAACTTCATAAGATTCTGTTCAGCCAGAGTTTTGCTCCGAGTGTTCTGACTCACCGTTCACTACGGTTTCTTTGCACTAATTAGAGAAAGGGAGAGAGCGAAAGAGAGAGAGAGAGAGAGAGAGAGAAAGAAAGAGAAATTAATGCAGTTATAAGAGAGATGTCAATCACAAGCAGCTCAAAATGCGCATTCATGGAGCTCAAAATGCATTTAAAACAATCAAGCACTTACAACACGGACTGGATCAGGAGGTGTGCAGCCTGAAGTGAAGCAGAGACAAAAGAGAATTCTGTCAGGGGAAGCCAATCATACACTGTACACGTTCGCATGCATTTCTCTTTGATTGCTTTTGGCCTTTCTGTTTGAAAGTAAAACTGACAACGCCTTTTATTTCCCCTTCTTGCTATAACAGAGAACTTTCGCTTATGCCATACCGTCTGGTGGTGATTTGCCAAGTTTGTCTTTGCTGGATTTCAGCTCCTTCTGTAGTCCGTATGGGAGACGCGCCAAGCCAATCTCCAGGCCTCCGAGTCTGTTTAAACAAGCCAAAGAATTTCAATCGTCAAGCCCCTTTTCACAGACTGCAGGTAAACTTAAGAGGCAAAGGGGAATCGAGTCACTCACACTGCATAGTAAGAGTCACAGCTGAGGTTGGTGGGGATCACCACCAGAAGCGAAGGCTGGAAGCTGGCCAGCAGCACAACGAGATTGACATGGAACCACAGCTTGTAGTCGCTGGCCTGGAAGGTGAGGAACTCGGGAGCCAGTGCCGTTAAAGTCATATTCAGCATTGTGTCTCGGACAGCTGTGTTTACCATGTAGCTGACGTTTTTCTGGTGGCGAGGGGAGCAGAGATGCTTTAGAACCACACAAGGAAGTTCCGGCATAGCTTGCTCGTTCAAAAACATTACTGACACAATAGAGCGGGAGACATAAAACAACTCACCTCCTTGGTGAATTCCACGAACGCTTCAAAGAACTGTTCGAGCTGCGTTTCGTCTGGGGATTTCAGGATGCTGCCTAGCACCTCCTTCACCACGGACTCATTTCCCAGGGCACCAGTGGACGGGTCCAACAGCAGCTCCGCTTTCTGGTCAGGTGAGAGGGATTCCAGAGCTTCCAGCTAAGGTGAACACAAAGCCCACCACCAAGGACACAGTACATGACTTTCGGTGCTCTGAGACAAAAGCCCCGTGACTACAGCATCGTAAAATGGATGTGCATATTTTACCACTGTGACGTTCAAGTCCTTAAGTTCCGAGTAGCTGGCCGCCGCCGAGAAAAGACCCAGGTTGATGTTCAGCCATTGGGCATCCCTTTGAGCGTTCTGTCCGCAAGCTGTTTTTAAAGAAATGTGTGGAGGCAGGTTATGATACCGGACCAATAGATACTTGCATATGGCGCATGCTGTTACTGCCATGGATTAACACTGGAACCACGGTTACCTGGCGTGTTGAAATGGTCCGAAGAATCCTTGAGGTACTTCACCAGAACTTGGGTAATTTCCTGGATTCTGAGGGCCGCCATTTTGGAGAACACCACACCCAGTCCTTTGACGCTGCAACAGAAAGGCAGAGAGGGTGATGAGGGTCACGTGTTGGCATAGTTCTGCGCCCTCCCTGAATCCAAGGCGGCAGAGGCACTTACATCACACGGTAGTCGGTGCAGTTCGTTTCAGCGGTGACTGTGACTAGCATTTCCGCCGTGAAACTGGGAGGATTGGAGTGAGCTTCACGGTGAACCACGCGACCCAGTCTGCGGTCACAAACTTCTGGAACACCGGTTGGATGATAGAAAATGTCCGGTTCATCAACACGTCTCTCACAGCCGTGGGGATAGCGGTGACCTGCGGAGACACAACCCGAGAAGCGTGAAAGGCACTTCATTCACAGCAGGTACGCGGGGCTGACCTGCGTGCCTTCCGCACAGCCAGGCATCTTAATAATCCATGGACTTGCCTTAGGAGCTGCGGCCAGCGTCGCCAGGAACTCGTCCACGTTCTGTAAAGCGTGGCCATTCTCCAGCCGGTCAAACACGGCGTTGATCTGATCCGTGTTGTTCAGAGCCCCCGAGCTCAGTGTGAGTTCGGCCACTTGGGCTGGAGTCAGCAGATGCAAAGATCCAAACTGAAAGACAGCAAACAGAGAGGTTATCGCCGATGAACATCAAACCGGCGCCTGCTTAATTGACCGCCCACACAGGCAGCTGGGACAGGTTACTCACGCTGGAGAAATTTCCATTGAGAATCCGCAGAACCTCCAAGGTGGCATATTTGGAGAATTCGCCAAAGTTCCCATCAAGCCAGAAGGCGTTGCTTGCGGTTTGGGAAAGACAGCCAGCATCTGGGTTGCACACACAGCAGCAACGAAACTCATCAGAACCCCACTGAATTGTGAGCCAGCTGAAATAGCTTGGCCCAGCCCAGTTGCTAAAGCATGCCAAAAGCAGTGCGGCACTGTAGATGTCCGCTTAAGACAGAGGTCCGACTTCACATACCTGCTAGGTCCCCCCTGGACAGGAAGGGAACGATGAATCGGTTGACGACCGCCTTCCTCAACTCCACTCCCATGATCGATGCTTGCGTACCGAGAGCCCGCACCCTAAATCAATGAAAATCACGGAGCGTTATGGATGGCCACACTTTACACTGTCAAACCCCCTCTCCCGTTTCTCACGCCACTTGTTGCACTTACACGACTTGGTAGGTGCCACAAGTGAAGTTCTTGGAGCTGAGACAGGCGAGAAGGTCCCCAGAGATTGCTGGCAGGAGCGGCCGAAGCTTTTCCGCGAACAAGCCTCCAACGAAGCCTGCGTCTGACAGCTGCGAGGCGTCAAGGTTGTACAGCATCACCTCTCCAATGGCGTCCAGAGCGTGAGTCGCAGACTGCGTGAAGGCGAAGGTCTGTAACAGGAATGGGACATGCCATTGGAAAGTTGCAATGCTGAGCTTTATTGAGCCTACCAGAAAGCGGGCGTGTGGCCTACCCTGTTTGAGTTCTCTGACAGCGCAGCCTCAAGCACTCCAGCAGATTTCTGGAAGAGAAGCTTCCACATCTCCACGGCGTAGGGCGTGCTGCCCGCCAGCTTGCAGGACAGCAGCGTTGAAAGGTTGCCGGAGGACAGCGTCATAGCCTTGAAAGGAGAGGACACATATGGCAGTTAGAGGATGAATACGTCTGACTAGGAATCACTCCCCAAGGCAAAGAGAGGCGTTTGGCGGGAGCGCGAATGAAAACTTACAGAGGAACAGGCATACTCAAGGATGTGCGATGAGCAGAGATCACCTCCAGAGTCCGTTGGACCGCTACAAATTGCAAAAGCACATTTTCTCATTTCAAAAGCCAGCTCTCTAGCCAAACTCTGTTTTCGCTTAACAATAGTTCAAATACTCACCTTTGCCACCCTACACACAGACTCTCTTCTGTAAAACAAGAAACAACAATGAGGCACACAGCTTCATAGCTAGCTACAATGTTTTGACAACTTCATAAGATTCTGTTCAGCCAGAGTTTTGCTCCGAGTGTTCTGACTCACCGTTCACTACGGTTTCTTTGCACTAATTAGAGAAAGGGAGAGAGCGAAAGAGAGAGAGAGAGAGAGAGAGAGAAAGAAAGAGAAATTAATGCAGTTATAAGAGAGATGTCAATCACAAGCAGCTCAAAATGCGCATTCATGGAGCTCAAAATGCATTTAAAACAATCAAGCACTTACAACACGGACTGGATCAGGAGGTGTGCAGCCTGAAGTGAAGCAGAGACAAAAGAGAATTCTGTCAGGGGAAGCCAATCATACACTGTACACGTTCGCATGCATTTCTCTTTGATTGCTTTTGGCCTTTCTGTTTGAAAGTAAAACTGACAACGCCTTTTATTTCCCCTTCTTGCTATAACAGAGAACTTTCGCTTATGCCATACCGTCTGGTGGTGATTTGCCAAGTTTGTCTTTGCTGGATTTCAGCTCCTTCTGTAGTCCGTATGGGAGACGCGCCAAGCCAATCTCCAGGCCTCCGAGTCTGTTTAAACAAGCCAAAGAATTTCAATCGTCAAGCCCCTTTTCACAGACTGCAGGTAAACTTAAGAGGCAAAGGGGAATCGAGTCACTCACACTGCATAGTAAGAGTCACAGCTGAGGTTGGTGGGGATCACCACCAGAAGCGAAGGCTGGAAGCTGGCCAGCAGCACAACGAGATTGACATGGAACCACAGCTTGTAGTCGCTGGCCTGGAAGGTGAGGAACTCGGGAGCCAGTGCCGTTAAAGTCATATTCAGCATTGTGTCTCGGACAGCTGTGTTTACCATGTAGCTGACGTTTTTCTGGTGGCGAGGGGAGCAGAGATGCTTTAGAACCACACAAGGAAGTTCCGGCATAGCTTGCTCGTTCAAAAACATTACTGACACAATAGAGCGGGAGACATAAAACAACTCACCTCCTTGGTGAATTCCACGAACGCTTCAAAGAACTGTTCGAGCTGCGTTTCGTCTGGGGATTTCAGGATGCTGCCTAGCACCTCCTTCACCACGGACTCATTTCCCAGGGCACCAGTGGACGGGTCCAACAGCAGCTCCGCTTTCTGGTCAGTTGAGAGGGATTCCAGAGCTTCCAGCTAAGGTGAACACAAAGCCCACCACCAAGGACACAGTACATGACTTTCGGTGCTCTGAGACAAAAGCCCCGTGACTACAGCATCGTAAAATGGATGTGCATATTTTACCACTGTGACGTTCAAGTCCTTAAGTTCCGAGTAGCTGGCCGCCGCCGAGAAAAGACCCAGGTTGATGTTCAGCCATTGGGCATCCCTTTGAGCGTTCTGTCCGCAAGCTGTTTTTAAAGAAATGTGTGGAGGCAGGTTATGATACCGGACCAATAGATACTTGCATATGGCGCATGCTGTTACTGCCATGGATTAACACTGGAACCACGGTTACCTGGCGTGTTGAAATGGTCCGAAGAATCCTTGAGGTACTTCACCAGAACTTGGGTAATTTCCTGGATTCTGAGGGCCGCCATTTTGGAGAACACCACACCCAGTCCTTTGACGCTGCAACAGAAAGGCAGAGAGGGTGATGAGGGTCACGTGTTGGCAGAGTTCTGCGCCCTCCCTGAATCCAAGGCGGCAGAGGCACTTACATCACACGGTAGTCGGTGCAGTTCGTTTCAGCGGTGACTGTGACTAGCATTTCCGCCGTGAAACTGGGAGGATTGGAGTGAGCTTCACGGTGAACCACGCGACCCAGTCTGCGGTCACAAACTTCTGGAACACCGGTTGGATGATAGAAAATGTCCGGTTCATCAACACGTCTCTCACAGCCGTGGGGATAGCGGTGACCTGCGGAGACACAACCCGAGAAGCGTGAAAGGCACTTCATTCACAGCAGGTACGCGGGGCTGACCTGCGTGCCTTCCGAACAGCCAGGCATCTTAATAATCCATGGACTTGCCTTAGGAGCTGCGGCCAGCGTCGCCAGGAACTCGTCCACGTTCTGTAAAGCGTGGCCATTCTCCAGCCGGTCAAACACGGCGTTGATCTGATCCGTGTTGTTCAGAGCCCCCGAGCTCAGTGTGAGTTCGGCCACTTGGGCTGGAGTCAGCAGATGCAAAGATCCAAACTGAAAGACAACAAACAGAGAGGTTATCGCCGATGAACATCAAACCGGCGCCTGCTTAATTGACCGCCCACACAGGCAGCTGGGACAGGTTACTCACGCTGGAGAAATTTCCATTGAGAGTCCGCAGAACCTCCAAGGTGGCATATTTGGAGAATTCGCCAAAGTTCCCATCAAGCCAGAAGGCGCTGCTTGCGGTTTGGGAAAGACAGCCAGCATCTGGGTTGCACACACAGCAGCAACGAAACTCATCAGAACCCCACTGAATTGTGAGCCAGCTGAAATAGCTTGGACCAGCCCAGTTGCTAAAGCATGCCAAAAGCAGTGCGGCACTGTAGATGTCCGCTTAAGACAGAGGTCCGACTTCACATACCTGCTAGGTCCCCCCTGGACAGGAAGGGAACGATGAATCGGTTGACGACCGCCTTCCTCAACTCCACTCCCATGATCGATGCTTGCGTGCCGAGAGCCCGCACCCTAAATCAATGAAAATCACGGAGCGTTATGGATGGCCACACTTTACACTGTCAAACCCCCTCTCCCGTTTCTCACGCCACTTGTTGCACTTACACGACTTGGTAGGTGCCACAAGTGAAGTTCTTGGAGCTGAGACAGGCGAGAAGGTCCCCAGAGATTGCTGGCATGAGCGGCCGAAGCTTTTCCGCGAACAAGCCTCCAACGAAGCCTGCGTCTGACAGCTGCTGAGGCGTCAAGGTTGTACAGCATCACCTCTCCAATGGCGTCCAGAGCGTGAGTCGCAGACTGCGTGAAGGCGAAGGTCTGTAACAGGAATGGGACATGCCATTGGAAAGTTGCAATGCTGAGCTTTATTGAGCCTACCAGAAAGCGGGCGTGTGGCCTACCCTGTTTGAGTTCTCTGACAGCGCAGCCTCAAGCACTCCAGCAGATTTCTGGAAGAGAAGCTTCCACATCTCCACGGCGTAGGGCGTGCTGCCCGCCAGCTTGCAGGACAGCAGCGTTGAAAGGTTGCCGGAGGACAGCGTCATAGCCTTGAAAGGAGAGGACACATATGGCAGTTAGAGGATGAATACGTCTGACTAGGAATCACTCCCCAAGGCAAAGAGAGGCGTTTGGCGGGAGCGCGAATGAAAACTTACAGAGGAACAGGCATACTCAAGGATGTGCGATGAGCAGAGATCACCTCCAGAGTCCGTTGGACCGCTACAAATTGCAAAAGCACATTTTCTCATTTCAAAAGCCAGCTCTCTAGCCAAACTCTGTTTTCGCTTAACAATAGTTCAAATACTCACCTTTGCCACCCTACACACAGACTCTCTTCTGTAAAACAAGAAACAACAATGAGGCACACAGCTTCATAGCTAGCTACAATGTTTTGACAACTTCATAAGATTCTGTTCAGCCAGAGTTTTGCTCCGAGTGTTCTGACTCACCGTTCACTACGGTTTCTTTGCACTAATTAGAGAAAGGGAGAGAGCGAAAGAGAGAGAGAGAGAGAGAGAGAGAAAGAAAGAGAAATTAATGCAGTTATAAGAGAGATGTCAATCACAAGCAGCTCAAAATGCGCTTTCATGGAGCTGAAAATGCATTTAAAACAATCAAGCACTTACAACACGGACTGGATCAGGAGGTGTGCAGCCTGAAGTGAAGCAGAGACAAAAGAGAATTCTGTCAGGGGAAGCCAATCATACACTGTACACGTTCGCATGCATTTCTCTTTGATTGCTTTTGCCTTTTCTGTTTGAAAGTAAAACTGACAACGCCTTTTATTTCCCCTTCTTGCTATAACAGAGAACTTTCGCTTATGCCATACCGTCTGGTGGTGATTTGCCAAGTTTGTCTTTGCTGGATTTCAGCTCCTCCTGTAGTCCGTATGGGAGACGCGCCAAGCCAATCTCCAGGCCTCCGAGTCTGTTTAAACAAGCCAAAGAATTTCAATCGTCAAGCCCCTTTTCACAGACTGCAGGTAAACTTAAGAGGCAAAGGGGAATCGAGTCACTCACACTGCATAGTAAGAGTCACAGCTGAGGTTGGTGGGGATCACCACCAGAAGCGAAGGCTGGAAGCTGGCCAGCAGCACAACGAGATTGACTTGGAACCACAGCTTGTAGTCGCTGGCCTGGAAGGTGAGGAACTCGGGAGCCAGTGCCGTTAAAGTCATATTCAGCATTGTGTCTCGGACAGCTGTGTTTACCATGTAGCTGACGTTTTTCTGGTGGCGAGGGGAGCAGAGATGCTTTAGAACCACACAAGGAAGTTCCGGCATAGCTTGCTCGTTCAAAAACATTACTGACACAATAGAGCGGGAGACATAAAACAACTCACCTCCTTGGTGAATTCCACGAACGCTTCAAAGAACTGTTCGAGCTGCGTTTCGTCTGGGGATTTCAGGATGCTGCCTAGCACCTCCTTCACCACGGACTCATTTCCCAGGGCACCAGTGGACGGGTCCAACAGCAGCTCCGCTTTCTGGTCAGGTGAGAGGGATTCCAGAGCTTCCAACTAAGGTGAACACAAAGCCCACCACCAAGGACACAGTACATGACTTTCGGTGCTCTGAGACAAAAGCCCCGTGACTACAGCATCGTAAAATGGATGTGCATATTTTACCACTGTGACGTTCAAGTCCTTAAGTTCCGAGTAGCTGGCCGCCGCCGAGAAAAGACCCAGGTTGATGTTCAGCCATTGGGTATCCCTTTGAGCGTTCTGTCCGCAAGCTGTTTTTAAAGAAATGTGTGGAGGCAGGTTACGATACCGGACCAATAGATACTTGCATATGGCGCATGCTGTTACTGCCATGGATTAACACTGGAACCACGGTTACCTGGCGTGTTGAAATGGTCTGAAGAATCCTTGAGGTACTTCACCAGAACTTGGGTAATTTCCTGGATTCTGAGGGCCGTCATTTTGGAGAACACCACACCCAGTCCTTTGACGCTGCAACAGAAAGGCAGAGAGGGTGATGAGGGTCACGTGTTGGCATTGTTCTGCGCCCTCCCTGAATCCAAGGCGGCAGAGGCACTTACATCACACGGTAGTCGGTGCAGTTCGTTTCAGCGGTGACTGTGACTAGCATTTCCGCCGTGAAACTTGTGAGGATTGGAGTGAGCTTCACGGTGAACCACGCGACCCAGTCTGCGGTCACAAACTTCTGGAACACCGGTTGGATGATAGAAAATGTCCGGTTCATCAACACGTCTCTCACAGCCGTGGGGATAGCGGTGACCTGCGGAGACACAACCCGAGAAGCGTGAAAGGCACTTCATTCACAGCAGGTACGCGGGGCTGACCTGCGTGCCTTCCGCACAGCCAGGCATCTTAATAATCCATGGACTTGCCTTAGGAGCTGCGGCCAGCGTCGCCAGGAACTCGTCCACGTTCTGTAAAGCGTGGCCATTCTCCAGCCGGTCAAACACAGGCGTTGATCTGATCCGTGTTGTTCAGAGCCCCCGAGCTCAGTGTGAGTTCGGCCACTTGGGCTGGAGTCAGCAGATGCAAAGATCCAAACTGAAAGACAGCAAACAGAGAGGTTATCGCCGATGAACATCAAACCGGCGCCTGCTTAATTGACCGCCCACACAGGCAGCTGGGACAGGTTACTCACGCTGGAGAAATTTCCATTGAGAATCCGCAGAACCTCCAAGGTGGCATATTTGGAGAATTCGCCAAAGTTCCCATCAAGCCAGAAGGCGTTGCTTGCGGTTTGGGAAAGACAGCCAGCATCTGGGTTGCACACACAGCAGCAACGAAACTCATCAGAACCCCACTGAATTGTGAGCCAGCTGAAATAGCTTGGACCAGCCCAGTTGCTAAAGCATGCCAAAAGCAGTGCGGCACTGTAGATGTCCGCTTAAGACAGAGGTCCGACTTCACATACCTGCTAGGTCACCCCTGGACAGGAAGGGAACGATGAATCGGTTGACGACCGCCTTCCTCAACTCCACTCCCATGAGCGATGCTTGCGTACCGAGAGCCCGCACCCTAAATCAATGAAAATCACGGAGCGTTATGGATGGCCACACTTTACACTGTCAAACCCCCTCTCCCGTTTCTCACGCCACTTGTTGCACTTACACGACTTGGTAGGTGCCACAAGTGAAGTTCTTGGAGCTGAGACAGGCGAGAAGGTCCCCAGAGATTGCTGGCAGGAGCGGCCGAAGCTTTTCCGCGAACAAGCCTCCAACGAAGCCTGCGTCTGACAGCTGCGAGGCGTCAAGGTTGTACAGCATCACCTCTCCAATGGCGTCCAGAGCGTGAGTCGCAGACTGCGTGAAGGCGAAGGTCTGTAACAGGAATGGGACATGCCATTGGAAAGTTGCAATGCTGAGCTTTATTGAGCCTACCAGAAAGCGGGCGTGTGGCCTACCCTGTTTGAGTTCTCTGACAGCGCAGCCTCAAGCACTCCAGCAGATTTCTGGAAGAGAAGCTTCCACATCTCCACGGCGTAGGGCGTGCTGCCCGCCAGCTTGCAGGACAGCAGCGTTGAAAGGTTGCCGGAGGACAGCGTCATAGCCTTGAAAGGAGAGGACACATATGGCAGTTAGAGGATGAATACGTCTGACTAGGAATCACTCCCCAAGGCAAAGAGAGGCGTTTGGCGGGAGCGCGAATGAAAACTTACAGAGGAACAGGCATACTCAAGGATGTGCGATGAGCAGAGATCACCTCCAGAGTCCGTTGGACCGCTACAAATTGCAAAAGCACATTTTCTCATTTCAAAAGCCAGCTCTCTAGCCAAACTCTGTTTTCGCTTAACAATAGTTCAAATACTCACCTTTGCCACCCTACACACAGACTCTCTTCTGTAAAACAAGAAACAACAATGAGGCACACAGCTTCATAGCTAGCTACAATGTTTTGACAACTTCATAAGATTCTGTTCAGCCAGAGTTTTGCTCCGAGTGTTCTGACTCACCGTTCACTACGGTTTCTTTGCACTAATTAGAGAAAGGGAGAGAGCGAAAGAGAGAGAGAGAGAGAGAGAGAGAAAGAAAGAGAAATTAATGCAGTTATAAGAGAGATGTCAATCACAAGCAGCTCAAAATGCGCATTCATGGAGCTCAAAATGCATTTAAAACAATCAAGCACTTACAACACGGACTGGATCAGGAGGTGTGCAGCCTGAAGTGAAGCAGAGACAAAAGAGAATTCTGTCAGGGGAAGCCAATCATACACTGTACACGTTCGCATGCATTTCTCTTTGATTGCTTTTGCGCTTTCTGTTTGAAAGTAAAACTGAAAACGCCTTTTATTTCCCCTTCTTGCTATAACAGAGAACTTTCGCTTATGCCATACCGTCTGGTGGTGATTTGCCAAGTTTGTCTTTGCTGGATTTCAGCTCCTTCTGTAGTCCGTATGGGAGACGCGCCAAGCCAATCTCCAGGCCTCCGAGTCTGTTTAAACAAGCCAAAGAATTTCAATCGTCAAGCCCCTTTTCACAGACTGCAGGTAAACTTAAGAGGCAAAGGGGAATCGAGTCACTCACACTGCATAGTAAGAGTCACAGCTGAGGTTGGTGGGGATCACCACCAGAAGCGAAGGCTGGAAGCTGGCCAGCAGCACAACGAGATTGACATGGAACCACAGCTTGTAGTCGCTGGCCTGGAAGGTGAGGAACTCGGGAGCCAGTGCCGTTAAAGTCATATTCAGCATTGTGTCTCGGACAGCTGTGTTTACCATGTAGCTGACGTTTTTCTGGTGGCGAGGGGAGCAGAGATGCTTTAGAACCACACAAGGAAGTTCCGGCATAGCTTGCTCGTTCAAAAACATTACTGACACAATAGAGCGGGAGACATAAAACAACTCACCTCCTTGGTGAATTCCACGAACGCTTCAAAGAACTGTTCGAGCTGCGTTTCGTCTGGGGATTTCAGGATGCTGCCTAGCACCTCCTTCACCACGGACTCATTTCCCAGGGCACCAGTGGACGGGTCCAACAGCAGCTCCGCTTTCTGGTCAGGTGAGAGGGATTCCAGAGCTTCCAGCTAAGGTGAACACAAAGCCCACCACCAAGGACACAGTACATGACTTTCGGTGCTCTGAGACAAAAGCCCCGTGACTACAGCATCGTAAAATGGATGTGCATATTTTACCACTGTGACGTTCAAGTCCTTAAGTTCCGAGTAGCTGGCCGCCGCCGAGAAAAGACCCAGGTTGATGTTCAGCCATTGGGCATCCCTTTGAGCGTTCTGTCCGCAAGCTGTTTTTAAAGAAATGTGTGGAGGCAGGTTATGATACCGGACCAATAGATACTTGCATATGGCGCATGCTGTTACTGCCATGGATTAACACTGGAACCACGGTTACCTGGCGTGTTGAAATGGTCCGAAGAATCCTTGAGGTACTTCACCAGAACTTGGGTAATTTCCTGGATTCTGAGGGCCGTCCATTTTGGAGAACACCACACCCAGTCCTTTGACGCTGCAACAGAAAGGCAGAGAGGGTGATGAGGGTCACGTGTTGGCATAGTTCTGCGCCCTCCCTGAATCCAAGGCGGCAGAGGCACTTACATCACACGGTAGTCGGTGCAGTTCGTTTCAGCGGTGACTGTGACTAGCATTTCCGCCGTGAAACTGGGAGGATTGGAGTGAGCTTCACGGTGAACCACGCGACCCAGTCTGCGGTCACAAACTTCTGGAACACCGGTTGGATGATAGAAAATGTCCGGTTCATCAACACGTCTCTCACAGCCGTGGGGATAGCGGTGACCTGCGGAGACACAACCCGAGAAGCGTGAAAGGCACTTCATTCACAGCAGGTACGCGGGGCTGACCTGCGTGCCTTCCGCACAGCCAGGCATCTTAATAATCCATGGACTTGCCTTAGGAGCTGCGGCCAGCGTCGCCAGGAACTCGTCCACGTTCTGTAAAGCGTGGCCATTCTCCAGCCGGTCAAACACGGCGTTGATCTGATCCGTGTTGTTCAGAGCCCCCGAGCTCAGTGTGAGTTCGGCCACTTGGGCTGGAGTCAGCAGATGCAAAGATCCAAACTGAAAGACAGCAAACAGAGAGGTTATCGCCGATGAACATCAAACCGGCGCCTGCTTAATTGACCGCCCACACAGGCAGCTGGGACAGGTTACTCACGCTGGAGAAATTTCCATTGAGAATCCGCAGAACCTCCAAGGTGGCATATTTGGAGAATTCGCCAAAGTTCCCATCAAGCCAGAAGGCGTTGCTTGCGGTTTGGGAAAGACAGCCAGCATCTGGGTTGCACACACAGCAGCAACGAAACTCATCAGAACCCCACTGAATTGTGAGCCAGCTGAAATAGCTTGGACCAGCCCAGTTGCTAAAGCATGCCAAAAGCAGTGCGGCACTGTAGATGTCCGCTTAAGACAGAGGTCCGACTTCACATACCTGCTAGGTCACCCCTGGACAGGAAGGGAACGATGAATCGGTTGACGACCGCCTTCCTCAACTCCACTCCCATGAGCGATGCTTGCGTACCGAGAGCCCGCACCCTAAATCAATGAAAATCACGGAGCGTTATGGATGGCCACACTTTACACTGTCAAACCCCCTCTCCAGTTTCTCACGCCACTTGTTGCACTTACACGACTTGGTAGGTGCCACAAGTGAAGTTCTTGGAGCTGAGACAGGCGAGAAGGTCCCCAGAGATTGCTGGCAGGAGCGGCCGAAGCTTTTCCGCGAACAAGCCTCCAACGAAGCCTGCGTCTGACAGCTGCGAGGCGTCAAGGTTGTACAGCATCACCTCTCCAATGGCGTCCAGAGCGTGAGTCGCAGACTGCGTGAAGGCGAAGGTCTGTAACAGGAATGGGACATGCCATTGGAAAGTTGCAATGCTGAGCTTTATTGAGCCTACCAGAAAGCGGGCGTGTGGCCTACCCTGTTTGAGTTCTCTAACAGCGCAGCCTCAAGCACTCCAGCAGATTTCTGGAAGAGAAGCTTCCACATCTCCACGGCGTAGGGCGTGCTGCCCGCCAGCTTGCAGGACAGCAGCGTTGAAAGGTTGCCGGAGGACAGCGTCATAGCCTTGAAAGGAGAGGACACATATGGCAGTTAGAGGATGAATACGTCTGACTAGGAATCACTCCCCAAGGCAAAGAGAGGCGTTTGGCGGGAGCGCGAATGAAAACTTACAGAGGAACAGGCATACTCAAGGATGTGCGATGAGCAGAGATCACCTCCAGAGTCCGTTGGACCGCTACAAATTGCAAAAGCACATTTTCTCATTTCAAAAGCCAGCTCTCTAGCCAAACTCTGTTTTCGCTTAACAATAGTTCAAATACTCACCTTTGCCACCCTACACACAGACTCTCTTCTGTAAAACAAGAAACAACAATGAGGCACACAGCTTCATAGCTAGCTACAATGTTTTGACAACTTCATAAGATTCTGTTCAGCCAGAGTTTTGCTCCGAGTGTTCTGACTCACCGTTCACTACGGTTTCTTTGCACTAATTAGAGAAAGGGAGAGAGCAAAAGAGAGAGAGAGAGAGAGAGAGAGAGAAAGAAAGAGAAATTAATGCAGTTATAAGAGAGATGTCAATCACAAGCAGCTCAAAATGCGCATTCATGGAGCTCAAAATGCATTTAAAACAATCAAGCACTTACAACACGGACTGGATCAGGAGGTGTGCAGCCTGAAGTGAAGCAGAGACAAAAGAGAATTCTGTCAGGGGAAGCCAATCATACACTGTACACGTTCGCATGCATTTCTCTTTGATTGCTTTTGGCCTTTCTGTTTGAAAGTAAAACTGACAACGCCTTTTATTTCCCCTTCTTGCTATAACAGAGAACTTTCGCTTATGCCATACCGTCTGGTGGTGATTTGCCAAGTTTGTCTTTGCTGGATTTCAGCTCCTTCTGTAGTCCGTATGGGAGACGCGCCAAGCCAATCTCCAGGCCTCCGAGTCTGTTTAAACAAGCCAAAGAATTTCAATCGTCAAGCCCCTTTTCACAGACTGCAGGTAAACTTAAGAGGCAAAGGGGAATCGAGTCACTCACACTGCATAGTAAGAGTCACAGCTGAGGTTGGTGGGGATCACCACCAGAAGCGAAGGCTGGAAGCTGGCCAGCAGCACAACGAGATTGACATGGAACCACAGCTTGTAGTCGCTGGCCTGGAAGGTGAGGAACTCGGGAGCCAGTGCCGTTAAAGTCATATTCAGCATTGTGTCTCGGACAGCTGTGTTTACCATGTAGCTGACGTTTTTCTGGTGGCGAGGGGAGCAGAGATGCTTTAGAACCACACAAGGAAGTTCCGGCATAGCTTGCTCGTTCAAAAACATTACTGACACAATAGAGCGGGAGACATAAAACAACTCACCTCCTTGGTGAATTCCACGAACGCTTCAAAGAACTGTTCGAGCTGCGTTTCGTCTGGGGATTTCAGGATGCTGCCTAGCACCTCCTTCACCACGGACTCATTTCCCAGGGCACCAGTGGACGGGTCCAACAGCAGCTCCGCTTTCTGGTCAGTTGAGAGGGATTCCAGAGCTTCCAGCTAAGGTGAACACAAAGCCCACCACCAAGGACACAGTACATGACTTTCGGTGCTCTGAGACAAAAGCCCCGTGACTACAGCATCGTAAAATGGATGTGCATATTTTACCACTGTGACGTTCAAGTCCTTAAGTTCCGAGTAGCTGGCCGCCGCCGAGAAAAGACCCAGGTTGATGTTCAGCCATTGGGCATCCCTTTGAGCGTTCTGTCCGCAAGCTGTTTTTAAAGAAATGTGTGGAGGCAGGTTATGATACCGGACCAATAGATACTTGCATATGGCGCATGCTGTTACTGCCATGGATTAACACTGGAACCACGGTTACCTGGCGTGTTGAAATGGTCCGAAGAATCCTTGAGGTACTTCACCAGAACTTGGGTAATTTCCTGGATTCTGAGGGCCGCCATTTTGGAGAACACCACACCCAGTCCTTTGACGCTGCAACAGAAAGGCAGAGAGGGTGATGAGGGTCACGTGTTGGCAGAGTTCTGCGCCCTCCCTGAATCCAAGGCGGCAGAGGCACTTACATCACACGGTAGTCGGTGCAGTTCGTTTCAGCGGTGACTGTGACTAGCATTTCCGCCGTGAAACTGGAGAGGATTGGAGTGAGCTTCACGGTGAACCACGCGACCCAGTCTGCGGTCACAAACTTCTGGAACACCGGTTGGATGATAGAAAATGTCCGGTTCATCAACACGTCTCTCACAGCCGTGGGGATAGCGGTGACCTGCGGAGACACAACCCGAGAAGCGTGAAAGGCACTTCATTCACAGCAGGTACGCGGGGCTGACCTGCGTGCCTTCCGAACAGCCAGGCATCTTAATAATCCATGGACTTGCCTTAGGAGCTGCGGCCAGCGTCGCCAGGAACTCGTCCACGTTCTGTAAAGCGTGGCCATTCTCCAGCCGGTCAAACACGGCGTTGATCTGATCCGTGTTGTTCAGAGCCCCCGAGCTCAGTGTGAGTTCGGCCACTTGGGCTGGAGTCAGCAGATGCAAAGATCCAAACTGAAAGACAACAAACAGAGAGGTTATCGCCGATGAACATCAAACCGGCGCCTGCTTAATTGACCGCCCACACAGGCAGCTGGGACAGGTTACTCACGCTGGAGAAATTTCCATTGAGAGTCCGCAGAACCTCCAAGGTGGCATATTTGGAGAATTCGCCAAAGTTCCCATCAAGCCAGAAGGCGCTGCTTGCGGTTTGGGAAAGACAGCCAGCATCTGGGTTGCACACACAGCAGCAACGAAACTCATCAGAACCCCACTGAATTGTGAGCCAGCTGAAATAGCTTGGACCAGCCCAGTTGCTAAAGCATGCCAAAAGCAGTGCGGCACTGTAGATGTCCGCTTAAGACAGAGGTCCGACTTCACATACCTGCTAGGTCCCCCCTGGACAGGAAGGGAACGATGAATCGGTTGACGACCGCCTTCCTCAACTCCACTCCCATGATCGATGCTTGCGTGCCGAGAGCCCGCACCCTAAATCAATGAAAATCACGGAGCGTTATGGATGGCCACACTTTACACTGTCAAACCCCCTCTCCCGTTTCTCACGCCACTTGTTGCACTTACACGACTTGGTAGGTGCCACAAGTGAAGTTCTTGGAGCTGAGACAGGCGAGAAGGTCCCCAGAGATTGCTGGCATGAGCGGCCGAAGCTTTTCCGCGAACAAGCCTCCAACGAAGCCTGCGTCTGACAGCTGTGAGGCGTCAAGGTTGTACAGCATCACCTCTCCAATGGCGTCCAGAGCGTGAGTCGCAGACTGCGTGAAGGCGAAGGTCTGTAACAGGAATGGGACATGCCATTGGAAAGTTGCAATGCTGAGCTTTATTGAGCCTACCAGAAAGCGGGCGTGTGGCCTACCCTGTTTGAGTTCTCTGACAGCGCAGCCTCAAGCACTCCAGCAGATTTCTGGAAGAGAAGCTTCCACATCTCCACGGCGTAGGGCGTGCTGCCCGCCAGCTTGCAGGACAGCAGCGTTGAAAGGTTGCCGGAGGACAGCGTCATAGCCTTGAAAGGAGAGGACACATATGGCAGTTAGAGGATGAATACGTCTGACTAGGAATCACTCCCCAAGGCAAAGAGAGGCGTTTGGCGGGAGCGCGAATGAAAACTTACAGAGGAACAGGCATACTCAAGGATGTGCGATGAGCAGAGATCACCTCCAGAGTCCGTTGGACCGCTACAAATTGCAAAAGCACATTTTCTCATTTCAAAAGCCAGCTCTCTAGCCAAACTCTGTTTTCGCTTAACAATAGTTCAAATACTCACCTTTGCCACCCTACACACAGACTCTCTTCTGTAAAACAAGAAACAACAATGAGGCACACAGCTTCATAGCTAGCTACAATGTTTTGACAACTTCATAAGATTCTGTTCAGCCAGAGTTTTGCTCCGAGTGTTCTGACTCACCGTTCACTACGGTTTCTTTGCACTAATTAGAGAAAGGGAGAGAGCGAAAGAGAGAGAGAGAGAGAGAGAGAGAAAGAAAAAGAAATTAATGCAGTTATAAGAGAGATGTCAATCACAAGCAGCTCAAAATGCGCTTTCATGGAGCTGAAAATGCATTTAAAACAATCAAGCACTTACAACACGGACTGGATCAGGAGGTGTGCAGCCTGAAGTGAAGCAGAGACAAAAGAGAATTCTGTCAGGGGAAGCCAATCATACACTGTACACGTTCGCATGCATTTCTCTTTGATTGCTTTTGCCCTTTCTGTTTGAAAGTAAAACTGACAACGCCTTTTATTTCCCCTTCTTGCTATAACAGAGAACTTTCGCTTATGCCATACCGTCTGGTGGTGATTTGCCAAGTTTGTCTTTGCTGGATTTCAGCTCCTCCTGTAGTCCGTATGGGAGACGCGCCAAGCCAATCTTCAGGCCTCCGAGTCTGTTTAAACAAGCCAAAGAATTTCAATCGTCAAGCCCCTTTTCACAGACTGCAGGTAAACTTAAGAGGCAAAGGGGAATCGAGTCACTCACACTGCATAGTAAGAGTCACAGCTGAGGTTGGTGGGGATCACCACCAGAAGCGAAGGCTGGAAGCTGGCCAGCAGCACAACGAGATTGACTTGGAACCACAGCTTGTAGTCGCTGGCCTGGAAGGTGAGGAACTCGGGAGCCAGTGCCGTTAAAGTCATATTCAGCATTGTGTCTCGGACAGCTGTGTTTACGATGTAGCTGACGTTTTTCTGGTGGCGAGGGGAGCAGAGATGCTTTAGAACCACACAAGGAAGTTCCGGCATAGCTTGCTCGTTCAAAAACATTACTGACACAATAGAGCGGGAGACATAAAACAACTCACCTCCTTGGTGAATTCCACGAACGCTTCAAAGAACTGTTCGAGCTGCGTTTCGTCTGGGGATTTCAGGATGCTGCCTAGCACCTCCTTCACCACGGACTCATTTCCCAGGGCACCAGTGGACGGGTCCAACAGCAGCTCCGCTTTCTGGTCAGGTGAGAGGGATTCCAGAGCTTCCAACTAAGGTGAACACAAAGCCCACCACCAAGGACACAGTACATGACTTTCGGTGCTCTGAGACAAAAGCCCCGTGACTACAGCATCGTAAAATGGATGTGCATATTTTACCACTGTGACGTTCAAGTCCTTAAGTTCCGAGTAGCTGGCCGCCGCCGAGAAAAGACCCAGGTTGATGTTCAGCCATTGGGTATCCCTTTGAGCGTTCTGTCCGCAAGCTGTTTTTAAAGAAATGTGTGGAGGCAGGTTACGATACCGGACCAATAGATACTTGCATATGGCGCATGCTGTTACTGCCATGGATTAACACTGGAACCACGGTTACCTGGCGTGTTGAAATGGTCCGAAGAATCCTTGAGGTACTTCACCAGAACTTGGGTAATTTCCTGGATTCTGAGGGCCGTCATTTTGGAGAACACCACACCCAGTCCTTTGACGCTGCAACAGAAAGGGTGATGAGGGTCACGTGTTGGCATTGTTCTGCGCCCTCCCTGAATCCAAGGCGGCAGAGGCACTTACATCACACGGTAGTCGGTGCAGTTCGTTTCAGCGGTGACTGTGACTAGCATTTCCGCCGTGAAACTTGTGAGGATTGGAGTGAGCTTCACGGTGAACCACGCGACCCAGTCTGCGGTCACAAACTTCTGGAACACCGGTTGGATGATAGAAAATGTCCGGTTCATCAACACGTCTCTCACAGCCGTGGGGATAGCGGTGACCTGCGGAGACACAACCCGAGAAGCGTGAAAGGCACTTCATTCACAGCAGGTACGCGGGGCTGACCTGCGTGCCTTCCGCACAGCCAGGCATCTTAATAATCCATGGACTTGCCTTAGGAGCTGCGGCCAGCGTCGCCAGGAACTCGTCCACGTTCTGTAAAGCGTGGCCATTCTCCAGCCGGTCAAACACAGCGTTGATCTGATCCGTGTTGTTCAGAGCCCCCGAGCTCAGTGTGAGTTCGGCCACTTGGGCTGGAGTCAGCAGATGCAAAGATCCAAACTGAAAGACAGCAAACAGAGAGGTTATCGCCGATGAACATCAAACCGGCGCCTGCTTAATTGACCGCCCACACAGGCAGCTGGGACAGGTTACTCACGCTGGAGAAATTTCCATTGAGAATCCGCAGAACCTCCAAGGTGGCATATTTGGAGAATTCGCCAAAGTTCCCATCAAGCCAGAAGGCGTTGCTTGCGGTTTGGGAAAGACAGCCAGCATCTGGGTTGCACACACAGCAGCAACGAAACTCATCAGAACCCCACTGAATTGTGAGCCAGCTGAAATAGCTTGGACCAGCCCAGTTGCTAAAGCATGCCAAAAGCAGTGCGGCACTGTAGATGTCCGCTTAAGACAGAGGTCCGACTTCACATACCTGCTAGGTCCCCCCTGGACAGGAAGGGAACGATGAATCGGTTGACGACCGCCTTCCTCAACTCCACTCCCATGATCGATGCTTGCGTACCGAGAGCCCGCACCCTAAATCAATGAAAATCACAGGAGCGTTATGGATGGCCACACTTTACACTGTCAAACCCCCTCTCCAGTTTCTCACGCCACTTGTTGCACTTACACGACTTGGTAGGTGCCACAAGTGAAGTTCTTGGAGCTGAGACAGGCGAGAAGGTCCCCAGAGATTGCTGGCAGGAGCGGCCGAAGCTTTTCCGCGAACAAGCCTCCAACGAAGCCTGCGTCTGACAGCTGCTGAGGCGTCAAGGTTGTACAGCATCACCTCTCCAATGGCGTCCAGAGCGTGAGTCGCAGACTGCGTGAAGGCGAAGGTCTGTAACAGGAATGGGACATGCCATTGGAAAGTTGCAATGCTGAGCTTTATTGAGCCTACCAGAAAGCGGGCGTGTGGCCTACCCTGTTTGAGTTCTCTGACAGCGCAGCCTCAAGCACTCCAGCAGATTTCTGGAAGAGAAGCTTCCACATCTCCACGGCGTAGGGCGTGCTGCCCGCCAGCTTGCAGGACAGCAGCGTTGAAAGGTTGCCGGAGGACAGCGTCATAGCCTTGAAAGGAGAGGACACATATGGCAGTTAGAGGATGAATACGTCTGACTAGGAATCACTCCCCAAGGCAAAGAGAGGCGTTTGGCGGGAGCGCGAATGAAAACTTACAGAGGAACAGGCATACTCAAGGATGTGCGATGAGCAGAGATCACCTCCAGAGTCCGTTGGACCGCTACAAATTGCAAAAGCACATTTTCTCATTTCAAAAGCCAGCTCTCTAGCCAAACTCTGTTTTCGCTTAACAATAGTTCAAATACTCACCTTTGCCACCCTACACACAGACTCTCTTCTGTAAAACAAGAAACAACAATGAGGCACACAGCTTCATAGCTAGCTACAATGTTTTGACAACTTCATAAGATTCTGTTCAGCCAGAGTTTTGCTCCGAGTGTTCTGACTCACCGTTCACTACGGTTTCTTTGCACTAATTAGAGAAAGGGAGAGAGCGAAAGAGAGAGAGAGAGAGAGAGAGAGAGAGAAAGAAAGAGAAATTAATGCAGTTATAAGAGAGATGTCAATCACAAGCAGCTCAAAATGCGCTTTCATGGAGCTGAAAATGCATTTAAAACGATCAAGCACTTACAACACGGACTGGATCAGGAGGTGTGCAGCCTGAAGTGAAGCAGAGACAAAAGAGAATTCTGTCAGGGGAAGCCAATCATACACTGTACACGTTCGCATGCATTTCTCTTTGATTGCTTTTGGCCTTTCTGTTTGAAAGTAAAACTGACAACGCCTTTTATTTCCCCTTCTTGCTATAACAGAGAACTTTCGCTTATGCCATACCGTCTGGTGGTGATTTGCCAAGTTTGTCTTTGCTGGATTTCAGCTCCTTCTCTAGTCCGTACGGGAGACGCGCCAAGCCAATCTCCAGGCCTCCGAGTCTGTTTAAACAAGCCAAAGAATTTCAATCGTCAAGCCCCTTTTCACAGACTGCAGGTAAACTTAAGAGGCAAAGGGGAATCGAGTCACTCACACTGCATAGTAAGAGTCACAGCTGAGGTTCGTGGGGATCACCACCAGAAGCGAAGGCTGGAAGCTGGCCAGCAGCACAACGAGATTGACTTGGAACCACAGCTTGTAGTCGCTGGCCTGGAAGGTGAGGAACTCGGGAGCCAGTGCCGTTAAAGTCATATTCAGCATTGTGTCTCGGACAGCTGTGTTTACCATGTAGCTGACGTTTTTCTGGTGGCGAGGGGAGCAGAGATGCTTTAGAACCACACACGGAAGTTCCGGCATAGCTTGCTCGTTCAAACTCGTTACTGACACAATAGAGCGGGAGACATAAAACAACTCACCCCCTTGGTGAATTCCACGAACGCTTCAAAGAACTGTTCGAGCTGCGTTTCGTCTGGGGATTTCAGGATGCTGCCTAGCACCTCCTTCACCACGGACTCATTTTCCAGGGCACCAGTGGATGGGTCCAACAGCAGCTCCGCTTTCTGGTCAGGTGAGAGGGATTCCAGAGCTTCCAGCTAAGGTGAACACAAAGCCCACCACCAAGGACACAGTACATGACTTTCGGTGCTCTGAGACAAAAGCCCCGTGACTACAGCATCGTAAAATGGATGTGCATATTTTACCACTGTGACGTTCAAGTCCTTAAGTTCCGAGTAGCTGGCCGCCGCCGAGAAAAGACCCAGGTTGATGTTCAGCCATTGGGCATCCCTTTGAGCGTTCTGTCCGCAAGCTGTTTTTAAAGAAATGTGTGGAGGCAGGTTATGATACCGGACCAATAGATACTTGCAAATGGCGCATGCTGTTACTGCCATGGATTAACACTGGAACCACGGTTACCTGGCGTGTTGAAATGGTCCGAAGAATCCTTGAGGTACTTCACCAGAACTTGGGTAATTTCCTGGATTCTGAGGGCCGCCATTTTGGAGAACACCACGCCCAGTCCTTTGACGCTGCAACAGAAAGGCAGAGAGGGTGATGAGGGTCACGTGGTGGCAGAGTTCTGCGCCCTCCCTGAATCCAAGGCGGCAGAGGCACTTACATCACACGGTAGTCGGTGCAGTTCGTTTCAGCGGTGACTGTGACTAGCATTTCCGCCGTGAAACTGGGGAGGATTGGAGTGAGCTTCACGGTGAACCACGCGACCCAGTCTGCGGTCACAAACTTCTGGAACACCGGTTGGATGATAGAAAATGTCCGGTTCATCAACACGTCTCTCACAGCCGTGGGGATAGCGGTGACCTGCGGAGACACAACCCGAGAAGCGTGAAAGGCACTTCATTCACAGCAGGTACGCGGGGCTGGCCTTCCGCACAGCCAGGCATCTTAATAATCCATGGACTTGCCTTAGGAGCTGCGGCCAGCGTCGCCAGGAACTCGTCCACGTTCTGTAAAGCGTGGCCATTCTCCAGCCGGTCAAACACGGCGTTGATCTGATCCGTGTTGTTCAGAGCCCCCGAGCTCAGTGTGAGTTCGGCCACTTGGGCAGGAGTCAGCAGATGCAAAGATCCAAACTGAAAGACAGCAAACAGAGAGGTTATCGCCGATGAACATCAAACCGGCGCCTGCTTAATTGACCGCCCACACAGGCAGCTGGGACAGGTTACTCACGCTGGAGAAATTTCCATTGAGAGTCCGCAGAACCTCCAAGGTGGCATATTTGGAGAATTCGCCAAAGTTCCGCTCAAGCCAGTCGGTGCTACTTGCGGTTTGGGAAAGACAGCCAGCATCTAGGGGGCACACAAAACACATTAAGGAAGCTCATCACAACATCACTGAATGTTTTCTAATTTAAAAGTCATCCATACATTGCAGACAAGTAATGTTTTAAAATGTTTTAAAAAACTGTTTTGAGATATGTAAGTTTGTACAGTACCTGAGAGCTCTCCCGAGAGAAATGACCGAATGAAGCTCGAATAAATATAGGGTTTTATTGTTTCATTAACCACATGTACTTGTTGATTAAGAGTTTGAACTCTGTAAAAGACATCACAATAAATAATTTGTGTGATCAGCCACAATTTCAACATGTTGGTGTAGAAGTACAGTAATCTAAGTCATACATTTTCTGGTAGGTGACACACGAAAAGTTGATCTTGCTCATGCTAGATAAGAACTCTTTTGTGATGTACGGGAGGATTGGGACCAGTCTGACGGACAACCATGACTGAACAAACTCTACATTCTGTGCATTGTCCACAATCAATGTGTACAAAGCTCCAAAGCTGTCTGCAATGTTCTCTATCGAAGAAGCTCCCTGAAACGGAAATCATTCATCATTCATATTGTTTTTCATTAAATTAATTAACTGATTAGCAGAAAAGTGATTAATCATTCAGGCTGTAAAGTCTGCCTCTGCCAATTCAGTTGTGAAAATTTAAGTTTTCAGATATTGAAAGAATGAAAGCAAATTTCACATAAATCAATAAATAAAATTGACTTAAATAAAACAACATTTAAATAATACAAACAAAAGTTAAATGAAATTAGAAAAGCAAAGTAGGCAGATTGAATCAGGCAGAAGATAAAAAGGCCTTAAATGCGTTTTTCTTACAAGATGAACTACGACATTTAGTGTTGACGTAATGATCTTTCCAAGCTCATGTTGGAGCACGTGAAGTTTCTCTTGAGGGAAACTAGCATTGTTGGTTGACACACATTGTAGCCGACGTGTAGCATTATCCACTGCATTTAGAATCTAGGTGTAAAAAAACACAAATGAAGCAACACAATTGAAATGCTGAAAAAGAGGTGTGTATGAAGGCTTGATAACGGTTTCTTTCCTTAGACAAAAAATTTTCAACGCAGGTTAAGTGTGATGTAAATATAGGAGAGAATGGAGAGTATTGTGAAATATTAAGTTTAACCATTTAATTGACTCCACAAGCAAAGATCCTTCTGAGGTGGGAAGGCTATAACACTATTAAAGGCATTGTTGTTATAGGTGTACATGTGCATATACATTTGCCACCAACAAAGGAGTGGTGTATGGCAAATATTTCTGAAAACTGAAAGAAGTTGAATATGAACTATTTCTCTTATCAACTTTATATTACTTTTTATTGAAAGCAAGTGCACATTTAGACATTTAAACTATAGAGGAAACGAGAACACTGTTTTCCTTGATAAGCTGCATAATAAAGCATGGTTTGGTATGTTCTGATGCTGGTTTTCTGGTTTATGCTGGTTTAAGCTGGTCAAACCAGCATCAAAACACCATACCCAGCATTGACTGTTTTTTCAACAGCGACAGTATGGAGACAATACAGGGTTCTTTATCTTTGCAACTGAAAAAAAAAAATTTGCAAACAAAAAATAGTTTTGGAAAAAAAAATGTGTGTTTTAAGCAAAAATTTGCATCTTCGAAAGTAAAACTTAAGAATCTGCAAAAGAAAAGTAAAGTACAGAGAGAAAAAATCAAGTTTAATAAAGTAAAAATTCAGCAGCAATAATTTTTCAACACATCTTTTCCTTTGCATCGCTCCTTTAAATCCACGTTTCAGCCAATCGCTCCTTTGCGAAAATGTTTTCTCTTTGCTCTTCACTTTTCTTTGCGCCTCACTTTGTGTCCCTGATTTGACGTGGGGGAGGAGACAAGAGATTGGGGCGTGTACAAGCGACCTGAACCTGCCTCGACAGTTCTGTTAAACACCACGTGAACACTTTAAAAGACACTTCACCAAAACATCAATAGCTCCAGAGTTCCAAAATGTGATTATACAAATGCAGATTCAACAATCAATTTGTGCTTCATCTTCCTCATGCTTATATCAAACAAATGTTTATTTTCATTGAAGCGCCGCTCGTTCCTATAAATGCCTTATTCCAAAAGCACATTCTGAGAATCCGTCAATTTAAAGCCCTCTCAATCACAAAGCTTTACAAACTAGCTTAAATCCTAAAAGGCGGCTTCCTCACTAATACCCAACAATAATGAACCCCAACGCTCTCTAGATGACGTCGCCTCTTCTGAAGACTCTTCGCAAGCAAATCCCCATTCTTTGTGTTCCATTGAAAAATTTTCGGAGCCTGGTGAAATCAGTATAGATACGTGTTTAATACAGCTCTTGAAATATGTTCAATTGTTGAATATACCGAGCTGCAGCATACACAAGTGAACTACGTTACATGGACCCATTGTGTGAGCTGTCCCTTTAATATCGCGTGGGTTGCTGCTGATTGAGCTGATGTTCTTGACACACCCACCAAACAAAAGAAAACCTACCTCAAATCCTGTTGCACACCGTAGCAAACCGTTTCCAGGAAACATGTCGTTCAACCCGGTCGTGAGCACCGGTTTAAGCTTGAATATGCCCAGATGTATTGCGTTCGGTACAACATTATATTCGTCATTTAGATATTTAGCTCAAAGCAGCGTCACATATGCTCAATTTACTTAAAAGAAGAACAGCCTCGCCTTTAGATCAGTTTACCCTCCTTAAAATGTACTTTGACTGCTTTTGTGATATTACGTTTAGAAATGATTTTAAACACTTCAGCGGAATGCATCGGATTCTTACTCGGCCAGACTAATGGTAAGAAGTACATCAGTTTATACAAAACCACAAACGATGTTAATTTCATTCCGTTGATTCTTACACAATCGGTTATCAGATTTATATGGGAAAACACACACACAGGAGTTAAGTAAAGAGACGACTCACCAGAGAAGTGAAGTTCTTTAGGTTGTTAAGGTCGCAGTAGCCTGTTGTTCTGCAGTAGCAAACACAGAGCGAGTGTGAGTGACTTATACAACAAATATCACTGTTTATTATTGCTGATTATTCATTTGAATCAATTAAAGCACTCACACATTGGTCAGAATGCATGATCCTGTTTCAGGGGAAAGATTTACTCAATTATTAGATTATAAAGATTTACTCAACCTCTTCATGTGAACAGTTCTTTCCCTAAACTGGTATTGTCTTACATCACTTACTTTGACACATGCATATGAGAAGATCATTGATAAATAATATTAGTTGTACTTCAAAATTCTCATTTGACTTTACCTATCCACAAGTGGGCACAACATATAGAGAACTATCACTGAGCACACAAACCAAATGTGCTGTAAAAATGTCTACTGTACATTCACATTGTTTTTATTGCTTTTATCTAGAGAGACTTGTCTTGCTTATCTTGAGAGAAGATTACTGAGCACATTTCACAATGATGTTCCTGACTTTGTCACATTTCAAGTTTTGATGTAGTGAAAGATCTCACCGTTTGCATTTGTTGAATTGCACTGAAAATGCAAAACAGTACAAGTTACAAATGTTGTTTATCATTTTATTCATGTTTCATATTAGAACATTGCCGGAAGTGGTTTGTTCGAAGAGTTTCCAAGGAGGCAGTCTTCTTTAGTAAAGTCAGATGTTCATATTTTAAGGCCTATGTTATTTTAATAAGCAAATGCGATGGGTCACTTACCTCTGTGGTGCTCTGGGACAGAGATGTCACTGTTGAGAAGAAAAATTCATAGTGCTTATAAATATAAATGTACAGAGAGCAAATTAGGTTTGAAATAATGTTCCATAATAAGGGGTAAATTTGTATTTCTCAAGTGTTTTCGGTGTGTGTGTCTTTGTGTGCACGTTTTTATTTGGTAACTGTGTTTGTTTGTGTATGGTGTTTACTGGTATGGCTGTACTTGTACAATGGCCAAAGATTTCAGATAAACACATTTGAACATAAACGCAGAAATAGCATCTGAGGAAATCGAAGGTGTAAAGGTCATGAAAGGGTATTTAAGGTATCTAGTAATAGTGTTATATCTTCCAAGGTTAGGGTTAGGGTTGTGTTTCTGATTGCATTTGTACAAGTGTAACTTACTCATCCAGAAATAAGTTAAAGAGGTGACTTTAATATTCGATGTTGCTGTTGCTGCCTCGAGTCTGGTAGAGGAAGTTGCATCCACACTAGTTGCTAATTCTTGCGTTGTATCTACAGTCATTTGTGTTAAAGGAGCAGCGGTAGTGACAGTCTCTTCTTGCGTTATGTCGACAGTTATTGGTGTTAAAGGAGCAGCGGTAGTGACTGTCTCTTCTTGCGTTGTATCGACAGTTATCGGTGTTAAAGGAGCAGCGGTAGTGACTGTCTCTTCTTGCGTTGTATCGACAGTTATTGGTGTTAAAGGAGCAGCGGTAGTGACTATCTCTTCTTGCGTTGTATCGAGAGTTATTGGTGTTAAAGGAGCAGCGGAAGTGACTGTCTCTTCTTGCGTTATGTCGACAGTTATTGGTGTTAAAGGAGCAGCGGTAGTGACTGTCTCTTCTTGCGTTGTATCGACAGTTATTGGTGTTAAAGGAGCAGCTGTAGTGACTGTCTCTTCTTGCGTTTTATTGACAGTTATTTGTGATAAATGAGCAGCGGTAGTGACTGTCTCTTCTTGCGTTGTATGGACAGTTATCGGTGTTAAAGGAGCAGCGGTAGTGACTGTCTTTTTTTGCGTTGTTTCGACAGTTATTGGTGTTAAAGGAGCAGCGGTAGACTCTATCTCTTCTTGCGTTTTATTGACAGTTATTTGTGATAAATGAGCAGCGGTAGTGACTGTCTCTTCTTGCGTTGTATCGACAGTTATCGGTGTTAAAGGAGCAGCGGTAGTGACTGTCTTTTTTTGCGTTGTTTCGACAGTTATTGGTGTTAAAGGAGCAGCGGTAGTGACTGTTTCTTCTTGCGTTGTATAAACAGTTATTGGCTTTACAGGAGGAGCGGTGGTGACAGTCTCTTCTTGCGTTGTAACGACAGTTATTTGTGTTAAATGAGCAGCGGTAGTGACTGTCTCTTCTTGCGTTGTATCGACTGTTATTGGTGTTAAAGGAGAAGCGGTAGTGACTGTCTCTTCTTGCGTTGTATCGACAGTTATTGGTGTTAAAAGAGCAGCGATAGTGACTGTGTCTTTTTGCGTTGTATCGACAGTTATTGGTGTTAAAGGAGGAGCGGTAGTGACTGTCTCTTCTTGCGTTGTATCTACAGTTATCGGTGTTAAAGGAGCAGTGGTAGTGACAGTCTCCTCTTGCGTTGTATCGACAGTTATTGGTTTTAAAGGAGGAGCGGTAGTGACTGTCTCTTCTTGCGTTGTATCGACAGTTATTGGTGTCAAAGGAGCAGCGGTAGTCTCTCTCTCTTCTTGCGTTGTATCGACAGCTATTTGTGTTAAAGGAGCAGCGGTAGTGACTGTCTCTTCTTGCGTTGTATCAACAGATATCGGTGTTAAAGGAGCAGCTGTAGTGACTGTCTCTTCTTGCGTTGTATTGACAGTTATTGGTGTCAAATGAGCAGCGGTAGTGACTGTCACTTCTTGGGTTTTATCGACAGATATTGGTGTTAAAGGAGCAGCGGTAGTGACTGTCTCTTCTTGCGTTGTATGGACAGTTATTTGTGTTAAATGAGCAGCGGTAGTGACTGTCTCTTCTTGCATTGTATCGACAGTTATCGGTGTTAAATGAGCAGCGGTAGACTCTATCTCTTCTTGCGTTGTATAGACAGTTTTTTGTGTTAAATGAGCAGCGGTAGTGACTGTCTCTTCTTGCGTTGTATCTACAGTTCTCGGTGTTAAATGAGCAGCGGTAGTCTCTATCTCTTCTTGCGTTGTATCGACAGTTAGTGGTGTTAAATGAGCAGCTGTAGTCTCTTTCTCTTCTTGCGTTGTATCGACAGTTATCGGTGTTAAATGAGCAGCTGTAGTCTCTTTCTCTTCTTGCGTTGTATCGACAGTTATCGGTGTTAAAGGAGCAGTGGTAGTGACTGTCTCTTCTTGCGTTGTATCGACAGTTATTGGTGTTAAAGGAGCAGCGGTAGTGACTGTCTCTTCTTGCGTTGTATCGACAGTTATTGGTGTTAAAGGAGCAGCTGTAGTGACAGTCTCCTCTTGCGTTGTATCGACAGTTATTGGTTTTAAAGGAGGAGCGGTAGTGACTGTCTCTTCTTGCGTTGTATCGACAGTTATCGGTGTCAAAGGAGCAGCGTTAGTCTCTCTCTCTCCTTGCGTTGTATCAACAGTTATTGGTGTTAAAGGAGCATCGGTAGTCTCTCTCTCTTCTTGCGTTGTATCAACAGTTATTGGTGTTAAAGGAGCATCGGTAGTCTCTCTCTCTTCTTGCGTTGTATCAACAGTTATTGGTGTTAAAGGAGCATCGGTAGTCTCTCTCTCTTCTTGCGTTGTATCAACAGTTATTGGTGTTAAAGGAGCACCGGTAGTCTCTCTCTCTTCTTGCGTTGTATCGACAGCTATTTGTGTTAAATGAGCAGCGGTAGTGACTGTCTCTTCTTGCGTTGTATCTACAGTTATCGGTGTTAAATGAGCAGCGGTAGTCTCTATCTCTTCTTGCGTTCTATCGACAGTTATCGGTGTTAAATGAGCAGCTGTGGTCTCTTTCTCTTCTTGCGTTGTATCGACAGTTATTGGTGTTAAAGGAGCAGCGGTAGTGACTGTCTCTTCTTGCGTTGTATCGACAGTTATTGGTGTTAAATGAGCAGCGGTGGTGACTGTCTCTTCTTGCGTTGTATCGACAGTTATTGGTGTTAAATGAGCAGCGGTGGTGACTGTCTCTTCTTGCGTTGTATCGACAGTTATTGGTGTTAAATGAGCAGCGGTAGTCTCTCTCTCATCTTCCATTGTATCTACAGTTATTGGTGTTAAATGAGCAGCGGTAGTGACTGTCTCTTCTTGCGTTTTATCGACAGTTATTGGTGTTAAAGGAGCAGCGGTAGTGACTGTCTCTTCTTGCGTTGTATCGACAATTATTGGTGTTAAATGAGCAGCGGTAGTGACTGTCTCTTCTTGCGTTGTATCGACAGTTATTGGTGTTAAATGAGCAGCGGTAGTCTCTCTCTCTTCTTCCATTGTATCTACAGTTATTGGTGTTAAATGAGCAGCGGTAGTGACTGTCTCTTCTTGCGTTTTATCGACAGTTATTGGTGTTAAATGAGCAGCGGTAGTGACTGTCTCTTCTTGCGTTTTATCGACAGTTATTGGTGTTAAAGGAGCAGCGGTAGTGGCTGTCTCTTCTTGCGTTGTATCGACAGTTATTGGTGTTAAATGAGCAGCGGTAGTGACTGTCTCTTCTTGCGTTGTATCGACAGTTATTGGTGTTAAATGAGCAGCGGTAGTGACTGTCTCTTCTTGCGTTGTATCGACAGTTATTGGTGTTAAAGGAGCAGCGGTAGTCTCTCTCTCTTCTTCCATTGTATCTACAGTTATTGGTGTTAAATGAGCAACTGTAGTCTCTGTCTCTTCTTGTGTTGTGTCGACAGTTATTGGTGTTAAATGAGCAGCGGTAGTGACTGTCTCTTCATCGTCAGTTGGTGTATATAATACTGTTGTGGGTCCTTCATTCCTACTTGTTGTAAGTATTGCATTGGTAGTTGGTGTTGGGGAGGCCAGTAACTCAGATTTCACTGGTCTGATAGTGTTTCGTCTTGTAACATTTTCTGGTGTTGGAACTTGATTCATTGTACTTGACGCTCCAGACTTAGCTGTGGAGAAAGGTGAAGGAATGTGAGCATATTCACTTTGCACTGAATCTTTGAATTTCATGGCTCTCTCTCTCTTTTTTTTTTTTTTTTTTTCTTTTTTTGATTACTTGTACATTAAAAAAGAGACAGAAAAACGAGAAACGAGAGAGGAAAATTCCAAACCGAAATGAAATCCTGAATGAGTCACATGCAGAGATGTTCAATTCACTTTTATTTCCCTAGCGGTTTTTAAATTGTCCATTGTTTTACAGCAGCTGTACACAACACATTTTAGTACGAGGAGACCGTACAAAATATTTTTATTTGGACAGAGTAACAAGCTACTTGTTGAATTATAATAGTAATACCTAAAAATAATTGAGAATTAAACTCTCAATGGATGTATCAGTTCTTCTCTTTCATCATCAGTGTCTGTGCTATTTGACACATTACAGTTACATGTATTTGAGTTATGGAAACATAATGCTTCTGCATAAAATATATATTAATCTCATTCTTCATGTGGTCCATCTCGTGCTGTCTGCTGTGGTATTGTAGCTGTTGCGTTGTTTCTTGTTGGTGCATGGCTTCCTTCAGTGAAGGTGAAGCTGAAGACGTAGATGTTTTTATCAGTTTTCTATGCAGTAGTTTTTCAGATCAAGGTCTGTCAGGCTCTGGTGTCCTCGAGACTCTACTAAAGCGGTGCTTGGTTAGAGACCCCCAAAACTTTCTGATCCAGGCTATGACTGTGGTCTGAATTTGTTTGGAATTATTCAGGTAATGATGGAGAAATGTGTTTTGTAATTCCTCTTTTTAGAGTATCTCTGCCCACAGACCGTAGATCTCCAGTTTGCTCTGGTATGATCAATGCCGAAACTCTCTAAATTGCATAATCATCATCCAGGATCAGTAAGGTTGAACATAATACGATTGATCCTTACCTTCATGTTGGTTAAATTAACTTTCATTATTGTCTGATAATGGAATGGCCAAAAAATGTGAGAATGCTGCAACAGTCTGAACAAATGTGTGCTCTCCTGTGCATGCCGCATTTTCTGGCTTGCAAGTGCAGTTTGGCTCTAATATGCTGAATTCCAATACATCATTGCATTCAATAAATTTAGTTTTTATTTGATATGATATTAAGCCATCTCTCATGAACTTGTAAAATTGTTTTGATCAAATATTTATAATAATGATAATAATGACATTTATTTTAGAAAATCGCCTTTCAAAGTTTCTCTCTCAAAGTACTTTACAACACAAGCAAACGAATAAACAGCATGACATTGTAAATTATAAATGACAATCAGTTAAAAGCAAGTCTAAAATAAAACGTTTAAAGACGATACTTAAAAATACCTATCGAATTTGCTATATTTATGTTAGCCTGGAAGGAATTCCATCATTAGGGGGCAAAAGATGTAAAGGTTTCAATCACCCCTAGAACGTAGCTGTGTTTTAGGAATAACTAAAAGACCACTCTGAGAAGATTGCAGGATGCGACTAGCTGTATAGGGTATTAAAAGCTCTGCCAAATACTGAGGAGCCAGACAATGCAGCGCCTTATATTGATAACCTAAAAATCATTATAAGCCAATTCAGAATGTCAAAATAGGAGTTATATAATCAACGCTCCTAGCCCCCGACAGAATTCTTGCAGTTGAAATGTTGTTGTTTGTTCATTCAGAATTTGGAAACGTCAATAAGAGGGGCATTTCAGTACTCAGTCCACAAAAAAACGACAGTATTAATGTACATTTCTTCAACAGAATAAGCCAGCATTGGACGTAAACGAGGTCTTAAAGGTTGAGTTGGCAATCCTTTCCAGAAAAGTTTTCTTTCATGCTGGTTAGAAGGCTCTTAACATCCTGATAGCAATTCATAAGTAGAGTGAATCATTGGTATTTTTGTAATTATATATCGTCGGTGAAAAGCGTAGGACCAAAAAACGTTTGCCCAATCATTGCCCTCGGTGTGGTCATGTGTCCATTTTTAAGTCAACTTATTTTGCATCCCACTGGGCTCCTGTTCAAGCAGACACCATACGTCATCAGTGTGTGCAAGTGACGAACAAAATAAAGACCATCTTAGAAAACTGTCACGACTAAAAACGTCTAATCAGCAAGAGGTGAAAGCCGGTCCCTCACAGTCGGTTCGCAGGGGATTACGGGGGTTTCCCGCTCGTTCTGTTTGCGATTTTGCTCCGGAGGTTTCAACAGGAAGATGGGTGTGAAAAATCCTGATCAAAGTGTTGACGAGTATGATTCTAATCATTGTTGGTTTTCCATGGTAGAAGCAACTACTAAAGGCTTCCATTGTTCCTCCCTTAGTCAGTCCTGGTGCTAATCCTGCTTGTAGGGAAGTATTGCTAGACTCCTTTGCTCTGGTATCTGAACAGGATTTGATTTAGAAAAAGCAAAAACCTCTAGTTCTTTGTCAGATGCTGTTCCAGCGAGACTTTTTAAAGATCTGATTGGTACTATTGGTCCTATAGTGCAGTCTATAGTGAACAGTTCTCTTGTCTCTGGGTGTGTTCCTGATGAATTAAACATTGCTACAATCCATTCACTCCTGAAGAAGCCCTCATTGGATCCTGCAGTCGTTAACTTAGACCTATATCTAAGTTACCTTTTATTGCTAAAATATTGGAAAAGACAGACGCTAACCAATTGTATACATGTTATTAATGATAATCATATCTTTGAGTAATTTCAGTCTGGCTTCAGAGCTGGTTATAGCACGGAAACTGCTTTCTTACGAGTGACCATTGATTTATTAATGTCAAAGGATGCTGGTAGATGCTCAATTTAAGTGTTATTAGACTTGACTTCAGCCTTTGTTACAATTGACCATTCCATCTTGGTTACTTCTGCACACATGGGTTGGGGTTTAGGGGACGGCGTTGGATTGGTTTGTGTCATATTTATCTAACAGGACATTTGTTATGTTGGCTTTCCTGTAGCTCAGTGGTAAGAGCATTGCGTTAACAATGCAAGGTTGTGGGTTTGAACCCAGGGGATTGCAAATACCTATGTTAAATGTATAGGATAAAGCAATGTAAGTCACTTTGGATAAAAGCGTCTGCCAAATGCCTAAATGTGAATGTAAATGTATGTCAGTGGGTTATGAAGTATCCCATTGTTAGTATGTATTTATCATTTAGTTCCAATGATCCTAACACTTTGGTTGTTATCCAAGAATGTTTAGCTGACATGTGATAGATGAAAAATTGGATGGCTTTAAATTGTTTGCAGCTTTACACAGACAAAACAAAAACTATTATTACTGATCAGAGCTTGATTAAGTAACTGGTTGAACGTGCTCTGAAGAGGATTTCTACAAACAATAAGCAAGTGGTAAAAAACTGGGGTGTTTATTTAGATACTGATTTTAACATGTTTAATACAATTGAATTTTAATTTCCAATGAGAAGCTTTGAGTGCTTCTGTTTCTTTGTTTTGTTGCTTTTTTCAAAGGCTGCTATTAAACCTTGTTTGGACATTTATCTTACCAAAACATTGGGCAGAAAACACATTCAGTTTGTGTGTGTGCGCTTGTGTGTGTGTGTGCGCGCACACGTCTGTTTACTGGTGTATCCTATTCCAAGATGGTGTGGAGCTCTCCAGTTGTTTTAGTGTTTTTGTTAGTTTGTCCTGTTTTATGTTTTTTTTAAGCAAATCTGCGCTCTCTGCCAAACAAAACGGACAGACTTTGGCTACTCTCCCGAAATGTTTTATTTTTTTGTGTTTCGCGAGAGCCTGGCTGCAAGACTTCATCATGGACAGTGCGTTACATCTGCCCCGCTACCAGCTGTTCAGAGAGGACCGCAACCTAGAATTCAACGGGAAAATAGTGCTTAGGTGGGGTATGTTTCTACTTCAATGAAAAGTGGTGTACAGATACAACCGTGATGAAGAAGATGCGCTGTCTCAACCTAGAAGTACTCTTCATTAACTGTAAGCCCTTTTACTCGCCGAGAGAGTTTCCCTCGTTCATTCTCGTGTGTGTTTACATTCCTCTGCAAGCGCACGTGAGGGTGGCGTTACAACAGCTCGCAGATCACATCACGGACACAGTGCAACAACATTTGGACTCTGTTATTATTCTTCTTGGCAACTTTAATCAAGCAAAACTTACACTCAAGCTGCCAAAATACAGACAACACATCACATGCCCTACCAGAGACAAAATATTTTGGACCATTCCTACACCACAATAAAGAATGCATATCGATCTGTCCCTAGAGCAGCTTAAGGACTGTCTGATCACTGCCTGGTTAACCTTATCCCTGCCTACAGGCAGAAACTAAAATCTGCCAAACCTGTGGTAAGGACAGTTAAAAGATGGATCAACGAATCCGAGCGGGCCTTACAAGCCTGTTTCGAGTGCACCAAAGTAGTGTTTTTGAAGCTGTGACCACCGATCTGGACAAGCTCACAGAGACTGTTACATCATACATCAGTTTATTGGAGGATTTGTGCCTTCCTACTAGCACTTCCTTAAAATTCAACAATGATAAACCATGGTTCTCAGCAAAACTCAGACAGATTCGCCAAGCCAAGGAGGATGCCTGTAGAAAAGGGGACAAAGTCTTGTTACAGGTAGGCAAGGAATACAATGACAAAGGAGAGGCTAAGAGAAACTACTCTAAAAAGTTGGAAACCCAGTTTTGACCCTGCATCTGTGTGGAGAGGCCTGAAAGACATCACTTACTACAAGCCATCATCCCCCAATTTTGCAGGCTATCAACACCTGGTCAAGGATCTGAAGGACTTTTACTGCAGATATGAAAATGCTAATTTAACACCTCACACCAGCTCTGACATTCACTCTACACAACACCTATCACCTTTAGTCACGCCACGTCCTGCACTTCACATCAGAGAAGAGGATGTGTGGAGAGTCTTTAGGGAAAAATAGACAAGAAAAGCGCCAGGCCCAGATGGTATCTCCCAAGCCTGTCTCAAAAGCTGTGCTATTCAACTGGTCTTCATATTCTCACATATCTTCAACAGATCACTGGATCTGTGCACAGTTCCTTCCTGTTTCAAGGGCACCGCCATAATCCCCATCCCAAAGAAACCCAAAATCACAGGACTGAACGACTACAGACCCGTCGCGCTCACATCTGTGTCCATGAAGTCATTTGAGAGACTGGTATACGCTTCTCTGAAAGACATCACAGAACCCTTACTGGACACCCTGCAGTTTGCCTACAGAGCGAACAGGTCTGTTGAGGATGCAGTTAACATGGGGCTGCATTTTGTCCTGAAACATCTCTTTAGACCAGGGACCTATGTAAAGATCCTGTTTGTGGACTTCAGCTCCGATTTCAATTCAATTCAATTCAAGTTTATTTATAAAGCGATTTTCACAATGTGCATTGTTCCAAAGCAGCTTTACAGGGGCAAACAGGTAAAATAGAAAAGGTAAAACACAGCACAGTGAATGGTGTTTAAAGAACGAGCAAGATCATTCTAATAAATAATATCTAATAAATAAATGCAGTCTCCCGATGAGCAAGCAAACACTGCCCTGCTGTGGCGAGGAACCCAAACTCCAATGATTGATTAATGGAGAAAAAAACCTTGGGAGAAACCAGGCTCAACCGGGAGGGCCAGATGTCATAGCTGCACTCAGTGCAACACCATCATCCCATCACTGCTCCAGACAAAGTTAACCCAGCCATCTGTTCCTGCCGCTATCTGTCAGTGGATCACTTTCTGACAGACAGGCAGCAGTTAGTGAGAATGGGGAAACTCACATCCAGCACCCGCACATTCAGCACTGGCGCCCCCCAGGGATGCGTTCTCTCCCCACTGCTCTTCTTCCTTTACACAAGTGACTGCACTGCCCAGGACCCTTCTGTCAGACAACACCATACTCATTGGCCTCATCCAGGATGGTGATGAGTCTGCGTACAGCCAGGAGGTTGAGCTGCTGTCTGTCTGGTACAGTCATAACAACTTGGAGCTGAACACACTTAAAACAGTGGAGATGATTGTGGACTTCAGGAGAAACCCCCCTGCACTCCCCCCTCTCACCATCATGAACAGCACTGTGGCAGCAGTGGAGTCATTCAGGTTCCTGGGTAGCACCATCTCTCAGGACCTGAAGTGGGACAATCACATTGGCTCTATTGCTGAAAAAGCCCAGCAGAGGTTGTACTTCTTACATGAGCTGAAGAAGTTCAACCTACCACAAACTCTGTTAAACCAGTTTTACTCAGCAGTCATAGAGTCTGTTCTCTGCATATCCATCACTGTCTGGTTTGGCCCTGCCACAAAGTCAGACCTCAGAAGACTACAGAGGACGGTTCAGACCGCTGAGAAGATCATTTTTGCTCCCCTGCCCACCCTCCAAAAACTCTATACATCCAGAGTGAGGAAGAGGGCTCAGAAGAACACCCTGGACCTCTCACATCTAAGCCATCATCTCTTCACAATGCTGCCGTCTGGTCGGCGCTACAGAGGACTAAGCACCGAAACAAAACAGCTACATCTACCTCTTGAACAGTTAAATGTTTTTTACATGCAATTAAAAATGTACCTACGTACAATTTATTTACGTGCAATTAATAACTCTGTGCAATAATAACAAAGTGCAATATTAAATATATCCTGCAGATAATACACTATCTATTTTTATACAACTAGGTCAATTACATTGCATCTTGCTGTATATAACACATACCTTTTACTACAATAGTCTATTCTTTTTTTTACTTCTACATATTTACATACACACATAGCTTTACTCTCAGTATCTTTATCTTATGTTTATTGTATTGTATTTTTTACACCCATAGGCCCTTACTTAAATCATCTGTGTACTGTATTCTATTGTTTGATGGTCTCTGTGTGTTGTTGCTGATTCTGTGTACTGGATGCTCCGTCACCAAAATAAATTCCTTGTATGTGCAAACCCACTTGGCAATAAAGCTCTTTCCGATTCTGATTCTGTTTTGAGGTTCAAATGTCCCCACAAGGATAGTAAAGCCTCAGGTGCATCTATACTGTATGTATCAGTCAGTGGCGCCCAAAATGTAAATTGATTATTGAACAAACTGAATAATGTTTTTTGAAAGTGTAAAAATGCTGAGAGGTTTGTGTCACTGCTTGGTTTAGGGGGCTACATTTTACTGTTTGTAAAGTTATGTCTATACTACATACTCATAATGTAGGTCTGCACAGTAACAGGTAAAATGGACAAACTACTATTCATGATTAATTATGATTATTGAATTTATTCAGCTTGACAGCCAATAGGACGCTTTAAATCTGCCGCTCCTGAATGTCTGTTTTAAAGCGTCCTATCATCTCCACACTGCACCTTAAAACTGAATAGTATTTGATAGGGATGCAACATTTCACCGTGAGCCGGTTGAAATCGATTTAAAAACATGTGACAATTCAAGTGGGTTGAAATGTTAAACGAATTGCGATACATGTTTTGAAAAGAAGGGGTCGCAGTTTTTAAAGCAAACATGCCTTACAGCAATGTGGATATGCTGATAAAAGCGTACAAAATCCAAGCTAGGAAAAGTAGCTTTTTTTTGTTTATAGTATAGAGAATATACTTATTTTAATTTGTTATGCATTATTCTTTTCTTATTAAATTTTGGAATTTAACATTTGGATTTTTTTATTTAGAAATAAATGTGCAGGATTTTTTTGAGAAATAATAAAGGGCACTGGGCACTTGTTCATTTCTAATATTTCAACTCATTTTTGATGAAAAAGGAATCGTGATTCGTGACAAATTGCATCGTGAGATGAGTGAATCGTTACATCCCTAGTATACAGTAGTATACTTAACATGATGATGTTTTACACTTGCTTTTAGCACATTATAAAGTTGCTTCCTTTATCCTTTGGAAGCAGATATCTGTTTTAGAATTGAAAAAAGTTGTAAAACAGAGGTCAAGTGATTCATGGTTTATGCCGATTAATCGGCACCGATAACGATCATTTGAACTATCGGCTATCGATTGTAATCTCCACCAATAGTTTTTCCTGTTTGTGTTTGTTCCAGATACATCAGGGAAAGGTCCACTGTGATAAGCAGGAAGAGAGTTCAGAGTATCGAGTAAAACCCGAACCTCTAGAGACGCAAATAAAACTAATACTGACAGCCTTCATTAATGGAGAACAGCAGTGTGCATGGCTGAGAGCGCGCTAACATTAGTAGCCTATTCGCTCAAGAAGTTATAACAGGGTGACAAAAATAGACACAGAAAGGGTTACATTTTACTATTGAAAGCATGGATAGGCATATGACAGTATGTGTGCGTACGTGTGCGCGTGTAATTGTGTGTGCGTGTGCGCGTGTAATTGTGTATTTGTGTGTGTGTGCCTCTAAAATGGAAAAACATGTATTTTAATGTAAACAAACCGGCATGTGAACACAACACTTTATAACAATGGATCAGTCTTTCTTAAATGCTAATTTAGGGCCAAGTATTTTTTTAATTATTATAAATGTAGAAATGACCTACTTATAATTTTGTTTAAATCATATACTGGAGTTTAATATTTATTAATATAGTTCACTTCAAGCGTTTATGTGTTTTTCTTACCTATACATAGGACAGACAGCAGAATCAATCTGCTGGTCATGATGTTTGGTCTCATCTTGTTCTCAATTCTCTTGACACCTCATCATTCAGTTAAGCTGCAAGAGATAACCCACACTTTTAAACAATATTATTAAAATAACTTGCTCTTCTGCCTGTGTGTATTTGGCAACAGTTTCTCATTTGTGTGTTTCGTTTTAGAATCATTTCGTTCAATTGTGTAAACGGAGAAACAGAATATTTCTCGGTCAAGAAAATAATAATATTTATTTTCATATGAAGCTGTCAAGTTAGTTTCCTTCATTTGGAGAGTAACGTGAAAATACTGTCTTTATTAGGGTCGCTCAAAATGATGTTTTTCATTGTTAATCATTTCAATAAAATCATTCAAACGAAATGAAATGATTTTCACCACATCAAGAAGGTTATGTGATGATGTGGTTTAGCTCCATCTGAGAATCACTTTTGATTTCAATGTTTCATAAAAAATACACCCTGTAAATTTGTTCTTGTTTTAACTCCTTATAGTAAGTTATAAATAAGCAATTTTAATGTTGACAAATTACAGCATGAAACCGCTGATCAAAATGTAAGACAGTAATTGGAAGCGACTGGTTGGATTGATCAAAGAAAAGACCCCGATATATAAAACACTGTGCCACAGCACATGCATCTGAGCATCTATTCAGTAAAACTGCACAAAACCCACAGAAATAAAAGTGCGTTTGAGATGATGGCAGAGAGGTTTGCTTACCTGTGTGACAGCTCAGGTGAGTGACAGTGAACTGAAACAGAGAGAGAGTGTGTGTATGTGTGTTTTTGTGTGTTGGGCGGGGCTGTTAACACCCTTACACAACTGTCACACCCCCCCCCCCCCAGATACACACTCACACATAAATACACAGACATGTAACTTTCTTCAGATACACTCACCTAAAGGATTATTAGGAACACCTGTTCAATTTCTCATTAATGCAGTTATGGTGGTGGTGTATTGGTGTGGGGGATGTTTTCTTGGCACACTTTAGGCCCCTTAGTGCCAATTGGGCATCGTTTAAATGCCACAGCCTACCTGAGCATTGTTTCTGACCATGTCCATCCCTTTATGACCACCATGAACCCATCCTCTGATGGCTTCTTCCAGCAGGATACTGCACCATGTCACAAAGCTCCAATCATTTCAAATTGGTTTCTTGAACATGACAATGAGTTCACTGGACTAAAATGGCCCCCACAGTCACCAGATCTCAACCCAATAGAGCATCTTTGGGATGTGGTGGAACGGGAGCTTCGTGCATCCCACAAATCTCCATCAACTGCAAGATGCTCTCCTATCAATATGGGCCAATATGTCTAAAGAATGCTTTCAGCACCTTGTTGAATCAATGCCACGTAGAATTAAGGCAGTTCTGAAGGCCAAAGGGGTCAAACACAGTAATAGTGTGGTGTTCTTAATAATCCTTTAGGTGAGTGAATATGATTAAACTATTCGTTCTGAAGACAGAGATGATGTGTTTAATGTGAGATTATTGTGATGAATCTCTTAAGCCATGTGTTTCACACACCATCACATTCAAGCAAAATCTTCTCACGCAGGGAAAAGTAATGTGATATAATGTTGTGTGACATTACTGTAAAAGCTAACACTGTGTGAGTGTGTGTGTGTGTGCGTGTTTCTGGTTCAGCTGCATTATTGGGAGGATATCTGCCTCACAATGTTGGAAAACCTGACCCTAAATAGTCCTCAGTCGTTCAAACAGCTTAACCTGATGATGTCCGTCTCTAACCTGACTGTCATAAAGGTTTGTGTGAGAGTTTGACTTTGTTCATTTATTCACCTTTGTTCATTTGTCATTTTGTTTTAACTGCAAGTAAAAAGCCTGAATTTCATCCACAAACCCTCTTGATTATCTCTGAGATTGCCAAACTTGATGATACCGCATGAATTATAAATTCATCTGTAAATTCAGAACCTCAAAGATGTCTAATGTCTCAATGTTATAGTACAATTCATTTGTGCATCACATTGAAATGGACAACTTAAAAAGAAACCCCTTTTTTTCAGTTATACAAGTGTAGCAATAACAATACTAAATGTGGCTGATGTGCGTTTGATTGACGTGTGTGAATGAGTCATAAAGTTGGGACGTCTTTCGTCATTCTGCCGTAAATCACATCAAATCTCTCTCTCTATGTCTCTCTACCTTCTGGGCAAAGACTAAAGGAACCAACGCCTAAACTGAACATCATTCACAATTTACATTTTCTCCTCAGATTTCCAGCACGTTTCTAAATTGAAGAAAGTCTTGACATCAACAGTGTGTGTGTGTGTGTGTGTTTATCTCATTTATTCAGAAGTTTGTTTAAAGCTGCTTCACTTGTGTCATGTTAAACCTGCATGACTTGAATCTTTGATCCTCTACACCCAATAATCGATCATTTACTGGTCACACATCAGTTCAGACTTTTCTCTTCATAGAAGAATGATGTGTTCTTAATCAGCGCATCTAGGGGTGGGGCCCCAGGTGAAATCTTATTGGCCCCTGAAGTGCCCTGTTCTCTCATAGATCAAAACGTACAAAGCACATTGTTTTCTCACCATTCCAGACTTCTAACACACACACTTACACGGTTTGCACGGTTGATCCTTGAAAACGTCAGTCATGTCATTTTTAGATGTAAGACGGTGAAAAACATGCATTCTGTCATCTGAAAATTGTATTTTGATTATTTTGTTTGATTATATCTGTATCTGAACACCATTAAACCTAAAAACCTAAAGCCATGTTTCATTTGTTCTGTTTATTTATATCATGTGCTATAACTTCTTTTCATTTGTTCTTTCATTTGTTATGCCACTTATTAATCATTTTGGTGTCACATAAGTTTGCTAATTAGAAAACACCATAACATGATGGGTCAAAAACAGCGATAACAACAACCATTTTCTCTTGGCAGGGCCAGTGAAATGTTGGCAGAACAAGTACGAATTTGAATCACTGTCTGGGCCAGACGAAAAATCCCTTAAATACTCTAGTTCAGTGGTCACCAACCCTGCTCCTGGAGATCTACCGTCCGGAAGCTCTAGCTCTAACCCCAATCAAACACACCTGAACTATCTAATCAAGGTGATCAGGTTTGCTTAATAATTAGAGAAAGGTGTGCTGAAGCAGGGTTGGAGCTACAGTTTGCAGGACGGTAGATCTCCAGGAGCAGGGTTGGTGACCACTGCTCTAGTTTATTAGCTCGTTTATGTGCCCCATTTGTTTAGCAGCTAGATTGAATATAGGATTCACATATCGGTTCACAGTTGCATAGTTTAGGGAAGTGAAATATTTCAGGTGTGTCAGACACTTAAAACCCTTTAGTATTTGTTCATACCCAAAGTATGGTTATAAGTAGACTGACCAAAATTATAAACGCAACATTTTTATTTTGCCCCATTTTCATGAGCTGAACTTAAAGATCTCAGACTTTTTCTATGCACACAAAAGGCCAATTTCTGTCAAATAGGGTTCACAAATCTGTCTCAATCTGTTATAGTGAGCACTTGTCCTTTGCCGAGATACTCTATCCACCTCACAGGTGTGACATATCAAGATGCTGATTAGACAGTGTGATTATTGCACAGGTGTGCCTCAGGCTGACCACAATAAAAGGTGTAGTTTTATCACACAGAACGACACAAGAGATGTCACAAGTTTTGAGGGAGCATGCAATTGGCATACTGACTGTAGGAATGTCCACCAGAGCTGCTGAATGTTCATTTCTCTACCATAAGCCGTCTCCAAAGGCGTATCTGACAATTAGGCAGACGCTTTTATCCAAAGCGACATACATTGCTTTATCCTATACATTTATACATAGGTATGTGAAAATCCCTTGGGATCAAACCCACAACCTTCTTTTGTTAACACAATGCTCTTACCACTGAGATACAGAAAAAGTACATCCAACCGGCCTCACAACCACAGACCACGTGTAACCACACCAGCTGGCGTCGTGTGGGCGAGCAGTTTGCTGATTTCAACATTGTGGATCCAGTGGCCCATGGTGACGGTGGGGTTATGGTATGGGCAGGGGTATGTTATGGACAACAAACACATTGTGTTACCCTGACGAGATGCTGAGGCCATTCATCTACGACCGTCACCTCATGTTGCAGCGTGATAATGCACGGCCCCGTGTTGCAAAGATCTCTTCACAATTCCTGTAAGCTGAAAACATCCCAGTTCTTGCATTGCCAGCAGACTCACCGAACATGTCAACCACTGAGCATGTTTGGGGTGCTCTGGATCGGCGAATACGGCAGTGTGTTCCATTTCCTGCCAATATCCAGCAACTTCACACAGCCGTTGAAGAGGAGTGGACCAACATTCCACAGACGACAATCAACAACCGGATCAACTCTACCCGAGGAGATGGGCTGCACTGCATGAGGCAAAGGCACCCCTGTGCAATAGATCCACTTTTCTTGCCAAACAAGTTTAGCCCTGACTCTAATAAAACAAAGCTGAACAAGAATGACGAGGCTTTAATTCAGCGCTGCGCACATTCATTGTGTTTAGTACAGCGAGAGACGTTCACATGCAGATTGGTCTGTAAGTTTACAGTCGCTCTCCATGTATTTCACTGACATATGCTGATTGATCTGCCCACAGCGCCACATAAACACCCTGATTCAGCTTTTTCAAATGTGTTTTATGACGGGTCTTAACTTGGCAGAAAAGTGAATCTCAGGAGCAAGATTTAAATCACAACGAGCTGAATGCAATATCATGGGCATACAGGCTAACTTAATCTAAAACTACAGCTGAACACAGTCAAATGAATGATGTCATCAAAACACATGTGTATCATGAAAATCAGGTGTTAAGTCATTAAAATTATAACATTTTCATACATTTGATGCAAGTCATGCAGACGAATAGGAGAAATATAATAACTAAAGCAGTTCACCACAGAACTTCTCCTGATATTAGTTCATGACTTTTATCAAGAATTTTTCTCTTTTAATGTTGTTTAAACATGCAGAAATGGAAAGTAAATCAATGAATACCAAAATCTCAAAACTGAGCACTACCTGAAGTGTTCTGCCTTAAAGGGGTCACATGATGAACTTGTGTTTATGGTGTATTAAAATGTGTTTTCGGGTTGAAAAAACTTCTTTCATATCTTTTGTAGACTGTACTGTACATTATTGCATCTCCTCTATGCCCCGCCTTTCTAAAACGCTTGGATTTTGACAAAACTCATTGCTTTGAAAAGCGCAGTGTGCTCTGATTAGCCAGTAGTCCAGTGCGTTATGATTGGCTGAATATCTCAAGTATGTGGCGGAAATGTTACGCCCCTGGACGAGACCAATGGTCAGTGCATCTCTCACTCGGAGACGTTGAACTGATTATTTTGTAGACATGTGTTGAAAAATGAAACAATTGGGGGAGTGTGAGGGAACTATAATAAATTGTTAAGTTAGAGTTGTGTTAATGTGTCTAAAATTTGGCCAACAAAAATAAATAAATATGAGAAGTGCCCATGCTTCCTCTTGAGCCCCTGCACCTTCAAATGTTTGAGAAAGTCCCTGGTCATTCATGGCACACATGTTGATCACACGGAGACTATCTCACGGACTCATGTCATATGTGAGCCGGACAACAAAACCAGTCTAAAGTTGCACAGGAACAATTTTGTGATCGCCAAAAATACATGATATGGAAAAAATAAAGATTTTTCTTTAATACAAAACATTATTAGGATGTTAAGTGAAGATCATGTTCCATGAAGATATTTTATACATTTCCTAATCTAAATGTATAAAAACTTTCTTTTTGTGAGTAGATGGCCTCCCACAGTGCAAGATTAACAACTTCAAAGGCCATTTTCTCAATGTTTAGCTTTTTTTGCACCCTCAGATTCCAGCTTTGTGAACTGTTGATGTTACGACATATAGTGTCATATCCTAACAAACCATATATTCATAGAAAGTGTATTTCTCCAGCTTTCAGATGATGTCAAAATCAAAATTTTGAAATATTGACCCTTAAGACTGGTTTTGTCGCCGAGCGTTACATGTGTGCTTTTATAGGCAAGGCAAGGCAAGGCAAGTTTATTTCTATAGCACATTTCATACACAAGTGCAATTCAAAGTGCTTTACATAAAATGATTGACAGAAAGAATAAAACGTATCTTTAAAATGCAAATTATTTAAGATCACAAAAATTTTTGATTTTAAGAAACAATAAAACAGCAATAAAATTGATTAAAAATGTGAGTGTATATATAAAAAGAATAAGAATAAAATAAAAATAAATTAGAAATAGAAGTGCAGCTGATGTAAAGCAGCACAGTACTCAGGTTGTGAATGCACAGCTAAACAAGTGTGTTTTTAATCTGGACTTAAAAGTATCTTCTGTTGGTGAATGTCTGATGTCTTCTGGGAGCAGATTCCAGCTACGGGGGTGTAATGACTAAAAGCTGACTCGCCCTGTTTTGAGTGAACCCTTGTTATCTCTAACTGACTTGATCCTAATGATCTGAGAAGTCTGATTGGTTTATATTTAATGAGCATATCTGAGATGTATTTAGGTCCAAGACCATTGAGTGATTTATAGACTATTAATAATACTTTGAAGTTGATTCTAAAAGTAACTGGTAACCAGTGTAAGGACCTGAGGATTGGAGTGATATGCTCAGATTTTTTGGTTCTGGTCAGAATCCTGGCAGCAGTGTTCTGTATGAGCTGCAGCTGTCTGATGGTCTTTTTGGGAAGACCTGTAAGGAGTCCATTACAGTAATCCACCCTGCTGGTGATGAAAGCATGAACTAGTTTCTCTAAATCTTGGCTTGAGACGAAACATCTGATTCTGGCTATGTTTCTGAGATGGTAGTACGCTGATTTGCTTATTGCTTTGACATGACTGCAGAAACTAAGATCAGACTCCAAAATGACCCCAAGATTTTTTACCTTGCTTTGTGTCTTTAGACTTCTTAAGTCAAGGTATGTGTTTACCTTGTTAGTTTCATCCTTGTTACCAAAAACAATGACTTCAGTTTTGTTTTTATTTAACTTAAGGAAGTTTTGACACATCCAGCTGTTCATTTCATCAATGCATTGGCAAAGAGAGTCAATAGGCCTGTAGTCATTGGGTGAGAGGGCTAGGTAGATCTGAGTGTCGTCTGCATAGCTGTTGTAGGCAATTTGGTACTTTTTCATTATTTGACAAGTGGGAGCATATACAAGTTGAAGAGGAGCGGAGCTAGAATTGAGCCCTGTGGAACACCACAAGTCATGGGTGTCCAGTCAGATTTATGGTTGCCTATGTTCACATAGTAACCTCTCCCTTTAAGGTATGACCCAAGCCATTTAAGTACCAATCCAGAAAGCCCTACCCAGTTTTCCAGCCTATTTAGGAGTATGGTGTGATCTACCGTGTCAAAAGCAGCACTGAGATCTAGTAAAACCAGAACTGATATTTTGCCTGAATCAGAATTCAATCGAATGTCATTAATTATCTTTATGAGCACTGTCTCTGTGCTATGATGCTGACGGAAACCAGACTGATAATTGTCCAGGTAGACATTTGAGTTCAAGAATTTGGTCAGCTGATTGAAGACAACCTTTTTATAGAGGATCCTGTATGTGAAGAGGCTGCATTCATTCATTCTTTCATTCATTCATTCATAGGGATGTTCTTTGATTTCAGGAGAGGAATTTAGGACCCGAGGGGATTTTTGTAATTTCCCTTTGCATTTATATTCAAACTGGGGCATTTTCTATACAGATAAGAGATATATCAAACATCTCATCCATCCTGACATTTATAACATCAGCCATCATGTGTGTATTACATCAGAGCAGGTTCTTTCACTTACATGTTCTCACGAATGGTAGTCTTCAATGGAAGATACGAAATGACTTAGTAAAGTGTTAATAAAGTGCATGAATAAAGAAATGAATAAATACAGATCTAAATGCAGAAATTAAGCGATAATGTTAAAAAACGATTCATTTAGTCGTTCAGCCACAGCTACCCAAATGTGCTCCGAGCAGGGTTTGAACAGGTCTTTGACACGAGAGTCTGACACACTGTGTCCCACACACCATGACGTGTCACACACCGCACTAGACCACTGATGGGGAGTGAGAACATGAGAATGAGTTATTATTTCTGTTGTCTCATTCAGTTACTGATTCATTTGTATGTTTATTGGATCGTTTCTCTATTAAATAATTAAAACTTGAGTTATGTTCAGCACATGAGTAAATCCACTGTATGCAGAGCGGTGAGGAGTGTGCCTCGCTCTCATGGGTTTTCTGCCGCCATGTTGCTTTTTTTGGTGCCGTTGCCATGGTGAATCATAATATTGGAGCTCCATTGATCATGGCTTGTCATGGTTGTGGTGCAGGTGCTGAACTCAAGGTAAATCTACCCAGAGGAGACAGAACTGATTCAAATCAACTGTTCTGAAACCAAAAACTCAAGTTTCACGTATCGGTGTAAATCAACTCAGAGTTCACATTTGTACTTGCTGTTGGTTGAACCGCCTCATTGAAACGAGCCCCAGTACTCATCTGGGATAATCATGAGTAAACTTCTCTTACTCATGTCTGATGTTTTGTTCAGACATCTGGTAGTGCCAGCAGCCATTGAAGATATGAAAAGGGATTGCACATTATACTTGGCCCCCCTCTGTAAATTGTGGCCCCAAAATGGCCCCTGCTTTTCAAACTCTTTGATCCGCCACTGGTTCCACTGGATCAGTCTGATGTGAATACTAATGGACACTTCAGGGTTCTCTGTCTCATTATTTCTGATGGTTCTGTTTGCTGATGTCAGTGCTGCAGAAACCACACACTCCATGATCATTTTCTGGTTATATACATCAGTCTGGTCCAGCAGTGGATCTAGGAGCTTGTACATATAATTTCACTGTCCATTGAGCAGACCTGACCTGACTCGCATTTCACTTCTGAGTATATTCTGTATAATTGTGTATGTGACAAATAAAACCTTGAATCCTTGAATTTAGATTTCTTTTGTGTTTCTTGAGGCCAATGAAACAAATTCAAAACAACTGGTTGTCATGCCCACGAAGTATGATGATCTCTATTTTATAAACCAGGGGAAAGCTCTTCTTGGAAATATAAATAGAATCTATTGTTGGTCTTTTCAGATGTGAATCACCAGCCTAAAATGCAGATCTGAAAGTGTATGTGTGTTGGATTTTTGTCGGGTTTCTGCAGGAATGTAGACTTTCAGGTCTTTGTGATGATTATCCAGATGTTTGTGAGCTGATACACAGAAATCACGGGACCGTATTTCCAAACAAATAAGAGCAAACAGAATCACGCCCAAGAATTTTGGACAGGTTCCAGTTTTCTTATGTAGTCTTTACCAGAAGCTTCTCATTCCCCCCCCCCCCGCAAGTTCTGTTGCACTTCTTTCATCTTGTTTAATACCTCAAGTTATTTTGCCCACAATCATCTCAAATGATGGAACTTAGTCATTAAATGGATAAATGAATTATGAATTAATAACACTTGATTCAACTTCCTTTAAACAAATTAAAGTTAAAAAAGTGAAGTATAAATGTAGACTTTTTGGAAATAAAAAGGCAATCCTTTGTCAAATGAAATGCGGCACAATAATTGTTTCCCTCGTTTGTTCTGCTTCGTCATTGCTGGAAGCTCAAAGTGAGATAAAAAATCCTTTAGGATGAAATGCAGAGCTCTAGTTAGAATAATCAAATGTACAGACATTGCCCTGACCCGATCCCACCCTTCCGTCGCTTTGAACCGCCAGCCTGACAAGCGGGTCTGTGAACGGTGCCGTGATGGCACTGGACCGGATGGCTGCTTGCCGGAGCTGGATTAACTTCCCCTGTTGCAAGTCTTGTCTATGGTGTATTATGTGTATCTGTTTTTCTCTCCACTTTCCTCATGTTATGCTGTATTTTTCTTCTTAATCCATTTCGTTACACTGTACTTGTATATGTGTAATGACAATAAATTGAATCCAAATCCAAAATCCAAATGGATGTCTGGCAACCCAATCTGTAACTGTGTCTGCAGGATATTAATCCCATTGTAATATGTATTGCTCTAAAAAGAATTTGTGTCAAGATTATGATTTTTGGGCTTCGATGCTTTTAATGATGAAGGAGAAAGAATCAGAATCAGAATCAGAAAGAACTTTATTGCCAGGTATGTTTGCACATACAAGGAATTTGTTTTGCTGACGGAGCATCCAGTACACAGAATCAGCAACAACACAGAGACCATCAAACAATACAAAAACAGTTACACAGATGATTTAAATAAGGGCCTATGTGTATAAAAATTAAGAAATACAATACAATAAACATAAGAGTAAAGTTAGAGAGAGTAAAGTTGCGTGTATGTAAATATGTACAAGTAAAAATAAGAATAAGAATAGACTATTTCAGTAAAAGGTATGTGTTATATACAGCAAGATGAAATATAATTTACAGAAAAAGTTGTGGTTGAAGAGGGGACTGGGGGGGATTTGGGCCGGCCAAGGACCTCAAGAAACTGGAATCAAACAATGGTCATGAGCACACATGTGTCAGCACAGTAACCACAAGGCTGTTGACACCCAACAAATGATTGTCAAATCTGATGTAGGTTCAAAAACTGTGTCAACATAAATCAAGAAACACGTATTCTGTGTGACTGATGGACTCTTTATATTTCTTCTTTAAACAATTATACTGCATTATTAAGAAAGGCCTGTCCTGTTTCTGCATATGATTTTCTGATACTTTTGTTTTTGAACAAGCTGCTTCGAAACAGTCAAGTGATGTGTGGAAAATAAAACTCCCATGACACAGAGTCTGTGAATATTTCAGTTTGGCTGCAGATGTACTGTGGTTTAAATCAGTATTTAGTTTGTTCATTATGTGAACAGATCTGCTTTGGTATTCTCTTGCAGGAACACAATGGCCTTGTTGTTAAATGATATGTGAAGGCATCGCCCTGCTTTAGCAATCTGGACAATTTTTGAACACCACTGAGTTGTTTTAAGCCTCCAGAAATGTGCCTGAGGAGGCAGCAGAACAAGATTAGAATCGCTGGTTTGTGTGCCGTGAGTTTGCTCTGTGCTTCTGATCCAGCAGGGCTTCCACGGGACCCGTTCTGCCGGCCGACTGACTCACATTTCTGAATGAACCACCTGCCTGTCGCTGCGTTTATGTCCTTGAGATTTCAGAAAGCTATGAAGCCCTCATTTGTGTAGGACTTCTCTCGATTTTCATTGTTACAAAGCAGCTTTATAAAAATCAATAGACAAAATCAAGATAAAGTTTCATCGGTGCTTTAATGGAATAAATGTTTCGTTTGAGGAATTTTGTTGAACTCGTCCTGTTGTGGTTTGTTTTACTGGCTGATAAGCAGATTTTCAGAGAGCACAGAAAACATTCTTCTCACTTTCCATTTCCATTTTATACAATATCACTCAATAGGGAAAGAGAAATGATCTGCTATTGTTAGTGGGATATGATTTTGTAGGTACTACGGTTAGTCTGGAATGTTATAACCCATAAACAGCAAAGTGATGATGATGATGATGAAGATGATGATTTCTTTACACACTGTTCACAGTTTAATAAGCGTGTCTTTAAGAATCGATTGGGATGAAACTTTCATGTTTTCTTGCTCTGGTAAGATATACGAAAAATGAGTTTCTGAACCAATTTATGTTTGTTTATAATGCATTCAAATAATAATCACAGTCTTGTGGATACAGTCTGATATACAAACATGGATATGTCTTGCTGATCTTCTAGATCTCCAGAGTCCTGTTTCACTAGATCTCTTTCCGTCAGGAACTTATTCAATCTGAAAATATCAACTCCCTTGTGAGTAAATACTTCAAATCAATCACAAGCAAAGAAGCAAAGAACAGCAGGCAGAAGAAGTGAGCTTGAAGAAAATGAAAGATGGTTTATGAATAATCTCAGCTGTGCTGCAATGCTCAGTCCAGCAATGTTTAACTTCGTCTGACTAGAAACAGATTCAATAGGTATGATTAAACATCCACAGCAAAACCGGACAAAAAAAGACAGTACAGCACCCAAAATACTATTAAACAACATTAAAAATAAGGACAATAATAAGAATAAAAGTGAATCATAAAATGATCAAATAAATGAATGAATATTTATGATAAATCAAATGCTTAAAACTTGGTAAGGGTTGGTATACTGGAATCATGTTATAAATAATCAAATAAAAAACAATTAGAGACAAATTGATGTTGAGTGTAAATGCATCTGTTTGTGAGACCCTTCTCCAGCAGAGAGCGCCAGACTCAATCCTATTTCTAACATGTTTTATATTGTTCTGTCATCTTTCTTCAGACATTTAATAACAGAGAATGACAGAATTCAGAGTGATCAAACCAGAAATGGAGTTATTCACATAGTCATATTTTGTTACTTGTTTAGTTTAGTTGATGCTTTTTTTTAGTTGTGTTCACTTTGGGACATTTTTTTGTGAACACAAAGTCTTCAAACTCTAGGTTTTTGTGAGTCTGTCAGCACTCAGTATGAGCTTTCTTTTTATGCCTATTTCTCTTTTTTTAAATAAAATTATTTTTCTCATTCATTGAATCAAACCTTTATATACATGTTAAAACATTATCACAACACTTATAATTTTACGTAAATTTCTAAAACAAACTCTATGTAAATGGTTTGTTTATTGAAAATGATTGCTTCACTTAAAGTTTTGCAGGATATAATTCCAAGCCGAAAGCAATTTTTATAAAGAGCGAGTGAGAGCAAATAAGGTCCAAGCCAGGGGCGGACCGAGACAAAGAAGCGTCCCTGGACTTCTTCAGCAGGAGCAGCACACAACACCAGACTGTCAACATAACACACCAGCTTATTGATGACCAAATCATTCTAGAACACCACATGCTTCATCACTTCAATCAATCATTGGAGTTTGGGTTCCTCGCCACAGCAGGGCAGTGTTGGCTTTCTCACCGGGAGACTGCATTTATTTATTAATTAGATATTATTTATTAGAATGATCTTACCTGTTCTATAAACACCATGCACTGTGCTGTTTTTTACCTTTCTGTATTTTTCTGTTTTTCTTATTTGTTCCTGTAAAGCTGCTTTGGAACAATACACATTATGAAAAGTGCTATATAAATAAACTTGAATTGAATAAGCATTATAAAACTGTACATTAAATTGAAATCTATAGTCATTTCATTACCTGTGATAATAGTTCTGCAATCTACTGAATTCTTCATTTTTAATCCAGTTCTCCATATAACAGACACAGTCTTATCTTATGACCTGAGCGCTGTTAACCAGAGATTCCCGGTTCTGCATATTTTGCATCTCTCTCTGTTCAACACACTTGATTTAAAATATGAAATATTACAAAATATGCAGAGGGGGCGCGAGGACCTGGATTAAGACCCGCTGCTATAAACGGCATGCTGTCGGTTTTGTTTTTAGGCATGTTAAGTCAAAGCATTTTAAAAACTTTACCACCTTAGATTTCGTTTAAAACAGCAGAATTCATAAAAAGTTAAGAAGTTTGCATCTCTTATTGTTAAAACGTTGGCTTTGTTATGTTTGACTTCCCATATGAAGTGAGGGAAATAATCATTTGATCCCCTGCTGATTTTGTAAATTTGCTTGCTTACAAAGAAATGAAGGGTCTAGCATTCGAATGGTGGGTTTATTTTAACTGATAGAGACAGAATATCAAAAAAATCTTATTAAAAAGGGTTATAAATGTTTGATCCAGCAAGAATTCTGGCTCCACAGATTGGTTCTGTGCCTGTATGGACCACAGATTAGTCCTGTCACTTTAAGAAAGTGCTCCTAACTCAGCTTGTTATGTTTATAAAAGAATCTGTGCCTTCCATTTAAACCTCTCGTGGTCCAGACCAAATATGTTTGAAAGGATGTCAGGGACAAGATTGTCGACCTGCACAAACCTTGAGAAGACTCCATACAGAAGCTTGGTGAGAAGAGACAACTGTTGTGTGATTATTTGGAAATAAAAGAAATAGAAAATAACTTTCAAATGCTCTTGTTCTGGAGCTCCCTGTAAGATTTCCCCAATGCAGTAAAGATGATCATGAGAATGGATAAAGATCAGCCCAGAACTACATGGAAGAAGCTTGTTCATGATTTCAAGACAGTTGAGACCACAGTTAGCAAGCAAACCATTGGTGACACACTACGACACAATAGATTGAAATCCTGAAGGACCCGCAAGGTCCTCGTGCCCAAGAAGACCGTCAGTCTCGTCTGAAGTTTGACAGTGAACATCAAGATGATTCAGAGAAGGCTTGGAGATAGTGCTGTGAGACCAAAATTAACTCTTGTTTTTGGAGGGACAGAACTGCTGACCCACAAACACCATCTCTACAGAGAAGAACAGTGTGGAAACATTCTGATTTAGGGCTTTATCTGCTACGGCTACAGGATGACTTCAATGAGGGACGGGCCAGTGTACCCTAAAATCTTGGTTTGTGATCCCAGGGGATTGCAGATACCTATGTATAAATGTATAGGATAAAGCAATTTAAGTCGCTTTGGATAAAAGCGTCTGCCAAATGCCTAAATGTAAATGTAAATAAATCATTTTTCATTTAAATATTTATTGTTAAATGCAGAGCAGGTGCAAAAAAAATGCAAGGTATAGCCTAAGTGACTTTTCTCTTTAATAAGAGCGCTAAAGCCCAGCCAGCTCAGCCAAGCTGCTTAAATGATTTATATCAGTCCATCTTATATGGAAGAGCTGTGTCTCTGAAATCACATTTTTATCAAGAACACTCCATGTGTCACGGTTGTTGCATGTTTTGTTTGGTTGGAGTGACTTCCCTTTGTATTTAAGCCCTATGTGTTCCTTAGTTCTTTGTCCAGTACTGTTTATGCTGCATGTGTTTGTACCGTGTGTGTGTGTCGCTGTTCCTGGTTCCCTATTTGCATGTTGTTTTATATTAAAGCTTATAATTTGGAATACCCTTGGTTTGGACGCCCTCTTCTTCCTGCAGCATGTGACACTTTACATTTACATTTACATTTAGTCATTTAGCAGACGCTTTTATCCAAAGCGACTTACAAGTGGGGTAGGTAATGGAAGCAATTAGGACAGCATAAGTACAACAAGAGCATAAGTGCAGTCAAAAAGAAGAGGTTTCATATAGCCTAACACAGTATACAGAAACATTCATTCTTAAATATTTTTTTTTTTTTTTTTTTTTTTTAGAGTAGAGCAGAAACGAGTAGAGAAGAAAAGAGTAGAGAAGAAACTTGAGTCAGAACAGAACAGTAAGATGTTGGCGGAAGAGATGGGTTTTCAGGCGTTTCTTAAAGATGGAGACAGAATCTGCAGATCTTGTAGCAGCAGGCAGATCATTCCACATAGGTGGAACAGATCCGGAGAAGGTTTTTCAGAGAGATTTTCTACCTTTATGGGATGGCACCACAAGACGCCGTTCGTTTGCAGAGCGTAGGGATCTGGCGGGTACATATGTCTGCAGTAGTGAGTGAAGATAAGGTGGTGCCAAACCAGTGGTGGTCTTGTAGGCCAGGGGCAGAGTCTTGAATTTGATGCGAGCGACTATAGGGAGCCAATGTAGCTTAATGAGTAGAGGAGTAACGTGTGCTCTCTTCGGTTCATTAAAGATGACTCTTGCCGCAGCATTCTGGATCATCTGTAGAGGTTTGGTTGTGCAAGCTGGAAGTCACCCCAGTAGTGTATTGCAGTAGTCCAGTTTGGACAGGACTAGAGCCTGTACTAGGACTTGCGTAGCATGCTCTGATAGGAAGGGTCTAATTTTCCTGATATTGTAGAGGATGAATCTACAGGACCGGGTGGTGCTGGCAACTTGATCTGTGAAGTTGAGCTGGTCATCGATCACCACTCCCAGGTTTCTTGCCTTTCTGGAAGGTGTGATGGTTGATGAGCCCAGTTGAATGGAAAGGTTGTGATAAGTCTTTATATCAGCCGGGATTACAAGCAGTTCGGTTTTTGAAAGGTTCAACTGCAGGTGATGGCCGTTCATCCAGAGTGAGATGTCGGCTAGGCAAGCTGAGATGCGTGCTGAGACAGTCGGATCGGTAGAGTTGTGTATCATCCGCATAGCAGTGATAGGAAAAGCCATGTTTCCTAATGACAGAGCCAAGGGATGTCATGTATACAGAGAATAGCAACGGACCAAGCACTGAGCCCTGAGGCACACCTGTGTCGAGATGTTGGGACTCAGACACCTCACCCTTCCAAGATACTCTAAATGACCTACCTGAGAGGTAAGACCTGAGCCATTGTAGCACCATTCCGGAGACCCCCATAGCCTTGAGAGTGGACAGGAGGATGTGATGGTTAACAGTGTCAAAGGCGGCAGATAGATCCAGTAGGATGAGAACAGATGAGTTAGAGGAAGCTCTTTCCAGTCTCAGGGCTTCGATAACAGAGAGCAGCGCAGTCTCAGTGGAATGACCGCTCTTGAACCCAGACTGGTTGCTGTCCAGGAGGTTGTTCTGGATGAGGAAGGATGAGAGCTGGTTACAGACAACACGTTCTAGAGTTTTAGCAGCGAAGGGGAGTAGGGATACCGGTCTGTAGTTTTCTAACAGTGCAGGATTAAGAGTAGGCTTCTTTAGTAACTTAACGAACACTTAACAATAAACACTTAACAATAAACACTTAACAATAAACACTTAACAATAAACACTTAACAATATAACAGCATCCTGACATTTAAATTAACATTTATAAAAATTATATAAGGTGGTAAGTATGGCTCCTACAATCTTGGTTTGTGATACCAGGGGATTGCAAATACCTATGTATAAATGTATAAATACTTTAGGTTGTATATGTGTGAGTGGAAACGGTGACAGGACCTCAGTCATCTTTCATTAAACAACATATAAAGTTCAATGGCTTTTGTGCCTGTGATCTGCAGTACAAGCAGAGCCCGAGACTTTTCGAAGCTATTTAATCTACATTTAACATTTACCGAAAAAGAACAAGGCCACTTTGGTTCTTCACTAATACTGTACATAAGCCTATGCAGTAGTATTAATGAGCTATGCAATGAATGTTGCCTTTTAAACGTTACTGTCTTCATCCACCGTGTGCAAGTTTTACCTCAAACGTCTTAAAATATCCTCTGGCATAAAGACATGTGCCTATTCATTTACAATTCTACATCGCTTGCACAGCATTTACATTTCTTTTGAACTGGTGCCATCTAAAGGCCTTTTTATGCATTACAGACACATTCACATTAACTCTTGAGCTTTGGCCTGGCACGCAAAAGTCTTCCGATTCTCTATTACGTCTCTTCCACGGCTCCGTACTTTTCTTCAGCCAAACTCTACAACAAGTCAATACATCCATTATGAAGAAAATACAACAACAAAACCACAAAGAAAGAAAAAGAAGAATAACAGAAGAATAATGAGTGAGACACGGCGAAGGTAAACCAAAGTCAAAAGCATTATAAAGTCAACTGCCTGCTGATGATGCCTACAGCTTTCCTGTAGCTCAGTGGTAAGAGCATTGTGTTAACAACGTAAGGTTGTGGGTTCAATCCCAGGGGAATTTTAAATACCTATGTAAATGTATAGGATAAAACAATGTAAGTCGCTTTGGATAAAAGCGTCTGCTAAATAGCTAAATGAAAATGTAAATGTATATGATGATATGGCTGTTTATTGACATCTGTGGAAGTGTTGGACCTACACTCTTAAAGTGACCAGATCCTTATTTAGGTCTTTCAGTAAGATGTCTCACAAATGTCAGTAGTGTTATTACAAATAAACTCTTGACAGTTCTTATTTAATAATAATTATTTTTTATCATATTTGAAATGTTGTTATTTTAGTGTAAAGAGCTAACTAAAAAAGAACAAATGCACTTGTACTTGCTCTACGTGTAAAACTGAAACCCTATTATTCTGAAATCAATAAAGATGATGCAGGTACAGGAGGCAAGACATGTTTGGGAACCTCTGTGTTAAGACATCACATGTGGCTTCAATGATATAAGAAACTATAAGAGAGCTGTGAACAAAAGTCAAACTCAAACATGTGACGAGATGATGAAGAGTTCAGCTATACTGGTCAAACATGATTCACACAGACACAGTTGTTCTCACTCTTTTATTAAGGCAAAGCTTTATGTTAACAATAGACACACACACACACATAATCAATATTTGCACACAATTAACAGAAGTCAAAATCATGGAATGTCTACACAAATCATACACATCTGTGTGTGTGTGTGATTCACATGTTGCTCTGTGAGTCTGGAGGAAAGCTGCTTAACTATAGCTGAAGAGTGTGCGTTTGTGTGTATGTGTGTGTGTTTGTGTGTGTTGGCGCCAGTGCTCTTCAACAATCAAAGCAGAGGGGCGTGAGCAGTGCGGAAATCTCTACCTAAAAATACAGGTGTGCTCGACTATCAAAGACCAGCTCTCTAAACACTAAACACACGGCTGCGCTCCTCTGTGTGTGTGTGTGTGTGTGTGTGTGTGTGCGTGTGCGTGTGTGTGCGTCGGGCCGGAGGATTTCCTGGATTTCCACAGGCAAACACAATTGTGTTGTTCAGTATGTGCTGCTGTGTGTCAATAAGATCTTAACTGAAGGAAGTTCCCTGCAGCACATTCAATTAGTCTTCAACTATCCTGTCTGCGCATTACAAACCACAACAACCTCACGCTCATCACACAAACTCTCTCTCTGGGCCTTTACATTCATCCTGTTCTTATAACTTACACAAAGAAATGAAGTTTGTATTTCACTGCTGTCCATTGAGCACATCAGAAGTCAAAAGAGCAGTTTATGACGAAATATTTCTGTAATGACAATCTTTAAAGCAAAATATGTTTTGTTTGGATCGTCTGCTCACAGGGTCTACACGTCACTTTCTTGTGTGTTTGGATAACACTCTATAAACAGACCAGGAAGTGATAGAAAAACACGAGTAAACAGTAGCAAGAATGAAATCTCATAAATATCTCTGGTGTTGTGTCAGAACAGTGATGAAGAAGTGAATGTCTTTCCTGTAGCTCAGTGGTAAGAGCGTTGTGTTAACAACAGAAGGTTGTGGGTTCAATCCCAGGGGATTACACATACCTGTGTATAATGTGTAGGATAAAACAATGTAAGTCACTTTGGATATAAGCGTCTGCCAAATGCCTTAATGTAAATGTACACACTGATAGAAATCAAGTGCAGAATTTGATGATGATGATGATGATGATGATGAAGATGTATCTGTGAAGAGTTTCATCTACAATTACACATGAGAACAGTGATCAAGAAGTGACTGCTTTACTGTAACTGACACTCTACTGTGTGTGTGTGTGTGTTGTGTATGTGTGATCCTATGTTGTGATTGTGTGTGATCATCTGTTGTGTGTGTGTGTGATCATATGTTGTGTGTGTGTGATCATATGTTGTGTGTGTGATCATCTGTTGTGTGTGTGTGATCATCTGTTGTGTGTGTGTGTATGATCATATATTATGTGTGTGTGATCATCTGTTCTGTGTTTGTGATCATCTGTTGTGTGTGTGTGTGTGTGTGTGTATGCGTGCGTGTGTGATCATCCGTTGTGTATGTGTGATCCTCTGTTGTGATTGTGTGTATGTGTGTGTGTATGCGTAAGTGTGTGTGTGATCATCTGTTGTGTGTGTGTGTGTGTATGCCTGCGTGTGTATGTGATCATCTGTTGTGTATGTGTGTGTATGCGTGCGTGTGTGTGTGATCATCTGTTGTGTGTGTGTGTATATGCCTGCGTGTGTGTGTGATCATCTGTTGTGTATGTGTGTGTATGCGTGCGTGTGTGTGTGATCATCTGTTGTGTATGTGTGTGTATGCGTGCGTGTGTGTGTGATCCTCTGTTGTGATTGTGTGTGATCATCTGTTGTGTATGTGTGTGTATGCGAGCGTGTGTGTGTGATCCTCTGTTGTGTATGTGTGTGATCATCTGTTGTGTATGTGTGTGTATGCGTGCGTGTGTGTGTGATCCTCTGTTGTGTGTATGTGTATGCGTGCGTGTGTGTGTGATCATCTGTTGTGTATGTGTGTGTATGCGTGCGTGTGTGTGTGATCATCTGTTGTGTATGTGTGTGTGTGCGTGCGTGTGTGATCATCTGTTGTGTGTGTATCATGCGTGTGTGTGATTTGTGATTGTGTCTGATCATCTGTTGTGTATGTGTGTGTATGCGAGCGTGTGTGTGTGATCCTCTGTTGTGTATGTGTGTGATCATCTGTTGTGTATGTGTGTGTATGCGTGCGTGTGTGTGTGATCCTCTGTTGTGTGTATGTGTATGCGTGCGTGTGTGTGTGATCCTCTGTTGTGTGTATGTGTATGCGTGCGTGTGTGTGTGATCATCTGTTGTGTATGTGTGTGTATGCGTGCGTGTGTGTGTGATCCTCTGTTGTGATTGTGTGTGATCATCTGTTGTGTATGTGTGTGTATGCGTGCGTGTGTGTGTGATCATCTGTTGTGTGTATGTGTATGCGTGCATGTGTGTGTGATCATCTGTTGTGTATGTGTGTGTATGCGTGCGTGTGTGTGTGATCCTCTGTTGTGATTGTGTGTGATCATCTGTTGTGTATGTGTGTGTATGCGTGCGTGTGTGTGTGATCCTCTGTTGTGATTGTGTGTGATCATCTGTTGTGTATGTGTGTGTATGCGTGCGTGTGTGTGTGATCCTCTGTTGTGATTGTGTGTGATCATCTGTTGTGTATGTGTGTGTATGCGTGCGTGTGTGTGTGATCCTCTGTTGTGATTGTGTGTGATCATCTGTTGTGTATGTGTGTGTATGCGTGCGTGTGTGTGTGATCCTCTGTTGTGATTGTGTGTGATCATCTGTTGTGTATGTGTGTGTATGCGTGCGTGTGTGTGTGATCATCTGTTGTGTGTACGTGTATGCGTGCGTGTGTGTGTGATCATCTGTTGTGTGTATGTGTATGCGTGCGTGTGTGTGTGATCCTCTGTTGTGTGTATGTGTATGCGTGCGTGTGTGTGTGATCATCTGTTGTGTGTATGTGTATGTGTATGTGTATGCATGCGTGTGTGTGTGATTATCTGTTGTGTGTGTGTGATCCTCTGTTGTGTGTGTGTGTGATCCTCTGTTGTGATTGTGTGTGATCATCTGTTGTGTATGTGTGTGTATGCGTGCGTGTGTGTGTGATCATCTGTTGTGTGTATGTGTATGCGTGCGTGTGTGTGATCATCTGTTGTGTGTATGTGTATGCGTGCGTGTGTGTGTGATCATCTGTTGTGTGTATGTGTATGCGTGCGTGTGTGTGTGTGATCATCTGTTGTGTGTATGTGTATGCGTGCGTGTGTGTGTGTGATCATCTGTTGTGTGTGTGTGATCCTCTGTTGTGTGTGTGTGTGTGTGTGTGTGTGTGTGTGTGTGATCATCTGTTGTGTGTGTGATCATATGTTGTGTGTGTGTGTGATCATCTGTTGTGTGTGTGATCATATGTTGTGTGTGTTTTGTGTGTGTGCGATGTTTCCAGCGGTGGGAAACTATGTGAGTGTGTGTTTGTTGGGGGGTGATTTCCTGTCTGTCTTTCAGGTAGTTTGAGTCTCAGACTGACGTGTTGAGACTCATTCAAGCCTCACTCGGACTGTCTGACACTGTGTGTGCATCAATGAAAGTGTGTATGAATGAAGTGTGTGTGTGGGGGGGGTGTGGCTTTGTCTGTCATAAACCGATGCTGACTTGTGTTGTGTTGTCACAGCATCAGGAGACGTTGAGCAGGTAAACTCTCTTTCTCTCAGCATGTTAGTGTTCATGAACTTCATCAAGACTTGTAATGTTTGAAAGGCTTGTGTATCTGAAGAATGTTTTGTTGTACACTAGATGTTTGTGTGTCAGCAGGTTTGTGTGCGAGTTTGTTTCAGTGAATGTCATTTGAAGGGTAAGAAAGTCTTGTGTGTATGAGAGCTCACTTTAGATGTGTTTGTGTATTTGTTTGTCTGTGATGTGCAGACCGTTAAACCTGTTACACACATACACAACACAACAGCTGTCAACAACTCTTTACAGCTGCGATCCTCAGCTCTCCTGCAACACGCACACGCACACGCAAACACTACACACACACACACACACAAACACACACACACCAGTTAGACTGCAGCTTGGGTTCATGTCTCACAGTTTCTACTCAAACTATAATCTAGATGTGATTTAAAGTTAGCGATTGGATGATGGTGTGATGAAAAGTGATATTTGACATTCTGCATCAGTGTTCTGTGTCGTTTACTGAAAACAGCTGACAGATCATCACATGACGAAAATAACTTTAGTCTTTCACTTTGTTGTTCTCCTCCATCAGTATCTTCAATTCAAACCCACACTTTTCTCTCTTCAAAGTGTCTTTGCACTTCGGACGTGTGTAGCAGGTTTGGACATGTTTACTGCGTGTGTGTGTGTGGTCTGGAAGCATGAGTGTGTGTTGTGAGACTTGCAGGACACACACAGAGCACAGTACAAACAGACAGGAGTAGTGCATGAGTTGAAAGAGAGTAAATGGGTGGATGTGTGTGGATTCTTTCATCAGTGAAGCGCAGCTGAACCTCATCAAACACCATCGACGTGATTATATATCGTCATTTAAACACAATTTAGCAGCAAAAATCTGGGTTTCATCCCAGCAAACATTCTTTCTCATGTGTCACAACGCATCAATGTTCCGTCAGAATGTTTCCAGAAGGATGTCGTGGAGTTGTGCGAGTGATCTGTTCACTATAACCAAGTTGTTTTGTGGTTACAGGTTCAGACAGCGATATTGCATTCTCCGCCCCAACCATGTGGTGATACTGACAGCTTCTCCTCACACACACAAGACACAAAGCATCATGACGCACCCCTACGACCCCTGGCTCCGCGCCGGACCCCCTCCTGATGAGCTGAGCATGTCCAGCTGGTGGGACGTTCCCGCTGGAGGTTGGATGGATCTGCAGGGGACAGCAGGGCAGGGGGTATCCGTGGGCTCCTTCACCCCCGACCCTCAGATGTGCTGCATGCCTCCCTCAAGCTCCGCCCATTCCACCATGCACTACCCCACCGAGGGATTTAAGATGGAGCCGTTGACGCAGGAGCTGCTTCCGGTCCCGCACGCCTCATCCTCCTACGTCTCAGACGAGCAGCAGGACGCCGCCGGCACGTCGCCTCGACCCAAATCCCAGCGGCGGTCCGGCGGTCGCACGCCCAGTCAGGCGTCCTGCCGCTGTCCCAACTGCTTGAGCGCCGAGTCTCTGGGAAGCGACGGCAAACGCAAGCACCTGCACAACTGCCACATCCCCGGCTGCGGGAAAGCTTACGTCAAGACGTCGCACCTGAAAGCGCACCTGCGCTGGCACAGCGGCGACCGACCCTTCGTGTGCAACTGGCTGTTCTGTGGCAAGCGCTTCACCCGATCGGATGAGCTCCAGCGCCACCTGCAGACGCACACCGGTGCCAAGCGCTTTGGCTGCAGCTCCTGCCCGCGAGTCTTTCTGCGTGCCGATCACCTCGCTAAGCACATGCGCGTACACGAGTCGCCGGGTCAACCGGCCGAAGAGACTTGCACGGAGACGCCGGTATCCGCGACCGCTAGCGCCGCAGCAGTGCTCCGGGTGAAAACCGAAACTGGAAACGGCGAAGACGATGCGGCGGTGCTCAACAGCTAACTGCATATCACTTAGACACACAACACAATGCTTTTGTAACTTCCCTTTTATTTATAATTGTACATTGTGTTTTATATTCTATGTCCTTTAACTTAAATATATTGTGTGTTACGGAAGATTTGTAATTAGTTTGATAGAATGATCAATTCTTCATGCTTGCCATGCGATATTCCAGCAAGAACACGTCAGTCTGACAATAAACAGACAGATCAACTCCTTTCCATTCCTTCGACTCATTTATTGATATTTTCATTGGCTGATTAAAGAACATCTTTTGAAGATCTCTACTTTGAAGGGTTATTTACAGAGTAATACAAAAAGATCTTTTAAAATGATGTGTAAGTAAGCTTGTTAAATCACAGACCTTTCCTACAAAATGAGAAATATGGTTCAGCTCCTGGAGGGTCAGTGGCCTTCAGCACAGCTGCATTATTCACTGGTGTCTTCATGACTCCATTGATATAGTGCAGCTGAACCACTGAAGAAAAGCAAGCTCTGCATGCGTCGCCATCTGCCGAGAGGCCGGAGTTTATTTGGCAGGTGTCCGGCGGTTTACACTCAATGGGACTCATTCATGAAACATGAGCAGAACGATTTTTTGGTTTAAATCGTTCTTAAAGTCGTTTTGACGTCAATTTTCATGTTCATGGAAATGTTTGTGTTTTCATATGTTGAAAGAAATGTAGGTTACACCTGCTCCATACCACGTGTGAATAGTGCGTAACGCAACGTTCAGTATTCTTTTAGACAAACTGATGGATGTGTATCATAAGAATATTTCACGCGTTCTTTTGCCCTGTATTTAATATTTTTTTACTTTTTAACTTTGTGTAAAACGGATTGCTGCTCATCACTGTCCTTTTTCACACAGCCGTCCAATCACAGTGGAGAATAGGCGGGACAAACCATTGTTCACAACAGTCGAGATGTTAATATTAATGGTTACCCTATTTTCATATTCAGTAATATTCTTTGAAATAAGATTCTGGTTTCAAGTAGGCTGATTTCGGATATTCTAAATCACAGCCACCAATGCATCTCCGGAATACAAAGCGTCGTCAGGCGCCACCAGCTGGTCGTTTTCAGAAGAGCACCAGGTGTAATTATTTCAGCTGGTTAAAAACGCTTTGATGGACCACAGATTGATTGATTCATTTATTGGTAAGCATATGGACTAAGAGTCTCTTGTACATTTATGCAATATAATGCAGCCAAGTCCAGAGGATTCCGGCGTTCCCAGATACACGATTGGCGCAGCTGTAATTCACAGGCGGGATTATGCTAATGTGAATGAGCTGTTTATGAGTGACTGGAATTAATTAACACATTAACACACATTTTACTATGAAATCTGACGTTTACAAAGCTTTTTTTCAATCCGGAGGACAGGTTTCGGGAAGGTCAGTTTTAAAAACAAATGACTCGTCATGTATTGATATATTTACGAATGTTTCATGAATGATGCCCATTATTGCACTGCATCATGGGATTGAATGAGTAATTTGTTGACTGTGTTTTTAGTCTGTCCCCTTCAATAGTGCTCTCTATAAGACTGAGGTGTGTAAACCACACTCCACAACCTCAACAGACGCTCATGCGACAGACACTAACCTCTAATTGTGCCCCATACAAAATACAAAAACAGAAAATATTCAAAAAAACAACAACAACTTAATATAAAGCATCTCTATGAACACACAATAAATCACATTAACATCAAAATATACAAACTGAACACATGCTTCAGCCAAATACATTGAATACTGTGAAACTCAACACTGAAATAAATGAGACTTTTTTTTCTTCTGTCGATGCTGATTTTATGGCTCCCCTGTGTTTGGACCTTCAGAAGTTAAGCTCTGCTCTTTCACACCATTTTCAATCACCCCATTCCTATCATTGACACTTTCACCTCCATCACTGCCCCTCATCTCTCCATCACTGCCCTTCATCTCTCCATCACTGCCCTTCATCTCTCCATCACTGCCCTTCATCTCTCCATCACTGCCCTTCATCTCTCCATCACTGGTCTTCATCTCTCCATCACTGGTCTTCTTTGCGTCGTTTCCCTTAGTTGTGACATCCATAAGAGGATAATCCTCAGGTGTGCTGTTTCCATAGACTTCAGACTCATCGGGGCGGTTTCGTTTAAAGAAACCACACTACACACACACAAACAGATGTGTGAGATGATTGGTCTCTGATTGATGACATTGTGCTTTCTGATTGGTTCTTACCTTCAGCAGTAAAACTAGTATGAAGATAAGTAAGATCAATCCGCCCACACCACCTATGCAACCAATCAGCCATCGATTAGGCGGAATGACAAACTCCACCCTCATCGTCGTCTGAGTGAAACAGAGAGAAACTTCTTTATCACCACAACCTCTGACACATTCATGCAAAGTTGTACATTCACAATCTATTATCAAATGAAGCTAAAGACAGGTCTTGACTTCTCGTGTGATGACCATATTGATCATTTTTATGAATTACTGAAGGAATAAATGGTGAGTACCTGAGATGAATGAGGGTCGTGCTGCAGAGAGAAGAGCAAATGTCTCAGTGTTCACAGTTTTCATGAAAAATCCAGACAAATTTGTAACAGTCGCTTGTTATGAAAATAAAAAGACTTTTATAGAGATCATGCCCCATATTCATGACATCTTAGCGCAAAGAGTTGCTCCTAGTAGCAAAATGACAAGAAAATACTTAGAAATGTGGGCGTTTCCCCTTCCAATTACAAAAACATCCTATTAAAGGTAAAAAAGGTGATTCATAAAGCATCTTAAGCCTTTATAGAATGAGCGAGGAGGACTTTTGATAGACTTAAGAGTTTCTTTAGCAGCTGAGAAAATGAACAAGGAACAAAATTGAGAAGCAATGTGTCGCAATGCATGAGAATCTCCATATTACTTTAAAAATAATAAAAAACCTGATAAACCTTCATTGTATTTTGTGTTTTCAACGTTTGATTATCTTGGTTTAGGTTTTCTTGTATATCTGCTTTGATGCAATGCAAATTGTAAAAGCGCTATAAAATAAAATGACATTGAATTAAGTGAGGGTGAGTTAATAAAACACAACACATTAGACGGTGCAGCTTGATGTTTGTGATGGATCACAGTAGAGACAGTCAGATCTGGGGGTATCACCTTTAAACTGCTTATGGTCTGGTTGTAGCGGCTTTTGTCGTAGTCCAAGTGTGCGGTGATGTTGAACACAAAATCCTTACTGAACTCATGGAAGGAGTATTTCTACAGGACAACAAACAAAGGTTTATTACACAACACCAAGAGAGAAGAAATAGTTTGAGAAGCTGAACGTTTCTGTTGCTTTCTCTATAATTGCACTTCTAGAAGCTTTGCCCACAGCTTTCTTGCTTTAGATTCACAAGGTTTTTATTTCTCTGTTATCAACCATTGAATAATCACACGTTGTTTCATCATCTAAAAGTGACATGTCGTTGGTTAATAGCCTACGTAAATCAGATTCATTGAATTATTCTGAGAATTATTGTTTCGCATGAAGCACATTCACATGTCATATGTCTGGCGTGTTTGATCAGGGTCAGTCACTCACCCACTGGAACTCTGTCATGTTGTGTAGAGCAACTTCTGCTGTCAGGTTAAAGTAAACGGCTTCAGACGTCTGCAAGTGGAACTCCTCACACTCAAACCTCCCACAGTGACCACCCTCCTGTGAAATCATTGGAAAAAGGCAAAACAGCGTTTAACTATCAACACTAATCATGGCATCTTCAGAGGTTTTCTTTGTCTGTTGAAAGCAGTTCAGTTCTGGGTGATGCTCCAGGAGCAGGTAATCTTAAACCCTGAACTCTTGATCTCTAAACCCACATCTGGGTGTGTCGTTCCAGAACACGTTTGAAGAGAAAGTTTAATCAACCACACAAATGATGAGAAACAACATGAAGACGTTGTCAATGGATGACAGACTTCACCAGTCACCATGGAAACGGCTGGGAAGCTTAACCTTTTTGTCTGTAAAACGAATCTGGATCAGTGTACAAAGTGTGGGATTAAAACTCATAAAATGATATTCTTTAAGTTATGTTTAGAAATAATAAATTCATATTTTAAATATGTGCACTATTCTTATATTATAATATTTAAAATATAAACTCATCATGTCTATCTTTGCTGCTTAAAGTGTAGATTGGTTGAGATGTTTGTAACTGTCATTTTAACGTGTTTACCATGTTATTTTACCCAAATTGTGTTGTGTACATGTATTTGATCACATTGCTCATTTTGGAGACAGTATTAAAGCTAATTTTTCTTCCTTCTCTGTATGTTCCTTAAAAAAATCAACCTTTATTTGGTTTTCTGATGGAAGTAGAAGTTAAAAATGTAAGGCCAAGTCACATATGTCATGTCAACTTTACATATATCCATTTCATTTACACAAAATTTTCTTTTTTTTGTTTGTTTCTTTTGACTTTGTATGCTAAAAGGCTTGACTTATCAAATGTTAAATGAGGTGTAAAAGGCCTATTCTAAAAGTCCAATAACAAATTGTAATTTGGAGAAAGAGCTTTCATTACCCTAGAGGAGGCTAAGGATCAGAAAATAATAATAATCAGAAAACAGTCTTTTGATGTCAATTATTATGTCTCTGAATTAAAGTGATGTTAAATCTGTAAACACTATGCCATAAGTGAAAACCTCTAATTAAACTTATGCTGGGAATCAGGCCTGCCGGACTGGTGAACAAACGTACAAGCTTTGGGTTATAAATCTCTCTAACAATCACACCACAGCTGATCTGACATGCATCAGTAAGTAAGAATAGTCGTTAGATCCAAATACCTCAGACATTGTTCTGAAGTTAGAAGAACTGTAAAGTGTAATACTATCATGCATCTTAATATATTTGGAGATTTAAAAATAAACCTTGTAAAGGTATGTACGGGATTTAATGTAAACAAATAAAGCCTTCAATTTATCAAGAGCAGCTTCACCATACTTTATTGTAAATGGTTACAAATTATAAAATTAGCATTCAATAAATTGTGAATGTTCAATCTCAATGGGTGTGACTGAAGATGTAATCCTACTAATAGTGTGCAAACAACCTCTGAGCCTTACTAACTTTTCCCTTAAAATGAACTACCACTGGAACATGACCTCATCCGGAGCAAGTTATCTTCAGAGAGTGAGTTGCTATGGTTACTTACATACCCAGAAAGTTACCTCTGTCAACCAAAAGTTGAGTTTAAATAACCTTTGAACTTACCGGGGTAGGTCCCCCGATCCTGCCTCCGCTACCACAGTTACAACAGACACAAGCACACATGCCAAGTGTCAGAAAAAAGCCAGATGCCAGCCGTCTTCTCACTCCAAAATGACTGACCCCATGAACACTGTCTTCAATTAAACCATTTCAAGAAACGAATGCTCATGGGAAAGACCCGTCACTCCGACCAAAGGCTCGGAAAACAATGGCATGAAGAAGGTTTCTGCCACGTTACTAAATTTGTCCATTAAAAGCCACTGTATTGATTGTGTTGAGTACATTGAATGTTCACTCAACTTTGAGTGTGTACTGACTGATGCACTGTTCTGCTGAAACACACTTTTCTTTCTGTGAAACCTTTCTGACATATATGAGAAGGATACAGTCACTCACCAGTGTCGTGCACTGCGTTCCATTGCGGATGCCGAAGCTCAGAGGTCTAATCTTCACGTGTGCTGTTTCACAGGTCATGTTGAGTGTCACTGATACTGGAAGACCTTTAACACCAACATTTTCCACCTGTACACAAACAGAAACTTGATTTGAGCTCATAGCATTAGGATCTGCACGTCTGCACGAGTGATGTAGAAAGCAGTACCAGCATGAGAAGAAAACATCTCTACAGCTGATATACAGTCTGACCTTGTAGGTGATGGTGAGAGGTTTAGGTTCTCTATCCTCCAGAGAGAAAGGCACAAATGTCACAGATTCTTCACCGACTCTGACAAACAGTGAAACAGAAGTCATATGTTCACAGCTGTCTGCTTTGTTAACACAGATGTAACTCCAGCGTCATTAAACGTTCTATAAAGTTCTTGGAAGGGAAAGTGACATGAGAGGAACGCAGAAACCACTCGAGACAAACAAAGAAACAAACAGAGACAGAAATCAAATCTTCTGTCTTTGATCATCCTCATGTGTTTGAGGGAGTTTATTCAGAGATCAGATGATGAGGTAGATGATAAATAACTTTACTCACAGACTGATAGCCAGGTCAACCGCGTAAAGAACCGCTAAACTCCTCTTCACTGTGGCATCAGTGGTGTTACCATTGTTATCACTGTGGACAAAATGCAGAATTTACCTGACAATTTACACAACACACTGAAAAAATTGCTGTTAAAAAACGGCGATTTCCAAAAGCAATATATACTGTTACAACAATAGACAGTTTAATCCTGTAGGTTAACAGAACGAGGCCCATAGATTAATCCCTTTCTGTAAATTAGCAGCATTAAACTGTACAGCCGTTGGGGTCTGAAGAAAACGCTGTGAAAAGCAGCATGTGGGGGGGATTTTTAACACATCCCACTTTTTCAAAACAGCGCGTCAATCAAGATCCCGTCACAGCTTGTCTCTTCCCAGATAGAAACAAATTCTGTCTTAATTCTGGCAATTTTTTTAATGTTTTTTTTCACAGTCGTTGTGTGAAACAGAATTAGGGTCGTTTTGTCTGGTCAGCCAGAAGCTACATCCTAGTTTGAGTTAGGCTTGCCATTACAGCTTTCCTGTAGCTCAGTGGTAAGAGCATTGCGTTAACAACGCAAGGTTGTGGGTTTGATCCCAGGGGATTGCACATACCTATGTAAAGTCTATAGGATAAAGCAATATAAGTCACTTTGGATAAAAACGTCTGCCAAATGCCTAAATGTAAATGTAAAACGACGTAGTGCAGTTAAGATTTTGGTCGGTGTTGGTTTGTCACAAAGTTAAAAGCAAAAAAACTGCCAATAATAGTATCTAATAATATGATAATATTTCTACTCTCATGAAAACCCTGAGCAGGCACATCAAAACCAATTTATATCAAATGAGGAATACAACAGCTAATTTTAAGAAGGGAAATATTGATATGATGTTATATTATATAAACATTTATATCATTAAAACCGATTTTATATTATTTTTTCATATTATTTGTATTGTTGTTTTTTGTGACTGAATGGTATAGTTTGAGCATTGAGAGCCGACTGCTTCGCCTGCTTTTTAATCACTGATCCAGTATTGGCAGTGCTTCATGATATCGAGCACACCTGATGTCTTTGCAGATGCGATGATGTAGTTTGTCATGCATCTTGGAAGATGTAGTCGATTTGCAATACAGCGCTAAAGGCGGCTTATGAAAAGGACTTCATTTCCCAGAATGCTTCCTCTCAATAGAAGAACCAGAAGTCCGTAATTCAAATTGTACCGCGAAAGCATCCTTTGTGTTGATCTTCAATACAGTTCGGTAAATTGAAACTTTTAATTAAATCTAATCTAACAGGTTTTGCTACCTACTTGATTGGCTTTTTTGTTCATGTGCAATCATTTTTTTCAAAGTTTATCCATGATTGAGTTTTGTTTGTAGAAAACATTGTCAGCTTTGTTGGTACTAAATAAGTGGATGTTGTGCTTGCAGTCAGGGTAAAGAGTGATGTTTGTTTTCATTTAAAAGCTATGTGTGGGTTTTTTTTATTTATTTTTGAAATGATGTCGCTGAAAGAGTACAATAAAATAAAGAACACGACAGCAGCACATCTTGTGGAACAGCAGACTCATCTCAGGTCAAAGACAAACTGCCTGAGGCCACCAAAGAGGAGAACAAAGTAAGACTGTATATTATTTCATTCTTTAACATTTTTCTAAAAGGTCATTGTTCTTTTGTACAATTTCAACTGAATCTGTGACAATTTGAAAATGATGTGTTTCTAATTGATCTTGTATGTACTGTAATTTGCCTCATATCAGTATTAGTTCCAAAAGTTAGTTATTTGTCTTAATACTGACAGCATGTTTTCAAACATTAGAGGTACTTGATCTTGGATTATTTGGTGGAGTGGATGTGAAGACAATGGTGTAGTGAATGAAGCTGGAAATAAAAACCCAGTCTAAAACTGTGGACTGGAGAGCTGTACATAGGAACATAGGATTCAAAATCTATAATTTACCCTATTATTAAGTTTATTTATTTTTTATTTAGCCTTGTTGTGCAAGCACTGTTGAGCTTGTGCAGAGGCAGCAGCTTTTGCCAGAGGGGAACTGGAATCCCCTGGTTGGGCCTGGGTTCTCATGAGGTTTTTTTTCTCGATGGGATTTGGGTTCCTCTCCACCGTTTGCATATCTGCCTGGCCGGGGGGGCTGCTTTAGAATTCAGAAATTAGACATAATTAATATTGCATATAAGAATTTATAGTCCGTTTAATATTTGACCTGTGGTTCTTTCTCCTTTATCGCCAATGTGTGCTTTCACTGTGTGTGTGTGTGTGTGTGTGTGTGTGTGAGTGAGTGTGTTTGTGTGTGTGTGTGTGTGTGTGTGCGTCTATGTCAATGTGTGTAAGTATGTTTGCATATTGTGTGTGTGGAGCATTTGTATGTCTGTCTTTTGTTGTTTTCACCTTTTTCTGGTTTTTACAGGTATATGCCTTTAGTTGTTATACTTGTATTCAATGTGTCTCATGTACAGCTGCTTTGTAACAATGAAAATTGTAAAAGCGCTGTAAAAATACAGTTGAGTTGAGTCTTATTATTATGCATTTTATTCCAACACATTTTTTACTCTATATTTGTATGCTTTTATTCTAGAGGCAGTGAGAAGTCCTTCATGTGCACAGATGACTGAGCTGGAGGTCAAAATAAGTTCATTAAACCTGGGTTTCATCTAATTGTTTTGTATCTTTTACAGTGTTGTTTGTAACTTATTTGACTAATATATATTTGCACCTCTTTTTGTCTTTAATTTCTCTTGTTTGTTTATTCAGTTTGTTTATTGCGTTCTGTTATTATATTTTTTATGCACTAAATCTTTCACATTGTTTTAATTTATTACTTAATATATGAATTTAGTGCTCAGTTTACTGTTGCTGTGTTTTTTGTATTGTGCAACTATTTACAGTATGTGTTGCGTTTAGTTTATTGTTTGACATTGTTTGTTGCATATTTTTCAATTGCATTTTTATGTTTCTGTGGTATTGTGTCACTTTGTTTTTGTTGTTCTTTTTCTGTTGCCTAAATGTTAGTTTGATTGTTTTTTGGCACCTCTGTTGACATTGTATTTATTTTTGCTGCATTTGAGTGGATTTTATTGTCAGCATCAATTTAACACAATTCTTGGATTTGCTTGGTGTCTGTGTTTTTTTCCAATTATTCAATATATTATTATACATCTCTGTGAGACATAAGGTATTTATTCGCAATCTGGGAAGTAGAGTAAATATAAAATAACATAGACATTACTGTGAAATTACAGTACAGCCATAAAACTGTACTTAAACTATACAATTACAGTAAATCGCTGTCAGTACTTTACTGTGGAATTACAATACAACTGTTAAATGAAAAACGGCTGCAAACCTGTAAAATAACAGTTTATGGCTGGAACCACTGCTGCCAGTACTTTACTGTGAAATTACAGTACAGCCGTAAAAGAGAAAACTGTACTTGAACTGTACAATTGTGGTAAATAGCTGCCAGTACTTTACTGTGAAATTACAACTGTAAAATGAAAAAAACGGTTGCAATCCTGTAAAATTACAGAATATGTCTGGAACCACTGCTGCCACTACTTTACTGTAAATTTACCGGGACATTTTTTACAGTGCACTTGTATAAGTAAAGGATATGTGGCTAGGGGGGGCGTGTTTTAGCAAAGCCTGCAGCGGGAGAGAGAGCTGGGAGACGAGCGGTGAGTAAGTGAGGCAAACGCAAATGACAAACACCTGTATTTGATGCAGTAAGTGGCTTGAGCGGATAAATAGTCCGGAGAAGCAGAGCACAAGAAGAGAGAGGGACTGCTGACTGGCTGCGTAAACCAAGGAGAAGGACTTAAGCCCCACAGCGTGATCAGGACCCGACGCGTAGGGTCTTGTTTCACATTGATGGGGCTTCTTTCACGATAACAGCCGGCTGCTTGTACATTATCCTGCTTATTACACGGCTTACTTGCCACATGAGAAATAACCTGGACATGAAATGTGAATTTGAAATATTTGATCAGCTCATTTGTACTGAATGCAGACCTTCTGTGAGGAAAAAACGTTTACTTTGGGTTTTAAAGTAAGAAACATTTTTCAAACTTCATAACAGGCAATTTGGTTTAATCATTCGTACATATATATGTTATTAAAAGATATATTTATAATTAATTTGTGTGTAATATTAAACTGCCCCTCTCAAAATGATTTGCACTATCTGGGTTTCGCGGTGTTATTAGTTTTGATGGGTTGTTATTTGAAAAGAACAACTCTTGGAATTTCGCGAGTGGCCAATCAGAATCAAGCATTCAAATGAGCCGTGTAATAATACTTAATAACACATGTATGAAACTTAATAACACTTCATAATCCCACTAATACACATAAAAAGGCTTCATAATCCCCCAATGCACATCACACTCCGCTAAAACACATTGTAATCCCACTAGATCACACCACAACACTACATAATCCCACTAGATTACATAATAACACCTCATAATCCCACTAACACACATTAAAGTGCATCTTAATTCCTAAAAATCACATCATATTCCTATTTTTAGGAATCACAACATTTAATAATCCCCATTAAATCACACAATAACACTTCATAATCCCAATAATTCACTCCATTACATTTCATGATGTTTACCTGTTGGCAGTGATTATCATGTCGATCATGTTCGGCCAATCATAGTCCAACTTGCTCACACGGAACATTCCCAGAAACACAGTCTACAAAACCATAGCAGAATATTTAGCTAATTAAAGTTCTCTTGGAGTAACGAATAGTGTTACAGTAAAGTAAGTGTCATGTGGTGTAATGTTGTACAGTGATGTTTCATACGGAGTGTAATAGTAAAGTGTTGAAATAATGAATGTTTACCGTAGCGCCGCTTCGGTACACTGGTAGACTGATGCTGCAGGTTGTTCTGTTCATAGCACCAATGTCTCGATCACCACATCTAATGCTGGTCCGGCTGGACTGTTTATTCAACACACACATTTACTACAAAGTCACCTGAATTCTTATGAATGTAGAAATAATAGAGCAGATATGTCGATAGCAGTACCTTAACATTATCAAGTTTAGAGAAAGAGAGGCCTTCTGGATAATGCATGACTATACTGGTGTTGTATGAGTCATCTGCTGCGTTTTTCAGTGTTATCTGAACTGTTAAATGAGCTTGATTCACCACCAGTAACGTCTCATTACTGCAGACACACACACACACACACACTTCAATACAACAGATACACAACACTAGTCCTACACATTACACTCATATCATGTTATTTCTCACATAAAACTGAAGTCCAGTGTCAGGTCGGCCACACAGCTGCTGTTTGATTTACAGTTCTTTTCAAATGGCACCTATTTACATACAAAATCTTACTGTCAGAAAGTTGAAAACCAGAATTTCATGCAGCAGTGTTTATATTGTGTCTTGGCTCAACTCACCTCAACAAACTCTTCTGTCCTGCTGTGAATGTCAAGAAGAGCCAAAATGTTTTCAGTCTGTGAGAAATTCATTCTGATCTTCAGAGGAGACACCGTGTCATAAACACATTTCTGAAAACAACACAACGTTCAGCCAGGGAGAAAGCACATTAGTGTTGTGATATACAGACGAAACATACCGGCATGAAGACTGAGAAGTCGGAACAGAAGGATTTCAAAAGCAGCGGGACGGACATCTGCTGACTCCTGGACGTTGAATTGTGCAGTCGGAAGAACCCTCGATTCATTTCTCTCAGCACATCCAGATTAATGTTGAGTGCAATATTCAGATTCTTGTTTAGTGATCCTGAGAGACGCGAGACATCAGGCTTTCATCCTCACATGAAGATGACATGATGATAAATGAGTGATGTTACCTATGCTGTTGGTCTGCTCGGACACACTGAAACATGAAGTGACGTTGAACGCTTGAAACATTTCGCCAGCTGCGCCTTCACAATCAAAGTTGCGTATGCTGATTTCTTTGGGACTGAAACTGAGTTGTAAAGATACAGACATCACAGGCCGAGCTCTGACAACACAAGAAAGAGTCAAAACATATTAATACCAGATGACCAGAAGCTCATTGGTAACTAACATAGTGTTGTTTACATCAAAACATAGATAACGTGACGATGTTTTTACATAAAAGGATTTGTTTGTGTCGTACTGAAGAAATAAAGGCATATACAACAGGAGGACACGGAAATGACAAGAGAATCTTCATATTTGCTGAACTATTTCATGTTTTAACAACAAAATATTGAATAAGTTTAGCATATAACCATAGACTGTGAGAGATTCTTCAGATTGTTTGCTTTGTAAATGTCGTGAGACGTCGTACTTGAGCAGAACGATCCCTCCGTGTGCTCCAATCAAAACATCTGTCAGATTATCACCATTCATGTCCATCTGACCCACAACAGATACTCCAAACTGCTGCAGGCCGGGCAGAACGCTTCGCCCTGAGATCCGCTGAACAAACAAACAAAGGTTTCCTTCATAGTGACGACCTTCCATTCCACTTTCAGAAAATTCACAGTTTCATTGCAACATGGCGTCAGGACACAACAGATGTTTAAACTAACAGTTACCTGAGGACTAGTTTCAGTGTTTATGCCGTACGTCTTATCACCCAGGTAGATGTAGACCACTCCCGTCCCGTCATCTTCCAGCGGCGCTCCGACAGCCACATCTGACAGCCCGTCTCCATTTATGTCCTTTAGTGACGCAACAGACGCAGCAAACCTGCCCGCGTTTGACTCGCACACGTTCAGCATCTTCTCAAACGACTACAAAGAGAGAAAGAGATGAGCACGAAGCTGTCGATGTGATGATCATATCAGGAGAGCGTGTAAATACAACCTGTGATAAAGAGTAGACGTACAGCCTCCCTTCTGTCCGCGGCCCACACCGGTGATATAACGGAGCCCCGACCAGAAGAAAATCTGATTCTCCATCCGAGTCCACGTCCAACAGACCGAGAGACGCTCCAAAATACGAGCCGATCTGAAGGGAAGAACCAACACGGTGCCAATATGACATGGGATTCACAGACGCTGACATGAACAACCTCTCATGTTGAGGTGTGTTGTGTCACCTGATCTCCTGCGATGCTTCTATTCACAATCCATTTGTTCCCTGTCTGGATGAAGAGAGTCACCTGACCCGTGTGTTCAGCTCGTGGCGCTCCAGAGAACAGCAAAGAGACGCCGCCTCTCCGTCCAATCACAGAAGAGTAACCTGAACAACCATCATCTCCATCAATCAAACAAGCAGAAGCTCCTCACAGCACACACACACCCACACATGCACACACACACACCCATGTATGAGTCAGCGTTGACAGCCGGATCTTTGATCTCTCTGGATCCAGATCCTCTCACTTCATACAGAACTCCACGCCAGTCATTAGATCCCACCGAACCCACAACCACAGAGTCCTGAAACAAAGAAACCAATCATCTGCCAGCTCACGTGTGACCCCAGCCAACCTGAAGATGTAACTCATCTTCAACAGATTTTCATTTTTTCATCATTCATTCTTTCAATCAACTCGTCTGGTCTGGTCTGCAGTATCAAGAGAGAATATTCTAGATGACTTACGTCAGTGTGATAGACAACACTGAATCCGCTCTGAGATAACTCATTCTGTCTGTCTCTGCCATGAGCCTCCTGTGAGCCTAAAACACACGTACAGAGAGAGAAACACACCACTTCTGCTCACATTCACTTCTAACCATAAAGAAGGATGTTTTCTTCAACCACGTCAACATTGTACCTTCTATATTGTAGATCTTATTTTGCAGGTTGTCAAGGAGTCCCTGAAGTCCAGAGTAATGATCGATTCGGAAGGTGTTGCTTACATTGGGTTTTGAAGCCAGTAAGTACAGGTTTGTCAGGCTGACCTCCCCCACCTGACGACACAAAAGAGATGTTCACCCTTCCTGTACACAATCAGTGACATCATGGATTCTGTATCTGAATTCATATGGATTTACTGTAAAGCTGCTTTGCAACAAGGCTAAACATTACATTTACGCATTTTCAAGATGCTTTCATTCCTAGCATTCTATACATTTGTATACATAATATACATTTCTAAGTGAAGTGCAATCCCTGGGATCTGACCCATGACCATTGGCGTCACTAGCGCCACGCTCTTACCCCAGGAAAGCTAGTGCTACAGAAATGCATTGCGTGTGCTTGAAAATTAAAGCGTCTCATCGTCTTATGTTTGCAATGCTAACTGACAGCAGGCGCCCACATCGCCACGAGGACATCCAAAGAATAAAGAAAACTGACGGTAAGGCAGCACAACATTTCAACTGATTCACCAATGTGCATTATGAGAGTACATCTTTTGACAAAAACTCACCCCAATGATGTAACGCAGGACATTTTGCGCATCACATTTCTTAATGACACCATAATCATCATTATCACTGGGGTCTCCATCAGTTATTATCACCAGGGCTTTTGTGGCGTTGGGGTTGGCTCCAGACGACACATTATTCAACAGCAAGTTTCTGCGGAACCAAAAATCAGAATTCTTCATCGTGACGTTCTCAAGACAGATACCCTCTGTACATCCACACCAATCACTTTCAGCGGATGTATCAACACAATGAATGGCCAATCAAATCCTGAGTCCTGGTCGAGTTCATTCTTTGTGTTTTCTGTGTCTGACCAAACAACTGCTGTAAAAACATGCAGGACAATTGAAACACGTCACTCACAAAGTAAAACTTATTGCACCGTGGGTGTTTGTGAGGCTGTTCATGTGTGGCTCATTCATGAGCTTCTTTTCGGCAACACCCTTCTGATAGTCATTGAAGTCAAACACGGTTTTGAAGGTTTTTGAAAACTGGACAGCGGCAAACTGACACACACACACAGAGACACACAAGCAAAAGCATTTATTTGAATATTATTAGGAATGGGTGCAAATATTACCATCACCTCAACATGAAGAATCATTTTACCTTGATGGAGGAGTTGGAAAGTTTTGTCATGATACTTATAATGAACTTTTTGTTTAATTCAAAGTCTTCTGATTTCATACTTGAAGATCCATCAAACAGAAACACTAGATTGACATCTCTCTTTGTGCATTCTGTAGAAAGAGGCAAAATGATTTCTGTTCACCAGCTCCCAGTGGCGTCTCAAAGTGGCGTATCAGCAACAAGACCAACAAAAAGTGAATTAGAACTTAAGAACATTGAATATAATCCTATTACCATCCTTATATCAACAACTGGCATGACTTTAAGTGTTACAAAGTGACCCGATGGCTTCTCTGACCACCGAGAGCCCACAGCAACATGAGCTTACAATTTCCTCAAAACTGGATGTGTGATAAATGGGTCAGACCTTGAATCCCTGTGGTGAAGTTAGACACCGGCTGTAAAGTGCTGTTGTACTGGAAGCAGATGCCATTCAGATACGAGTTTCCATCACATACACTTGCAAGAAATGGACTGCAGCTCTGAGAAGACATTTCCAATGATGTCACAGAGTGAATTCAAAGAAGAAGAGATTATGAACAGCAGACATAAAGCATCATAACAATATAGCACTGAAGTATTCTACGTGTAACACTCAGATTGCACGTTGATCTTTACTCATGCAAATGTCATATATTCAGTTTGGTCAACAAATATTGTTCTGACTTCTAAAACTCAAAGATTAGCTTCCGGTTTTGCTGAATATTAAAAGCAGTGTTTCTCCACATGATTCTATGTTGTGTTGCTGTTTTTCAAAATGAATGGAATGCAGTCAGTCGAGTGAGATGCTAAACTTACAGTGATGCTGGTGGCAGCAGAGGACGACACTGCAGCGGACAGATCTAATGAACTGCTGCTCTCTGAACCTGTCAAACATCACCAATCACATGAGTCACAGTGTGTGTGTGTGTGTGTGTTCAGATGTGCAGAAAGGCTCCTTAAATGAAGTAATTTGTGGAAATCATCTCACTCATCCAACACCTGTCCAGACAGGCATCAGAACTGGTTGACCTTGGAGTGCTTCGATTCCTGTCTCGTGGTCCTTTCCCAAACCCACCCCCTCGTCTCTCCCACTTCACTTCCTGTCCTCTCTACCACTGAGCTGTACAATTAAAGGCAAACGCCAAAAACAAATCTTAAAAAAAAACTGTGTTTATAGTAGCAACAAAATATGGACGTGTATATTCTCTTCATGAGACAAACACTTGCCTTGGACATAAAATTACCATTGCAGGAGAATGGAAAGAGCTAGTCAATATTTTTGTGTCTGAATTTTCATCTGAGTAAGATTTGTCTAAGTTAAATGTCCACCATTCATTACCATGAAGTTAGAGGCTATAAGACATCTGTTCTCCATCGTCCACATTCAACAAAAAGTGCTGAGTGAAATAAATAGTAAAGCAGTAACCTTACTGTGAAAGTGGTTTGGACCTAATACACATAGCACCCGTGATATTATCTTTCATCCATATCTTTCTTTGATCAGACTGGCCGGATCTTACTGGTCTTTGTGTTGGATCTGGAGTATCACTGGAGTGGGTGAGGTCTGAATCTGGGACTGTGCGAGTCTCAGGGGACATTATTACTGACCCCTAACCTTTGTAAAGGAAACGATCACATGTGGTGACAGTAGTCACCCGCTAACATCTGGAGGGTCGGATTGAAACTTCAGGGACAACTTCCATGCCTCCCCTCTGCTGACCACTCTGTCTCTCACTCATTTTTGAAGAATACTGTGCGGGCATTAGGTTACATGTACTGCCTACTATCTGGTTTCCTGCAGCTGAGGTCTCTCATTGTTTGCATCACACTACAGAACAGACTGTTGAAACATTGCCACACACCTTGAATGGCTGCCATGCCTACAAGGGGATGTACATAGCACGCCATGAGAGAATAGTGGACCTTATAAAAAAGGATGTCAAGCCTCCGTTCATCTGAAGTAACAATGTATAAACATTCCTGTGTAAAGCCCTGGATGTTTCAATGTATTAATACGATTCAGAACTCATTTCACATCTACCTGCTAACACACCAGATCTTATTGTCATTAATCAGAAGTGCAAAGAGATGTTTGTTTTGGAGGTTGCTTGTACCTTTGACTTGAGTTTGGAGGAAACCTTTTTGACTAAAGTCATTCGATTCCAATCTCTTTGGACTACCATTGCAGAGATGGGTTACCGGGTGGGTTGATTGTTTTTATATTTGGCAGATTGGGACACTTACACAGGCTGGTTGTAAGAGAACTTGGGATGAGGGCCAAGCGGCTAGCAAAGTACTGTCCTTTGTCTGCAATTATAGGCAGGTGCGGTATATGGCGGAGACGTTGTTATATCCTAACAACTGAGCTGCATACTTAATATTGTGTAGATGTGTTGTATGCCACTGGTTCATGATTGTTTTTATCTATAATACAGTATTTAAATCAAATATTAAAATGTGTGTTTACCTGTCTGCAGTGCTGTACAGTGCAATAGATTTGAGCTGCAGGTGTACATTTTTCCTGTTGAATTGTTTAATGGAGCTCCAACGATGATGCTGCAGAATCAATCAGAGTTTACCATTGGTCAGTAGACTCACACGCCACCTCATCAGCACACACACACACATCACTCTTATTATTATTACCATCATCAATATTATTACATACCCTGCTAACAATAATGTTTCTGACACTTAAAGATTGAATAATCAACGACTCTTCTGCACCGAGTATCTCAAGTTTTACTTCAAGACTTCAGCAAACTAAATGATGAAATTACAATGAAGCCAGACACAGCCGGGATTTTGAGGTAAGAAATGTGATACAAATGGTGTAATATTGAATAATATGAATCTATTTGTTTTTGTAAAATGTCAACGACTAAGAAATCTTTACAAACAACAAGTTGTGTCCGACGGCGTTGCATTACCACCATCTTTCGGATTATTTCTTGTATGGTCATCACGTCATATTCTGCTCGTCAGTCCGGTCACACTACTGTCTGATAATGTTATTTAAACTTAAAGGTTTATAAATTCAAACATTTAAGAAGCTTTCAATCTAAGGGTGCGCGTCCAGTTCTGTGCGTGACCAAAAGAAAATAACATGCTCTTGACATTTGTAAGTAAAAGCAAACCATAAAAGACTGTCATAAAGTTAGCTTGACGTTGGGCATTCAATATTTGTGAATTTAGGAACCGTCAACAAAGTGAAATTCACTTTTCTTACGTCATTAGCATTTAAAGGGAAAACGGTCATAAAGCAGTGAAGGAGAGATTATTGACAGCACGATGCAATTGTTTCTCTTCACACAAACAATTTAACCCTATAATGTGTATTTGTTGTTTTATTGTAAAATTTAAGATTGAATGAATCTTGACTTTAAGATACACTTGTTTATTTTAAAGCATAAATCATTTAAACGTGCTTTTGTGGTTTGGCCACATGATAAAAAACATTTTTTGAAACGTGTGTGTGCATGCGTGTGTGTCTCACCGTTTGCCAGTATTTTCAGAATGGTATTGATAAACACTGTAGCCAAAGAAATCATCTCGTGAGCCATTAAATGTCACTGGATTTTCTGTATCCATGTTAAAGGCGTCTGAACATCTGAACACTACAGGAGAGAGAGAGACAGAGAGAGAGAGAGAGAGAGAGACAGAGAGAGAGACAGAGAGAGAGACAGAGAGAGAGAGAGAGAGAGAGAGAGACAGAGAGAGAGAGAGAGAGAGACAGAGAGAGAGACAGATAGAGAGAGAGAGAGACAGAGAGAGAGACAGAGAGAGAGACAGAGAGAGAGACAGAGAGAGAGACAGAGAGAGAGAGAGATAGAGAGAGACAGAGACAGAGACAGAGACAGAGACAGAGACAGAGACAGAGAGAGAGAGAGAGAGAGACAGAGACAGAGACAGAGACAGAGACAGAGACAGAGACAGAGAGAGAGATAGAGAGAGACAGAGAGAGAGAGAGATAGAGAGAGACAGAGAGAGAGACAGAGACAGAGACAGAGACAGAGACAGAGACAGAGACAGAGACAGAGACAGAGAGAGAGAGAGAGAGAGAGAGAGAGAGAGAGAGAGAGAGAGAGAGAGAGAGAGAGATTTTATTTGTGTCTTTTTTTAAACTTACATGTGGATTTATACTTTACTTAGCACCAAATTTTAATTCCACTTTAATGTTTGTAGTATTTGTATTGGCTTGTGTTTCATGGCTTGAGGGCTCGGTGTGACTCAAGAAAGGTTCAACGTTTCTTTATTTTCTCTTCCTGTTTTCATGGTTTCATAAAGACTAGAATCTCTCAGTTCACTGAAAGCCCTGACACATTTGACATTACATTTATGGAAACTTATTCAGTTTAAAATGTCATATTCAGACTGTACAAAGCATTTATCAAGGATCTCTGAACAATGAGATTTCATTTCTGTTACAAGGTGAACTATGTGATCTTTGCTTATGATAAAGTGGTCTCCCTAAAAACAAGTGGGGACATTAAATATAACACAGACACCTCAACACTTAACACAGAAAAATCTATAACAGTGACAGTAAACAAATGCTCTGAAGTAAAACGTTACCACATAAATAATGAGCAGCTGTGGAAACAAGTTCTGCAGTAGAAATCAAGGTAGTTCAATACAACAGTTAAACTTTTGCATTTTGCTAAGAAAAGCTGCTATGAGTTGATTTGAAGTTTGTGGTAGAATGAGAGAAAACGTGCACATGTGGTGCACTAAACTCAACCCGTGCACTTGAGTAATGAGAGGGATCTACTGAAGGTCTGGACTGATGTGAAGATCTAACATGACTTGACTTGCATCAGAAACACTGCAGAACCTCGATCAACACCCTTCAACACATCACCTGCTCTGATTCACACGCTGCAATTCATTTCACTCTCTGCTGACTAACCCAACCATCAGCCCACAGCATTCACTTCTAGATCTTTCTCTGATCTCTGTTCCTCTCACCACATATGGTGTGTGTGTTTGACCAGCACAACGGTGATGAATATAAACTGACATAAGGGCCAGAAATTGACATCTGCTACACTGTGTGTGTGTGTGTGTGTGTGTGTGTGTGTGTGTGAAAGAGCAGTTCCTGTCAACATATAGCCACTATACATACCACACCCTGTTCCCAACACATTTCATTATTGTAGTCATAGAACACTTTTTTCTCTTTTTGTTTAATGCGGATGTCCTCAAGGTTAACATTTTCAGATTCAGATCTTCTTAAAACCAGTTGTTATCAAACTTCAGCACACACACACATTTCATTATATATTTCAATATAATTCATTATTGTTGTCTATAGAACACTTTTTCTCTTTTTTTTTAAAACGTTGATTAACATTTTAAGATTCAGATCTTCTTAAAACCTGTTGTTCTCAGACTTCAGCACACACACACACACATGAGAAATGCAAACATGATATGTGCGACATTACACACTCTTGATCAGTTTTATAGGTAGATGTATTATTCTTACCGTATGTAAAGAGCACAGAAACGATGAGTCTATCCATGTTGAGTTTCACTGTGCTCAACAGTCTTCAGCTCTTCCTGTGTGTTTCCTCATTTCCTCTCTACAGGTCGTATGCGTGCGCGCGTGTGTGTGAGTGTGTGAGTGAGTGTGTGAGTGAGTGTGATAGAATAAAAACAACAGCAGTGTGTGAATTTTTACCCATGATATTTAGATCATGGTGTTTAATGATTAAAACACACACAGGAACACACCTAACCTTAGAAGTGCTGCAGCTCCTCACAGGAAGGGTGTGTTTCAGAATGGGCTTATAGAGTTGGGTTTCATAGATTGTTCTCTGCAGTTCTCAATCAACAACACCAGAGTTAACCCAGGATCTGTTTGTCTTTTATACAAAATGCATTCATGAGCACCTGCGACAAAATGTAGGAAATCTTTCTTCTTCCATTCTGAACGCATGCACATCATGTTCTCAAAGTCAACCTCTCATCCAAATGAGATCCATGCAATAATTCTGTACTGATAAAGAAAAAACACTCGATGTAGATCAAAACAAGAAGTGCTTTCCACCGTCATTGAAAACAGCTCTGCAGGTCTTCTGTGTGACCACTAAGATCCGCTGTGTTTTGTGAATTCTGTTATTTTATTCATAAAAGTAACCAGCTGCTAATATAACGGGTGTGAATTGTAATTGAAACGTGCAGAATGAGTGGAAATTGAACCAATGTCTAAGAAGTTACATTATAATGACATTTATTCACTGGGCAGACGCTTTTATCCAAAACAACTTACACGTAAAAGAGCATATTAACCTTTTGTCGACAGGCTAAACAGGAGCGTTAGTATACAAGGCCATGATACTAGAGCAGTGGTCACCAACCCTGCTCCTGGAGATCTACCGTCCGGAAGATTTTAGCTCTAACCCCAATCAAACACAGCTGAGATATCTAATCAAGGCGTTCAGGTTTGCTTGATAATTACAGACAGGTGTGCTGAAGCATGGTTGGAGCTACAGTCTGCAGGACGGTAGATCTCCAGGAACAGGGTTGGTGACCACTGTACTAGAGGATTAAAGCTGGAGATGGCAAAGGAGAGAAAGAACAACAAGATTGTTTTGTCAGACACAAGACAGACAGTTATTAGTTAGTCAAATAGATGCGGAACAGTTATGTTTTGAGCTGTTCGGTAAAAGTTGGTGCAGGGGTGGAGGAACTGAATGAGTCAAGGTTTTTGCAAGCGATTTGGTGCCTCGCTGTGATGGAACAACCCGAGGGGAGGGGATGTAGACCTGGAGCACTGAGTTAGGTAGATGGGGGAATTTTCTGTCATTGTTCTGAAGGTCAATGTCAGAGATTGAGACTCAATGCGAGCGGCAACTGGCAGCCAGTGAAGTGAAATCAGGAGGGTGATACTTGGGTTATAAGTCTGAAGAGCTTAAAAGAGGGAATCCATCTTGTCAATTGTGTGAAAACGCATGTTAAACAGAAAATATCTCCGCCCTCACACACACACCTACACATAAGAGTAACACACACTACATACACACACATTCACAAGTTCCACTTGTCTGCAACTTAGACATTGTGCAACACACACAGACACACAGAGAAGTAAAACACTACATAATCAAGACACACATTCACAAGTTCCACTTGTCTGTAACTTAGGGGCTGTGTCCACCAAGGCGCATTTACACGCCTGAAAACAGCTGCTTACAACTCTGGGTGCTTGGTCCAACGCCGGCGCCAATCATGGGAAAAACACAATGCACCAGCGCTGAGCGGAAAAAAAACATCAACTGATGGCTTTTTTTAAAAGGGCGGTGCTACCGTTGAAACAATTGAAAAAACACACCAACGCCTCGGTGGACACGTTGTGTAACACATCTAATCTATTTGATAAATATACAAACAGAAGTAGGTCGATTAGAAAGTTTTTGTCTGGAAAAATGACTCTTTTCCACTTCTTGTGTCACACATTCAAGGCGGGTGTCAATCCTGAAATCTTTGCAGCATCTCACACGTCTTCTTGTCCAGCACCTCATGAACCTTTTTGAGTCTGCGATCAGAAACAGGTCGGACATAACTGTGAGGAAGAATCATGGCCACACCCTCCTGCACCTCACCCATCACCAGCAGAGGGAGCTCCTGGTGCCCCGTGATGTTTGGGCACGGGCAGCTCCAGTCCATGCCCGTGAGCATCACCTCAAGGTTTTGCGTTTTGAAGAGCTGCAGGCCCATCTTCTCGTCTCGTAAGACCTGCTCCAGATGAAAGCGAGCGATTCCCGAGTCCAGCTCCTCGATGAGTTCAGTGAGCCGCCCTACAATGGCGAAGTCGCTGCGGCACACACTTTCCACCATCTTCCCTTTCGTCCGGCAGCTTTTGCACTGACGGCCGCTTGGACGCGGGCAGCTGGCTTCGCATTCCTCACGGGTGCTGAAGTTATTCCTGTTGCCGTGGCAACCGCCGTAGACGAAGGCCTGGCACTGTTTCGCAAGGCTGTTGTAGGTCCAGCGCGCTTCCCAGCGCTCGCATGGACCCTGGACGGCGGGTAGCGAGCACAGGCCCAGCCCCTCGCGCTGACACGACGAACGGCACTCCTCGTACGTCTCAAAGCGGTTGCGGCCGCCCTTGCAGCCTCCGTGTGTGAACGTGTGGCAAGAACCCTGCACTGCGTCGTAGAACCAGTCCACCCGCTTGTCGCCGCACTCGCCCCTCTCTACCGCCGCCATGCAGTCAGCCGTCGAAAACGGTGGCTCCATCGGCAAGCTCGCCTCTGAGTCGTCAAACACATCATCATCATCGTCGCGCTTTACAACAGAGAGCGGATAATCAGCCCGCAGAGTTCCTGCAACATTGCGTGCTATGCAGGTGTATATTCCGGAGTCCCAGATCTGGCCGTTGTACACCACCAATTGACCGATGTTGGTTATGACCACGTTCCCGTATATCTGATCAGGCCGCATGGCGATTCTATCGCGCACCTCAGACTGCTTCTCCCAGGTAACGTCAGGTGTCGGGTGACCAATGACGTCACAGTGAAAACTCGCTGTTCCACCCAGGTAAATAACTTGGTGCTGCGGGTTGGAGTACAGGCTGGGCGGAAAGGCCTCAGAGTCAGCCTCGGTGGGCGTCGGTTGCGGGGTTGTGTCTTGAGGCAGGGGGCTGGTGTTTGGACCGGACAGGTGATAACGACACGTGACCTCGGTAAGGGTGACCCCCTGAACGCAGGCCTCGGCGTCCATGTAGCACCGGTTGAAATACGTGAGCCCGTCGGAGGCACAGGTGAAGCTCGGCTCTCTCTCACAACGATCCAGACACTTGCATATCGGCTGTCCCTCCCACACATCACACACCGCCCCCTGCTGGCTGCATATGAACTCATCGCAGCTGACCACACTCCCCGAGAGCGAACCCCCACCTGTCTGACCATCAGCGGACGAGCCATCTGAGAACCGAGCGGCCACACAGCTCAGGAGGCCACACACGTTAGTACAACACTTCTCATGCGCAGCGCAGTCCTGTAAAACACAGCGGAACACAAATACACACACTGTGAGAAACTTAACACCTTCCTCAGTGTGTAGCAGAAATGAGTCAGCATTAAAGGTGTGAGTTGATCTAATGTAAGTGAAACTAACACTGAACAACAATGACTTAAAATGTTCATGAACTGAGAAAATAAATTACTAAAGGTACACAATTGTAAACTGTGACTGAAATAAAATAATAAACATATAAAGAGTAAATGTTTGTTAAAGAGATGGAACATCAATGGAGTTTAGCGCTGTTTGATGATCAACATCCTTCCAAAACTCCTACAGGTTTGACATGACGCAAGGGAGAATAAATGATGAAAGAATGTTCCTCTGAAAGCACTTTATAACGATATGAAATGAAATTGAATTTGCGTGCTCGCCCGCACATGTCTTTATTCTGCAAATGCTTTCATCTCAATGAATATCAAGGTGTCAAACAAGAGCTTCAGTAGCTGCAGTTTCACAAAAAAGACAGAAAGTTGTGTGTGTAAAGTGGGTGAAATAGTGTATAGGCACACACACACACACACACAGATATCCTAACTAAACTCTTCACTACTGCTACCAATCAATCATAATATTTGACAATTGCTGTTCATATCATTTCTGATGATGTGTTAGTGGTCACCTGGTGTGTTTGGCATTCCCTCTCACAGGTGCTCTGAGCGTCCACCCACAAGTTTGCGTTCACGTCATTCGGACAGACACCAGCACGATCCGGATCAACGGCCATGAGCTGGACCCACATGAGGAGGAAAGACAGGAGAGAAGATCCAGACCTGCTGCGTGCGGCCGTACAAACAGACAGCAGTAAAACACACATGGATTCATGCAGAAGGATGTCCGCTGTGGGTCTGGACGGGGCTACAAACGGGATCCTGCTAGCCAAACAACAACACAAACATAGTCAAGAGACACGAGCAGGTCTCGGGGAAGACGCAATCCAGACGTCCGGCGCAGCTGCTCATCATGTTCATGTGGAGGAGGTTCTAGCTGGTGTGACCGGTGTCCCTCTGACCCCCGTCATGATTTAATATGCAAAGCTTGCTGGGAAAGCACGTCCAGCTCAATATCAGAACATGTCTCTTTGTCCACGGACACCCCTGTGGAGCCCCAAACTTCATTCATTGAGCGCGACCCTGAAACCTCCGCATGACTTCTGACCCAACGCACAGAGCGGGGTCACGCCCTCCACACCAAACTCAGCTCGCCATTATACAGCAACGTTGATTTATGATCCTGTTCTTCACTGTGAGTTTCATCTGGACATGCGTGTGTGTGTGTTCGAGAGATAAAGAGACGGGTTTCATGACAGTAGAGATTGCAATACTTTTACAACCCTGCGGTCTTACATGTTCAAAACTGTAAACATATGCAGAGATAGATGCCGTCACCCGAGGACCAGATGTGGCCACGCACCTCCATCCACGTGCCTCATTACTCTCATTCAGGGGCCGGCACCAGGCATGGGCAGGGGTGGGCTGAGCCCACCTAAACCACTGTCTTGCCCACCCAATGAAAATTCCAGTATTTTTCTATTGGCTGGATCGCTTTAGTTTGTAGCAGAGAAGTGTGCTACATGCTATGGTGGAAGCAGAATACTGTGCAAAGGAATTTTAGGCGCACTGCTCGCTTTCTTTGAGTTTATTATAAACAGCATGTAAAAGTAATTGTGCAGTAAGGTTTTTGCTGTCTTATTTTGTCTTGTTAAGAAACAGCTATTATTTGATCGCAATAGGCTTGATGTTTACCTGTTGACCTTCAGAATGAATGCAAGCTCCATCTTCAGAATATCCCGCTTCAGAAATAAATCTGTCTCTCTCCATCTCAAACACCACATTCATGCTGCAGGTGTGTTAGCGAAACACTGTCAACGTAGTTTAGTTGAAGCACGCTGCGCGCTCACCAACCGAGTCATTAGATTCATTCATTAAAACAGGAGTTTTTTACGAAATTAAATAGGAAGTCAGTCATCGTTCAGAGATGCAGATTGTTCTTACCTCACTTTATAGGCTTCTATTTATGTTCAGTTTACATAACCGCCTTATTACTGCTTAAAACATCATTCAAATCAAACACTTTATAAAAGACAACAATACTAAACTATTATAACTATTACTATATAAACGGGAATAATCAACAATAATTGTTTTTGTTTTAATGTCTCAGTCTTCGGTAATGAATGCGTGTTATAAATCATAAATCATTTAAATCCTGTATGTACTGCGATCATATGCAGAGGTGCCAGTTACGAAATACTAATACTAATAACTTAGTTAGTCCAAATACTTTGTTACCTAACTTAGGTAGAAATTCTGGGTATCTTTACTTTACTGGAGTCATTCATTTTCAGACGACTTTTTACTTCTACTCATAACATTTTCACGCAATTATCTGCACTTTCTACTCCTTACATTTTAAAAACAGCCTCGTAACTTCTATTTCATTTCGGCTTATTTTCCTTCCGGCTTGTCATCGTTCAAAAAAACTACAACTCGCGCCATCCGGATAGAGTGAAATAGATTGTGATTGGATGAGAAGTATAAACATAACCCATTCCTACGCAAAAAAACAACTCTGTTTGTATCGCTGCGAGCTCTGCGCACCCGAGCACCACTAGATAATGGCTTTCAAAAACTCGCCGTCTAATTTTAAAAAGAATATTGAGGTAAACTGTAATGTTGTTGTTATCAGTCGATTACTTTTGCGAGATATCTTTATGTATCCAGAGAGTCCGTGAAAATCAACGCCAAACACCTTCTGTTTGGGTAATCATAATACTGTGTGAAGTCATTTTTAATTAAGTGGGGAACTGAACAGGGTTTTTTACGTATACAGTAAATCCCGAGTTAAGAAACTGAGACGTCTATAGACGTCATATCGTCTATAGATGATATATCATGTGATGTGCTTAATATTATCTATATACAGAGACTAAAATAGGCCATTCCTAGATTTAAGGGTTTAAAACTATACGAATGGCCGAAGAAGTCACTGTTTAATATAAACGCGTCGAAGTCTCTACTGAATGATACATTTAAATGTATTAAAGACCGCAATATAATATGAAGCGTTCGCAAATACCTGTAATTACATGCGGATTAATTTGGACAAACGCTGTAAGAATGACGTAATGCGTCATCTAGTGGCTGTGTATGGAAGTCTCTTGAGGGCGCTGTATTCTTTACATTTTCTGTTCAATTGCTTGATGAATTATTGCTGATTACAATAAAATGTAAAGTATGCCTATATAAACTATTCATGGGACGCCATTTTTAATGCCATCTTATTTGACTTGAGCATAAGATATTTGCACAAAGCATCAACCTATTTTTTCAATATTGTTTAGGTGACAGTTAAAATAAGAAACATTTGAAGTGATATTTCCAAAATTGCCAGTAAGAATTTGGTAATTATAATAGTTTAGTTTTGTGTTGCTAAGTGATAAAGATCTATTTTTGGCACACAGTTTCCTGTTTTTAATCATGTAACATTTAATAAGTAACATTAAAGACTATTTTGGGGGGATTGGGATTGGGCGAGGGTGCATGCAGTCTTCCTTCTTTTTTGTCGTGGGCTGATCACATGCCTGATGAAACACGTGTTAATGCTCAGTAGTACACACACATGCTTCTTTAATGTATTTGCATTGTACTAAAATGAGTTCATTTTTAATGGGCATAAATGCGGCTGAAACAGGCAGCCGAGTGCAGCCTAGTGGGTTTGACCCATTTTTTTCTCCAGTTCATTTTCTGAAAATAACATTTTTATATGAATTTGGGAGAAATGTTGTCAGAAGGTCGGAGAAATTAACAATATGATAATTTTAGCAAAACACATTCTTTCAGTAAAAATACTTTCTAAATATGGTCTCTTTATTTTTTTGCGGCTATATATTGTATGTGGTAAATGCCCACCCAGGATATATGCTAGCCCACCCTTTTGCACCTGGCAGGAACAGGGCCTGCTCTCATTATCCTTATTGTAAGCTGATATTTATCCATTCACAACATTATAAGCTACAATATCACTTACAGGCTATCTGCCCAAAAACATGATTAGGCTACCGCGCTTTTATTGCAATGAAATAACAAGTCATTTTTGTATGTGATCTTATTTATAATAATAATATCCAAGGAAGAAACATTTATTAACTGAATAAGGGTTATTATCAGTATTATTTATTACAGCACTGTGTCCTCTTACTTGTTGTCACTGTCATCATGAAGTGAACATTTATGATTAAATAAATAATGAGTTTTGTCTCCAAAATGAGATAACTCCGTTTCTAAAGATGTTCACAAATCATATTGATCAAACTGCGGTTGGTTTGTTTTGATTTAAGCGATAATAACTTTAAAGAAATACAGCTAACAAACACAATGAGACACAATAAAAACATGATTATTCTTATTTTGGAGCCAAACTCTTAATATGTCAGCTATTGTACAATAATCTATCTAAATGCTGGTATTTGTTTAACACTCGGCTGTTATTCGTGTTGTAATGTTGTGTTGTGTCGTTGAGTTGATGTCCAGCAGACGGCGCTACTAATGCGGAAACGCACAACACTTTCGAACTGCTCTCGCGATACTCTGATGTCACAGGCCGATCGGTCTGCGCAGGCTTCACATGAAGTTGCACATTCGTAAACACACAACGGACAGACAGACGGTGACGAGCGCTCATCTGATCACTCTTGTCGGTTATATGATGGGTTTTTGATGAAGATCAGGGATGGACCCGACTGATGCAGGTCAGTGTCGATCGGTGTTTTAGCGCGTGAATTATGACTCGCTTTCCACAGGAACAATAAGCCGAAGTTCAGATGTGTTTCTGTTTGTGTGTTCAGTATGAAATCAGACACCAGTGACACTAAACTCGTGTGTCCTGACAAACACAAAACATGATGAAAACGACACGTGTGAGAATCCGCTTTGGCTCAATAAACATTGTACTATAATGATGACGATGTTGTTGAACTTTATTGATGTTAAATACTCTATGAAGTGGGTTAAACATGTCAGACGGAACTGAAGACGAGTCTGAACGTGTTAATGTGAGAGAGGAATGAGTCTCCTCAACACTCACTGCAGCACAGAGTTTACCGGTCCGAAACAATAATTGTGCTTTATGATCTAACGCAGATAATAACAATACTTGTTCCCAGAACGTCACGGGAAGCAAATGGCCTTTAACGTCGTTCTTACCGCTCACAGAACGTTTATTTTATTATTCATCCTCACAGCAAATGCGCTCAAGTTACTTTGACATTCATTACACATTCAGTTTCATCACAGATCTAATCTTTGCGAGCCAAACTAGCTCAGAGAAACATGAATCTAAACCCTTCACGTTACACAGAGATTCAGTTCTAGACAAAAACACAGCAATAATACAACAGGTGCTCATACAAAGTTACTGGTTTCAACAAAAGATAGAACAATAACTACACCTGTTGAGAGAGAGAGAGACAGAGAGAGAGAGAGAGAGAGAGAGAGAGAGAGAGACAGAGAGACAGAGAGAGAGAGAGAGAGAGAGAGAGAGAGAGAGAGAGAGAGAGACAGAGAGAGAGACAGACAGAGAGAGACAGAGAGAGAGAGAGAGAGAGAGAGAGAGAGTGAGTGTCCACACTGCACACACAATCAAGTGGAAACAGAGCTGCACTTTCTCCTCTCCTGTCCCAACTACACACACATCAGAGAAACATTCTTCCCCCAGTTTACAAACTTACACAAAGACTTTGACCAGTTTCAACAAAAGGACAAGATCTCATACATACTGGGAGAAAACTCAAGAAGCTCAAACCTGCTCAAGATATGTCAAGTCCTGCCACGAGCAAAGAACAAGCAGCACAACACAACACAACACTGACAGAACAACACACACAAACTGACACTATCACCCTCATTGAGAACTTTAATTAAAACTCTTTTTCTGTTTATATTGAGATGTTTATATATATATTTTTACTTATAGACTTTTAATTTTATTCCATCTTATTTTTTATCTTAATCTGTATTGGTGCATGTTTATATTTAATCTTGTGCTTTGGCAATGTAAATTTTCTTTTATCATGCCAATAAAGCTCCTTTGAATCTTGAATCTTGAATCTTGAGTGAGAGAGAGACCGAGATTGAGAGAGAGAGTGAGTGAGAGAGAGAGAGAGAGAAGAGAGAGAGAGAGGGGAAGTGTTTTTTCTTTTCATTTGTCTGTCAAGTATTCACAGAAGAAATGGGCTTAAGTAGTTCTTTTGACTGTTGTGAGAGTTGTGGTTGACCAAACTGTGTCATATATGTGTTAATTAAACATACACATTTATTAAACAATTGATCTGCATGATATTTTGCTATTAAAAGTAAGAAAATGTTCAGAAAACATGCCTGTTATTGCACAAAGCTCGTACTTTTCTTTGAAAATAGCATTTTATGTATTTGATAATGATTTTCTAACTTTTAATGTATGCAATATACAAATCCATTAAACAACAACAACATTTGAGATAGAGGTATCAAATCAACTGTAAAATATTCAGAATATTATTCCCTATAATGCACAAAGCTTGTTTTTCTGATTATGCCTGTATTCTTTCATATACACTCCTGAACATGTCTTAAGACTGGGGAAACATTACAAGTATTCGCATTTCTCGCTGGTGGATCACAAGCAGGTTGTACGTACTGCTTTAAAATGCCAAAACAAGAAACAGGAGCAAGAGACAAAAAGCAGAGAGTAGGCTGAAAACTTCATTTAAAGTCAAACAGGCTCATCAAAAGTTTAAGACCAAAGCCCAAAAACCCCACAACAGAACTAAAAGTGTCAAAGCAGTGAGTAGCCCCACCGTTCTTCTTGATCACTTCAAACACTTGTATCGGCATGCTTGATGCCACTGTTTCCAGGAGGCTGGTGGACACGTTGCTCCATGTATGATGATGGCTTCACGAACGGCATCCACGTTCTGGCACTGATGTCTGTTTTTGTAAACGTCTCTTGCCGCCCATCCCCAAACGTTCTCAATGGGATTTAGATCAGAGGACATGCAGGATGGTCCAAAAGCGTGACGTTATTCTCCTGGTAGAAGTTCTTTGTCAGGGGGGCGTTGTCCTGTTGAAAGACCCTGTCATCAGCGCACAGAGGAGGGGCGTCAGTTAACAGGGATGCCGCTGAAACATGTCCTCATAGCCAGCTGGCATTAGTGGTGCGTAGAAAACATCTTCAGTGGGATCTCTTTGTCATGTCAGTAACGTTGGAAGCCATCAGGACTTCCACCTGTCAATGTGTCATGTAGGAGACGAGATTTTGAAGAGGTTTCTTGTTCTTGAAGCCCTTCTCTCACAAATGGTGTCTTATGGTTATTGGGCTGCAGTCAGCATCAGTACGGACCTTCATTTGGGTTGAGGATTGCCTGTTGTCTTATCCTCCGGCTCAGTGCAGGTGACTTTTTTTGGGTCTACCACTTGACTTTTTTGTCCCATACTCTCAGGATCTTTTTAGAAATTTGCAATGACTGTCTAAGGCCTGTTTCAAATTTTGTGTCTTTTCCGCGCTCATATTGGTTATTTTCAATTCAGACGCGCGACAGGTGCGTTGAAATAGAGGGCGATGCAAAAGACATATTTTTGTGCAGATTTTAACTTTTTGACACAATTAAACTTTTGATCAGCTGGTGAATTGCCTGTTTGAGTTTAAATGAAGTTTTCAGTAAATTGCCTACTCTTCGGTTTTTGTTTCTTGTTCCTGTTTCTTGTTTTGGCATTTTGAAGCAGTACTTACAAACTGGTTATGATCCACAGGTCTTAAGATCAGATGCCTTCATCTCATGTCCGCAGTACCTGCATATGCAACAATAGTTTTTCATTTCTACATCAACTGCATGACTTGAGAGCGGATTTGAAACAATATTTTATTGTTACTTACATTTGGGATTTTGGCTATCACCTCTCAAAATCCTTCCTACGGATGCAAAAAATGCTGAAATCTAACCCAGTCTGAATTTTTTTTATGAAAGAGCTCATTGACACCTACTGTTTGATGGGTCCGGACGCATGAAGACTAACACCATCACGTGATGTTTTTCTCGTCACCCACACAAAAACGAATGTTTCCCGCGAGTAGTAAAAAGCGTGGAACGCGATCGATAGCGTTTGGTGTGAACCCAACATTACTATTTAAAATCATCTTTCACTTTATTCTTTCCAGAAAACAGCTTTTAGAGTTTCAAGACTCTGTTTGATCATTCAGGAAGATATTTTGAGGGATGTTGAGTGGTTATAACTCTGTTTGTTTCCCTCAGTGTTCTCCACAGACCACCGTGTCCCCAGCAGTCATCTCCTGCTGGATCAGCTGCCCAGTTATCAGTCGCTTCTCTACCGGAGAAAATCCAGCGGCAGCGCTAGGAGGAGGGGCAGTGGGCGTGTCCGACAGCCGTCGGTCATCAGTGGGAAATGGCTGGAGCAGAAGACGGTTCACAGCGGAGAAGAGCTCAGACCTGTGAGGGAGCTTCCCAAGAGCATGGAGGACAAACGGCAGGAGAAGTGAGTTCCTCTGTGTGTTTACCTGTTAGAAACATGTGCGTACACCCGGCCGCCTTCGTTATACGCCCTTGACTTTTGTGTGTGTGAAGAGAGCAGCGTCTCCAGCAGGGCGGTGCCCCTATTGGCTGGGGTTTGTGGAGACTGAACGTTCATCGCTCTCTAAAGCGTCTGAAGGAGGACGGGATGGATCTTCTGTCCTCGCTGCAGCTCTGGAGAGCAGATGTTCACCTCATTGAGGGTCAGAATCCACTGAACACTAAAGCATAAATAAATGAAAACTGATGTACACTCACGTGTTTGTGTCTTCTTTTTGTGTTCAGGCATGTTCGGCACTGGAATTCTGTCCTATTTTTCATTCCTGAGGTTTCTGGTCCTGCTGAACTTCATCATGTTTCTCCTCATGTTTGTGTTTGTGATGCTGCCAGTCATTATCACATCACACACATCGCTGAACATCACCTACAGCAGCACAGATGGTACACACACACACACACATCACCTACAGTAGCACAGACAGTACACACACACACACACATCACCTACAGTAGCACAGACAGTACACACACACACACACATCACCTACAGTAGCACAGACAGTACACACATCACCTACAGCAGCACAGACAGTACACACACACACACACACACACACACACACATCACCTACAGCAGCACAGACAGTACACACACACACACACATCACCTACAGCAGCACAGACAGTACACACACACACACACATCACCTACAGCAGCACAGACGGTACACACACACACACATCACCTACAGCAGCACAGAGGGTACACACACACACACACACACATCACCTACAACAGCACAGACGGTACACACACACACACATCACCTACAGCAGCACAGACGGTACACACACACACACACACACACATCACCTACAGCAGCACAGACGGTACACACACACACACACACATCACCTACAGCAGCACAGACGGTACACACACACACACACACACATCACCTACAGCAGCACAGACGGTACACACACACACACACATCACCTACAGCAGCACAGACAGTACACACACACACATCACCTACAGCAGCACAGACAGTACACACACACACTCACACACACACACACACATCACCTACAGCAGCACAGACGTTACACACACACACACATCACCTACAGCAGCACAGACGGTACACACACACACACACACACATCACCTACAGCAGCACAGACAGTACACACACACACACACATCACCTACAGCAGCACAGACAGTACACACACACACACACACACATCACCTACAGCAGCACAGACAGTACACACACACACACACACATCACCTACAGCAGCACAGACAGTACACACACACACATCACCTACAGCAGCACAGACAGTACACACACACACACACACATCACCTACAGCAGCACAGACAGTACACACACACACACATCACCTACAGCAGCACAGACGGTACCCACACACACACACATCACCTACAGCAGCACAGACAGTACACACACACATCACCTACAGCAGCACAGACAGTACACACACACACACACATCACCTACAGCAGCACAGACGGTACCCACACACACACACATCACCTACAGCAGCACAGACAGTACACACACACACACATCACCTACAGCAGCACAGACAGTACACACACACACACACATCACCTACAGCAGCACAGACAGTACACACACACACACACACACACATCACCTACAGCAGCACAGACAGTACACACACACACACACACACATCACCTACAACAGCACAGACGTTACACACACACACACACACACATCACCTACAGCAGCACAGACAGTACACACACACACACACACACACCACCTACAGCAGCACAGAGGGTACACACACACACACATCACCTACAGCAGCACAGAGGGTACACACACACACACACATCACCTACAGCAGCACAGACAGTACACACACACACACACACACACATCACCTACAGCAGCACAGACAGTACACACACACACACATCACCTACAGCAGCACAGACAGTACACACACACACACACACATCACCTACAGCAGCACAGACAGTACACACACACACATCACCTACAGCAGCACAGACAGTACACACACACACTCACACACACACACACACATCACCTACAGCAGCACAGACGGTACACACACACACACATCACCTACAGCAGCACAGACGGTACACACACACACACACATCACCTACAGCAGCACAGACAGTACACACACACACACATCACCTACAGCAGCACAGACAGTACACACACACACACACACACACATCACCTACAGCAGCACAGACAGTACACACACACACACACATCACCTACAGCAGCACAGACAGTACACACACACACCACACACCACACACACACACATCACCTACAGCAGCACAGACAGTACACACACACACATCACCTACAGCAGCACAGACAGTACACACACACACACATCACCTACAGCAGCACAGACAGTACACACACACACACACATCACCTACAGCAGCACAGACGGTACCCACACACATCACCTACAGCAGCACAGACAGTACACACACACACATCACCTACAGCAGCACAGACAGTACACACACACACACATCACCTACAGCAGCACAGACGGTACACCACACACACACACATCACCTACAGCAGCACAGACAGTACACACACACACACATCACCTACAGCAGCACAGACAGTACACACACACACACACATCACCTACAGCAGCACAGACAGTACACACACACACACACACACACACATCACCTACAGCAGCACAGACAGTACACACACACACCACACACACACACACACACACACACATCACCTACAACAGCACAGACGTTACACACACACACACACACACATCACCTACAGCAGCACAGACAGTACACACACACACACACACACACCACCTACAGCAGCACAGAGGGTACACACACACACACATCACCTACAGCAGCACAGAGGGTACACACACACACACATCACCTACAGCAGCACAGACAGTACACACACACACACACACACACACACACACATCACCTACAGCAGCACAGACAGTACACACACACACACATCACCTACAGCAGCACAGACAGTACACACACACACACACATCACCTACAGCAGCACAGACAGTACACACACACACACATCACCTACAGCAGCACAGACAGTACACACACACACACATCACCTACAGCAGCACAGACAGTACACACACACACATATCACCTACAGCAGCACAGACAGTACACACACACACACATCACCTACAGCAGCACAGACAGTACACACACACACACATATCACCTACAGCAGCACAGACAGTACACACACACACACATCACCTACAGCAGCACAGACAGTACACACACACACACATCACCTACAGCAGCACAGACAGTACACACACACACACACACACACACCACCTACAGCAGCACAGAGGGTACACACACACACACATCACCTACAGCAGCACAGAGGGTACACACACACACACATCACCTACAGCAGCACAGACAGTACACACACACACACACACACATCACCTACAGCAGCACAGACAGTACACACACACACACATCACCTACAGCAGCACAGACAGTACACACACACACACACATCACCTACAGCAGCACAGACAGTACACACACACACATATCACCTACAGCAGCACAGACAGTACACACACACACACATCACCTACAGCAGCACAGACAGTACACACACACACAGATCACCTACATCAGCACAGACAGTACACACACACACACACATCACCTACAGCAGCACATACAGTACACACACACACACATCACCTACAGCAGCACAGACAGTACACACACACACACACACACATCACCTACAGCAGCACAGACAGTACACACACACACACACACATCACCTACAGCAGCACAGACAGTACACACACACACACATCACCTACAGCAGCACAGACAGTACACACACACACACATCACCTACAGCAGCACAGACAGTACACACACACACACATCACCTACAGCAGCACAGACAGTACACACACACACACACACATCACCTACAGCAGCACAGACAGTACACACACACACACACCACCTACAGCAGCACAGACGGTACACACACACACACATCACCTACAGCAGCACAGACAGTACACACACACACACATCACCTACAGCAGCACAGACAGTACACACACACACACACCACCTACAGCAGCACAGACGGTACACACACACACACACACATCACCTACAGCAGCACAGACAGTACACACACACACACATCACCTACAGCAGCACAGACAGTACACACACACACACACACACATCACCTACAGCAGCACAGACGGTACACACACACACACACATCACCTACAGCAGCACAGACGGTACACACACACACACATCACCTACAGCAGCACAGACAGTACACACACACACACACACACATCACCTACAGCAGCACAGACAGTACACACACACACACACATCACCTACAGCAGCACAGACAGTACACACACACACACACACACACACACACATCACCAACAGCAGCACAGACAGTACACACACACACACATCACACATCACCTACAGCAGCACAGACAGTACCCACACAGAGTGATTTCACTGATGGTGTTTGTGTGTGTGTTTCAGTGAGAGACTGCAGTGTTTATCCCAGCAGCTCTCGTCAGGGTCTGGTGGTTTTTCATCAACACATCACAGATCTTCTGTCAGGAACTGTATGAGATCATCTCACAATATAACACAAAACAACAACTGCACAATACAGCAACCTGTAAACTCTGTTTGTGTGTGTGTGTGTGTGTGTAGGGTTTTCTGGAGCAGACGTACCTCTTCTATGGTTATTATAGGCTGGAGTTCATTCATTCTGCCTTCAGTTATAATCTCCCGCTGGCGTATCTGCTCACCACCGTCTCATATCTGCTGCTGAGTCTGGTGTGGATCGTCAAGAGGTTAGTTCAGGTCCACTCATCTGTGTGTTTGATGGATCTTCTGATCTGAAATCAGGATGGGTTTGAATTTTGTGTGTTCCTCATGTTTAGGTCCGCGTCTGGTTTTAAACGCAAACTCATACAGGACGAGGACCGTTTCCAGAGTTTCTGCAATAAGATTTTTGCCGGCTGGGATTTCTGCATCACGGATGAGAACGCAGCGCGCCTTAAACGAAGCAGTTTACTTTACGAGCTGAAGGTGCATCTCTCAACACGTCAGCACTGTTAATAAACATCAGTTGTGTTTACAGCGAATGCTTGAGTTACTGTTGTTGTGTGTGTGTGTCAGATGGATCTGGAAGAAGAACGCATTAAACAGAAGATGGCGAATCGCACACGCTGTGAAAGATTTCGTATCTACATGTTAAGAGCTGCTGTGAATCTGTTTGTGGTGGCCGTTCTGATCTCCTGCTTCTTCTGTATTTACGTCGCCACTGTATTCTCACAACAAAAACAAGACGAGGTGACGACTGCCAGTCTCTTTTCGCTTGGGTCTTCAGGTTCTGATCGTTTTCTAAAGACGTGTGTGTGTGTGTGTGTGTTTAGGAGCAGAGTAACTTTCTGTTGGAGCTGATGGTGGAATATTTGCCCTCCATTGTCATCACGCTGGCTAACTTCATCACACCGCTGATCTTCAATCTCATCATCAGTTTTGAGGATTATTCACCTGCCTTTGAGATCCGCTTCACACTGATGAGGCATGATGAAAGATGTTTGATTCAATTAAAATTGAAATTTATCCAGATCAATTTCATTGGTCAGGAGTGTACAGATGTGTGGCTAACATCATTGTGTGTGTGTTGTGATCAGGTGTGTGTTCATGCGCTTGGCCAGTATCGGTGTGTTGCTGTTCTCACTGTGGTCTCAGATCACCTGTGGAAGTTCACATTGTTCCTGCGGATACAACCATCATCGGTACCCTGTACGTCACACACACACAGAAGACACATTATGCGTGTGTCTGTGTTGTGCGTCTTTGATTTTGATGTTCTTGTGCAGTGCTGGGAGACTCATGTTGGACAGGAAATGTATAAGCTGGTGATCTTTGACTTCCTGATCATCGCCGCTGTCACCATCTTCATTGAATTTCCACGCAAGTATGACTCGGTGAATGTGTTCTTCTGTGGGCTCAGCTCATTTCTCACAGATTTATTGTTGCTCTGTCAGGATTATTGTCAACCATTGTGACTGTGCTTTGGCCAAGTGGTGGGGTCAGCAGGAATTCGCCATCCCTCAGAACGTTCTGGAGATCGTTTATGGTCAAACCATCTGCTGGATCGGAACATTTTACTGTCCTCTACTGCCCGCCATTAACACTGTCAAATACTTTCTGGTCTTTTACCTGAAGAAGGTAACGACGTTTATCCAAAGAAACATTCTAGAGATAATAAACTCAAACATGTTTTAGTTGAAGATCACGTGTCAAGTGGCGTTTTAATAAGGATTCAGTGTTCTTATTGTTTTTGATACTGATGAATCCTGCAGGTGTCTTTAATGACCAACTGTCGTCCTGCAACGCGTCCGTTTCGAGCCTCCAGTTCCCACTTCTTCTTTCTGGTTGTGTTATTAATCGGTTTGGCTCTTGCATCTGTTCCTGTAACCGTCAGCATCGCAGAGTGAGTTCACACACACACACACATGCTCGCACCTACAGCTCATGTTTGATATCGGTGTGATGTCTTGTTATGTGTCAGGATCCCTCCGTCACGAGCATGCGGTCCGTTCGTCAATTACACCTCGTCATGGATGGTTGTTCCTCGTGTGATCACTCAGCTACCTCACAGTCTGAGCTCCGTTCTGATGGCGCTGGCGTCTGAGGCCTGCGCTGTTTCTCTCTTCGTCATCACCTGGTGAGACTGAGCACCTGTCGTTGTGTGTGTCTGTGTGCGTCTGCCAGTCAGTCTGCCTGTCTGTATGTACTTGTGCGTCTATCTTCATGAGGACCAGTGTGAGTTTTAGACCAGCAGAGTGAGGACTAAGAGAGTAAAGTCAGCACATTTTGTCCGGTCCTCACTTTCTGAGACCCCTTTAAAGGGCTGTTTGAGGGTCAAGACCTGGTTTTAGGGTTTAGGTTATAATCAGGTTTAGGTCATAATCAGGTTTAGGTTATAATCATGTTTAGGTTATAATCATGTTTAGGTTATAATCAGGTTTAGGTCATAATCAGGTTTAGGTTATAATCATGTTTAGGTTATAATCAGGTTTAGGTCATAATCAGGTTTAGGTCACAATCAGGTTTAGGTCACAATCAGGTTTAGGTCATAATCAGGTTTAGGTCATAATCAGGTTTAGGTCATAATCAGGTTTAGGTCATAATCAGGTTTAGGTCACAATCAGGTTTAGGTCATAATCAGGTTTAGGTTATAATCAGGTTTAGGTCATAATCAGGTTTAGGTCATAATCAGGTTTAGGTTATAATCAGGTTTACGTTATAATCAGGTTTAGGTCATAATCAGGTTTAGGTTATAATCATGTTTAGGTTATAATCAGGTTTAGGTCATAATCAGGTTTAGGTCATAATCAGGTTTAGGTTATAATCAGGTTTAGGTCATAATCAGGTTTAGGTCACAATCAGGTTTAGGTCATAATCAGGTTTAGGTTATAATCAGGTTTAGGTTATAATCAGGTTTAGGTCATAATCAGGTTTAGGTCATAATCAGGTTTAGGTTATAATCAGGTTTAGGTTATAATCAGGTTTAGGTTATAATCAGGTTTAGGTTATAATCAGGTTTAGGTTATAATCAGGTTTAGGTTATAATCAGGTTTAGGTCATAATCAGGTTTAGGTCATAATCAGGTTTAGGTCATAATCAGGTTTAGGTCATAATCAGGTTTAGGTTATAATCATGTTTAGGTTATAATCAGGTTTAGGTCATAATCAGGTTTAGGTCATAATCAGGTTTAGGTTATAATCATGTTTAGGTTATAATCAGGTTTAGGTCATAATCAGGTTTAGGTCATAATCAGGTTTAGGTCATAATCAGGTTTAGGTTATAATCAGGTTTAGGTCATAATCAGGTTTAGGTCATAATCAGGTTTAGGTCATAATCAGGTTTAGGTTATAATCATGTTTAGGTTATAATCAGGTTTAGGTTATAATCAGGTTTAGGTTATAATCAGGTTTAGGTCATAATCAGGTTTAGGTTATAATCATGTTTAGGTTATAATCAGGTTTAGGTCATAATCAGGTTTAGGTCTTAATCAGGTTTAGGTCACAATCAGGTTTAGGTCATAATCAGGTTTAGGTCATAATCAGGTTTAGGTCACAATCAGGTTTAGGTCATAATCAGGTTTAGGTCATAATCAGGTTTAGGTCATAATCAGGTTTAGGTCATAATCAGGTTTAGGTTATAATCAGGTTTAGGTCATAATCAGGTTTAGGTCACAATCAGGTTTAGGTCATAATCAGGTTTAGGTCATAATCAGGTTTAGGTTATAATCAGGTTTACGTTATAATCAGGTTTAGGTCATAATCAGGTTTAGGTCATAATCAGGTTTAGGTCATAATCAGGTTTAGGTTATAATCAGGTTTAGGTCATAATCAGGTTTAGGTCACAATCAGGTTTAGGTCATTATCAGGTTTAGGTCATAATCAGGTTTAGGTTATAATCAGGTTTACGTTATAATCAGGTTTAGGTCATAATCAGGTTTAGGTTATAATCATGTTTAGGTTATAATCAGGTTTAGGTCTTAATCAGGTTTAGGTCACAATCAGGTTTAGGTCATAATCAGGTTTAGGTCATAATCAGGTTTAGGTCACAATCAGGTTTAGGTCATAATCAGGTTTAGGTCATAATCAGGTTTAGGTCATAATCAGGTTTAGGTCATAATCAGGTTTAGGTTATAATCAGGTTTAGGTCATAATCAGGTTTAGGTCATAATCAGGTTTAGGTCATAATCAGGTTTAGGTCATAATCAGGTTTAGTTCATAATCAGGTTTAGGTCATAATCAGGTTTAGGTCATAATCAGGTTTAGGTCATAATCAGGTTTAGGTCAGGGTTAGGTTCATAATCAGGTTTAGGTCATAATCAGGTTTAGGTCATAATCAGGTTTAGGTCATAATCAGGTTTAGGTTATAATCAGGTTTAGTTCATAATCAGGTTTAGGTCATAATCAGGTTTAGGTCATAATCAGGTTTAGGTCATAAATGATGTTAATGGATAATTATAGATTAACAAAGTTCGGGAGAAGCCAGAGCAGATAATTAAGACCGGCTGGTTCGCAATCAGCAATCACAGACTCTACCCTATCAGCTCAAGCGAACCAGCACTTAAGTAGACAAAGATTCTTACCTGAAGCCATCTCTAAAGGATTACACATCCCGCCACCTCCCCCGCTCCTCTACTTGAGCTCTTGTCGATAGCAGAACTCCGGGGGGTGAGTTCTGGGTTCGGCCGTTTCCGAGCTCGGCGCACTCGCCCCTATTGGGGGGCGGGAGCGTTCCGGGATCGGATGGAATCGGCGAGCTCGGAACCTGCTCCCCGGACAGCACGCCAATACGCATACTTTTACTACCCCTGCTATCTTCATTATCTGCTCAGGTGAACTCGTGAATCAGGTTTAGGTCATAATCAGGTTTAGGTCAGGATTAGGGTCAGATACTCACTTCTGATGGTTAGGGAGAGGGGTTTGAGATTCCATTGCGTCAATGTATGTCCACATTAAGATAGCTGTGTAAACATGTGTGTGTGTGTGTGTGTGTGTCTGTCAGTCTGTCTCTGTGGGTTAGGTTAGGGTTAGGGTGTTTGTCTGTCCGTCTGTGTGTGTGTCATTTGTTTGTCAGTTTTGTGTAAATGATCACTCTATGATGTGATTTGTGTTGTCTTACAGTCTGGGGATGTTTTATGTGATAGCGTTGGCTGGAGCTCATAAGCGTGTCATCGAGCAGCTCAGAGATCAGCTGGCTATGGTGAGTGTTCATATCTGATGATGATGACAGAGAAAACATTCACTTTCACTCACGTCACCCTCTGTCCTTCACACGTAGACCATTTCACAACACATATGCTGGTCCAGGAGCTGCTGGTCCATGTTTCCGTTTCTGTCTTGTGAAATGTTCTATTCCTGCGTGTTTCACTTCACAACATTGACAGCTGCTGATCTGCAGTCGTGAAGTGATTATGTGGTGTTCACTTATTGAATTGTTATGACAGAGAGAGCAACAGGACTGAGGTGTCTGCCTTCAGTGTGTTGCTCATCTGCAATCTGTGTGGGTTTAATACTGAAAATCTTCTGTCTGTGCGTGATGCAGGAGGGCCGCGATAAGCGTTTTCTTATTCAGAAGTTGTGTCAGGCTCAGCAGGGGGTCTTCGCTCGATCGCCGGATCGGGGTTGCCATGGAAACCGGCAGGATGCTGGCCTGTATTTCGTGAGGGAGACAAAGGCTTGAGCGTCTTGAATGGAGTCTCGAGTGATACGGGTGTCAATGACATCATCGCATGGAAAGCTGCTCTGTAACACACTAACACAAAACACTTCACTTGTTTACGTGTCACTTTTTGTTCGTGTTTTTATTCTTTTCCTTTGTTTTGCCTATTTGTAAAAGTATATATGTTTCTTGTGAGTGGGAACAGAACATGAACTGTGATTGAAACTGCTCTTGAACTTCTAACACTATTTTGAGTTTGATCTCTAAGGCTGTGGAGATGAAAGTTATCATACAGACAGTGACATGAGCGCTTCTGGCTATTATCTTTCTTACATATTCACATAAGCATCTACAGACTCGACGCATTCCTTTTCATTTCAACAATTTTATGTTTGATCTTTATATGACAGGCTGTTGTCTTGTTCTTTTAAAGGTCTGTATCAGCCTGTCACTTGAAGTTAGAGACTTTTTCTTCTGGATTGTTGTGGCAAATAAAATGTTTGCATCAAATCTTGAGTCGTTGTTGTTTGTTATAAAAAGGCAAAATGAACCTCAGCGTGAAGGGCAGCTGGACGGTGTATAAACTGTTCTAGAGATCCGTGTGATAAAAATGCTGGCGGGGCTTTTATTTTGCCGGGTGTTTGTGTAGTGGGGACTTTTATTTTGACGGCTTGTTGTGGGTCGTTCAAGGCTTTTATTTTGTCGGCTCTCTTCCGGATTTCGAGGCCCGTGACTCGCGCTTGGTCGGTTTATCGTGACAGAAATCAAATCGATCAGATCGAGCTCGGTATCGATGCAGTGATGCTCGCACAGCAGCGGTTTTGTGAACTTTAAACACGTCTGCAGGTAAGAGCGCGTCACTCTCGAACAAATTCACGTCATGTTAGGGATGATATGACGATAAAGGGTTGATTTTGCGCAATGCTAGTGAAATGTACCTCAATGCAGAGTTTCGCGCGATTTGTCATCTGTCAAGCGTAGCGCGCGGCCTGTATATATTTGTGTATACATGCATGCATATATTTATGTAGGCTTTTGTGTAAATGTGATGTGTGTTTTCAGTGATGGCGTCAGGTCCAGAGACTGTGCACTACATCCACCTTCATAACTCCAGTCAGTCTGTGCTGGAGGCTCTGAGGTCACAGCGACGCAAGGGTCTCTTCTGTGACGTCACCGTGCGCATCCACGACGCCTCGCTGCGGGCTCACGCGTGCGTTCTGGCAGCGGGAAGCCCCTTCTTCCAGGACAAACTGCTTCTGGGTCACTCCGAGATCTCTGTTCCGCCTCTGGTGCCCGCGGAGACGGTGAAGCAGCTGGTGGATTTCATGTACAGCGGCTCGCTGGTGGTGCTGCACTCGCAGGCCCTCTGCATACTCACCGCCGCCTCCATCCTGCAGATCAAGACCGTCATCGACGAATGCACGCAGATCATCTCGCAGAGACGCGCCGCCGTGGGGGCCGGAGGCACGGGGCCGCTGGGAAGCGCGCTGCCCAAACAGGAGGAGGGGGGCGGCGGAGGTGACGGGAAGGGGCGGGAAAGCAGCGCGCTGCAGGGCTTCGGTTATGGCATGCCGGCCGACTGCGGCTCGGCGGCGGAGATGGCGGCCGCTCTGAGCGCCGGGGCCCAGGGGGACAGCAGCGGACTGGAGGGGGGTGTGGGTCCTTTGATGACCATCGGTGAGCTGGGCGGGGCAGGCCTGTGTAGAGGGGAGGTGCTGGGTGTGGCAGGGGGCGGGGCCATGATGAAGGCACCCAGCTGCTCGCAGGAGATCAACTACATGCTGAACCCCAACGTGGAGCGCAGCATGAGCTCACAGAACATTGCGGCCAACGAGCGTGCTCAGATCACCTCTCCAGCCGGCATTGGGCGTGGCGGGGGGGTGGAGTATGGTGACGTGGGGGAGGAGCTAGTGGGGAGCATGGACAGGTACAGCGAAGAGGACGAGAGAGATGTGCATGACGGAGAGAGAGACAGACAGACGGCGCACACGCGCAAACAGAGACAGCCGCTGAGACTGCAGGTGACGCACAGACACTCTCACGCATGCTCGCACACAGACACCAATGAGACACACTCTTGATTTTGGATGAACTCGTGTTGGCAGGTGTTGGGGGGAGAGGAGGTGGTAGTGAAGAATGAGGGGGTGCAGGAAGGGGAGGGGCTTTTTGAGATGGATGACAGAGGAAGTGCATCCCACCAGTCGGAATACTCGCAGGTAAAGCACACAGTTGTTGTTTTGTAGGTTTGCTCAGGGATGATAACCATGTACGTGTTTGTGTGTGTGTTTTGTTGTCAGGGTGGTTTCTACGAGGAGGCGGCCGTGTTCTCGGGTGGTTTCTGGTCTCAGGCGGATCCGCAGGCCTCTCTAGGCCCAAACCCTCGCGCACGAGTCAACAAACCACTCACCCCACCGCCTCCACCCTCTCAGAATCTGAGCAGTCAGGTGTGACGGCCTCCTGACACATGACGACAGCACTCGCGTCAGCTTCACTCTGTGCTACCGATCCGCGTATGACATCACCGTATTGGATCCACACTGTGATGTCATCCGTCGATCGGTCGTCCATCAGTCTGCGTTGTTTGTCAGTTCACATTTGGTTTTTGTCTTTATTCTCAGATGCTTTATCAGTTCCCTGCCAGCGAATCGCAGTCCTCCTCCTTCTTTGTCGGTGGGCCCATGGTCATCGACAACTTGGCAGATTCCTGTCAACAAGCTCCGCCCCCCGCTCCCCTGACCCCAGCTCCGCCTCCTCCCACCCCGGCATGTGTCGCCGGTCTGAGCTTCACGCCGCAGGCCTCCGAGACGTCCTTCGACTGCAGCCACTGCGGAAAGTCGCTGCGCTCACGCAAGAACTACAGCAAGCACATGTTTATCCATTCTGGTAAGCGCAGATGACGCTAGATGTGTAGAGGTTGGCGAACCGCCGGGAGCCGCTGGTCTTGACTCTGTTGTGGTTTTGCAGGTCAGAAGCCGCACCAGTGCAGCATCTGCTGGAGGTCTTTCTCTCTGCGCGACTATCTGCTCAAGCACATGGTGGTGCACACGGGCGTGCGTGCGTTCCAGTGCTCCGTGTGCAGCAAACGCTTCACCCAGAAGAGCTCGCTCAACGTGCACATGCGCACGCACCGCGTGGAGCGCACCTTCACCTGCGGCGTGTGTCACCGTGCCTTCACGCACCGCACGCTGCTGGAGAGACACGCCCTTCAACATCAACACCCCGCCCCGCTCAAACCCAACACCAGTCACATGGAGCAGGGCGGTTGTGGCATGGGCGGGGCCAGCAGTCAGGGCCCCGCCTCCTGAAGTGCAGGATTTAATCCCAGAGCTTTAACACACACACACACGCACGCATACACAGCAGCAGCGGTGCCGTCCTCTGTGACGTGCCGCCGCGACGCCTCTTAAACCTCGAAAACCTCATGAAACACACAAACCTCATTGAGTGACTCACACTAAACACAACGCACAACTCCTAACTCCGTTTCTTCAAACAGGACTCATCAGAAACCACAGTGACCTCAGGACCAGAAGAGACACTTCACACATGATTACCTCCATTTTTATTTCGACATCAACCTCCATTTTTACATTTTTTATCTACTATATGCATAAATATGATCTTGATATTTTTATGGTTATTGTTGTGTACGGGTTTTGGCTTGGATGCTGCGCGCTTGCGGGAGATTTTCTGCGTTGTACTCTGCTTTGTTTTCTGTATCCAGCATGCACTTGTGTTACGCTGCATGAACGCTGCATTAAATGCCTTGTGACGTTTCCACGTGGCGTCTTGTCTCTTATTTCAAATGAACAGCTGTAGAAGCATCACTGCTCTGCTGCTGTAAGAGAAAGTGTTCAGCGCTTCATCATTCCTCATTAGAAGGACGTGATCATGTGATCGTGTGGGTTAGGTCATCATGTGAACGTGCTACACAACTGCAGTAAAACACTCGCAGGAGCATTTAGTGCTAAAAGGTGAAGGTAAGTGTTTTCTTTACTATCAATTCTCCACAGTTGTTGAACTTCTGCACACTTGATTACACGATTAAGGTTTATGTGCTTCTTAAATCAAATCCAAACTCATTTGACTGGTTAGGGTTAGACATAATTACAGGAGCTGATGTTATATACACAACACATATATATTTTATATATACATATATAATGAAAAAATGACATTACTCTTGTTTTGACATATTCTCCAAAATCATATCTCAGAGACACTTAAAGTCATTTACCTGATAAAGCTTCAGTACTGGGAACAATTTGAGGAACTTCTTGTAAGAACTCTGTTAAGCGGGAGCACTTGAGGCCAAGGTCAGGTTATTTATAAACTCCTCTAAAACAACATAAATGTGCTGCACAATATACAAGACAAAACATCCTCATGTAATACATTTTAAATACTAATAAAATATATCGAATGAAGACTAAATAAAAACAAAACATCATGCAAAATAAAAGGAAAAAATGTGATAGAATGAAGCATTTGCCTGAGAAAAATAATGTGTTAAGAGAAGATTTAAAAGTGGATGGAGCAGAGGACGGAGGGCATTCAGAGTTCAGAACTGAGATCGGTCACCTTTGGATTTCTGTCGGATGTATTAACATTGAAAACATCTGGATGGAAGATCTCTGCGTTCTCTTAGGAGAGGAGGAATGGAGAAGCTCTGAAATACAAGTAGTGCAAGACCATGAAGTGAGTTAAAATATATATAAATGAAAATGTATGTTTATTAGCTAAATCAAATGAATATTTGGTGTTTTTGACGTGTTGTTTCAGGTAGTTGTGCAGGTGAGTGTCTTAGAGATATTTCCACAGTTCTTCTGGATTTAATCTCAGTTTTCTTCATGTAATAACAGACAGACTTGATGATGGAGAGATCAGATCTCTGTGTGTCAGACTCCTCCTGCATACAAAAATCTGACTGCATTACTACTGTCAAAAGGAATGTTTGGAGACGTTAACAGATATTTCCTATTGACACACAACAGCAAAAGATATAAATAACCAATGGTCTTAAACCCTTTTTTAAACAAATATAAACGAGCATTACATTTTTGCCCATTATTGCGATCATTTTTAACCATCTGTTTATATTTTACTGAACCCTTGTTGATAACAGGATGTGGTTTTTGGTAGACGATAATCTTTGTAGGATTTCTGTGAAATAAAATGTACAATCCTGAAGCAATAAAAGCCAATGAATGAAGAAGTGATGCCTCTTTATATTCATTTTTGCAGCGAGCTCATCTATAACGTCCAACCCCCCCCTAAGGTGTTTAATATAAATATTTACATCATTATTTGCTGATCATTGCAGTAGATTAGCGACAATATTCGCGATGTTGTCATTTCTGCAACATGTCTTTACCGCAGCACTTTCAAGGTTTACTGTATTTAAATTACAAATATAAACATGTTCCAGATTATAATCTTTATGATTTCTTGCAATTTTGTTGACTTTTTATATGTTAGGCCTATTTCAGACTATGATGATTGACAGGGGTTGATCTTGTTTTATTTTGGAGAGTCAAAGTGCCTGTAGTTGCAGAAACACCATACACAGAATATGAATAAAGAACGAGAACAGAATGAGCTTTATTGGCAAAGTATGTTTCCACATGCGAGGAATTAGTTATAGTGACAGAAGCTCCATAGTGCAACAGAAAGACAGCAACAGGACAGAGCACAGATGATAAAAGAATAATATACAATAATATACTAATAGGCAATGTACAAAACAGCACAATATACAAGATAGACAATAATGTATGTACAGGTCTGATATGAGCAAATTTGGTGAATAAATAATGTAAAATAGAGTTGTGTGTTCCGCGTTTAATGTGTTCATGAGATGGATGCCTGAGGGAAGAAACTGGTGACCAGAGCTCTGTAGCGTCGATCAGACGGTAACGGTTCAAAAAGTGAGTGTGCTGGGTGTGAGGGGTCCACAGTGATGTTACCAGCCCTTCTGCTCATTCTGCATGAGGACGGTTCTTGGAGAGAGAGGATGGTTGTACCAATGCGCTTGACAGAGGGTTCTTTAGTTGTGCTGTCATTCGTGAAAAGGGAGAAGAGCAGTGGGCAGAGAACACAGCCCTGAGGAGCTCCAGTGCTGATGGTGCAGGTGGTGGATTTGAATTGACCAAGCTTTACTAACTGCTGTCTGTCTGTCAGGATGCTGTTGATCCACTGACAGATGAACCAAACCGTCACTAAACAAACCTAAACTCCCATCAGTCCTGCAGCCTCCACCTCCGCACGAGACACTTTAAACACAATGGCAATATTATACATGACACAAAACAGCCCTTTTCAGATTTCTTTTAAATGTTAAGGATGCATTAAAACACAATATAATGCATACACGAATGTGAGGAAATGTGACAATTAAAATAATAGTAATGATAATGCGCTTCAACTCAAACTATTAAATGAAATCTGCGTGTTTTTCATATAATTGTGACTGTGACACGAACAAAAGCGAACGAGTTATTTGATTCACTCAAGTCTAGTGATTGTGAGCTGATGAATCGCTTCTGTCCCGTTTGAAAGAATCGTTTGATAAATGAATCATAGTTGATTCCGTCGCTGCCTTTAGTTTGTTTGTGTCCGTGAGAAAAGCAGAGAAGAGAAAAGCAGAGAAGAGAAGAGAAAAGCAGAGAAGAGAAGAGAAAGCAGAGAAGAGAAGAGAAAAGCAGAGAAGAGAAGAGCAGAGAAGAGAAGAGCAGAGAAGAGAAGAGAAAAGCAGAGAAGAGAAAAGCAGAGAAGAGAAAAGAAGAGAAGCTCGGTGAGAAAATGTGAGTGACATGTTCAGATCTAATGCACGTGAAGATGAAACAGTGTGCGCGTGTAAGCGAAACAATACTCCAGGTGAAGTTTAGCGCGTGCTTGACATCATTGTGTGTCATTTTTAGTGCGTTGTGTGAAGTTTGTTTGTAAATGTTTGTTGTGTTTTCAAGTCTATGTAAATAAAGCAGAATCAAATAATGTGACAGACGAGGAAAAGTTTAGATTGAGGAAGAATGACACGTTAGTGGGTTAAAGTTCAGAGACTCGCGGTGTGTGAAGGCTTTTAATGCGCCTCATACAACATCTAACTTTACATTACATTCAAACGACAGAATCAGAATTATGATGGTCAATTCATCATCAAAGTTTTTCGTTATATCCATTAAACACGCAAACAAACAGATAAGAGGCTTGAAGCCCGTGATTGGTTTCGTTTATGAGTCGCTTTCAATGTGATGGAACTGTTGAACTGTGTTCACGTCACGTCACGTCACGTCACGTGATGTCTGTTCCTTTACTCCGCGATCAGCAGCAGCTCCAGTTAAGAATCCGACACTAAATGACATAAAGTTCATCTGTCTGTTCCACGGCATCAGTTTTTCTTCAGAAGAGATCTTTTGAGAAATGTCTCCGAGGGTTGTATGATGACTTTGTGTCTTAGGGTTCAGAATGACGTAAGGTCGAGGGGTTCTGAGTTGACTTGAGGCTACTAGTGAACTTTGGCTTTGTTTGCGTTCTTTGTCCTTTTTTATGATTTTAGTTCAATATCAAAACACCATGGTATGTGCCCTGATAGTGTGTGTGTGTTTCCAGACGACACCTGCAGATGGGATGGCTCTTTGGGTGTGTTGCCGTGGTAACCGCAGGCCTCTGCACATGCTCAGTAGGAGTGTAGCGTACAGCAGCGGGTCACTCTCTGAGCTCAACCAACACAACGGTCACTCACACGCGCTGTTCTCACGCTCCGTCATCGGCGCCTTTTTCCAGGAACAACCACTGCTCACCAACCCGTTTACCCAAGATGCACTGCTCCGATCCTACCTGCAGCGACATCTACCTGTGCAGGTGTGACACACACACACACACACCCACTCTGGAGCAGGTGTGAAGAGGGCAGTTATGGTGTTTGTGTGTGTTAGGAGGTGGAGGGAGATCTCTTGAGGTTTGGCGAGCGGATCGTCAGTGAGATCGACTCTTTGGGACGCCAGTGTGAGCTGAATCCCCCTCGCCTGCAGCAGTATGACGCCTGGGGCAGACGTGTGGACCGCATCATCACCTGTGACGCTTGGACACGCTTAAAACACATATCTGCACAGGAGGGCCTGGTGGCGTCTGGATATGAAAGGACGTATGGAGAGTGGAGGTGACAACACAACACTACACAACAACATCATTATCAGATGTCACATTCTCAAACTGTGTGTGTGTGTAGCCGCGTGTATCAGATGAGTAAGATTTACCTGTTTGCACCGTCCTCTGGACTCTACACCTGTCCTCTGGCCATGACTGACGGAGCTGCGAAGGTCATCCAGGTGACGCACACACACACACACACACATTTAATAAATACTTGAACATTTGATAACTCACAGCATGCTGAATATTTGAGTCTCATCTGAATGTTTTCATCGTCTTCATTAACACAATGAACTGTGTGTGTGTGTAGTCTCTTGGTTTGCCTGTCACAGACGTGTTTGTGCGTCTGACGTCTCGTGATGAGCAGGAGTTCTGGACATCAGGGCAGTGGATGACCGAGAGGAGAGGAGGATCAGACGTCTGTAAGATCACACACACACACACACACATTTAGGCATTTGTTAGTGACTTACATTGCTTTATCCTATAGACTTTACATACGTATCTGCAATCCCCTGGGATCAAACCCACAACCTTCTGTTGTTAATGAAATGCTCTTACCACTGAGCTACAGGAAAGCTATCTGTCCTCGGTTAACACCACTATGATTTATGTGTGTGTTGTTGTTGTTGTCTTAGCGACTGGAACGGAGACGGTTGCCAGGCGACAGCAGGACGGATGCTTCAAGCTGTATGGATTTAAATGGTTTACCTCGGCAACAGATGCTGATGTGACCCTGACGCTGGGCCGCATAACAGACGTGCACGGTCGCACAGCACCGGTACACACACACACACACACACACACACACAGAAGAGAGTCACATGCACCTGTATTGGGTTGAAAGTGTCAGTGTATTGTTCTCACTCTGTTCAACTCTAATGATGGACAGACGTTCACCAACACAGAGTCCTGACACTGACATCATCATGCTGTCTCTCATCAAACTCACACATGAAACACTCGTTACCGGTAGAAAAAAAGTCATTTAAAGAGTAAGTAACATATGATTTTTAAGGTGGTTTACAACAAGTTTATGTCCATACAAGGTGTAAAAACACAGTTATGTCGTAATAATAGTCAGTTATTCTTACCATACTTCTCGACTGACTCTCAAATGATTCGTTCAACGGTTCATCCGTCTAATCCCCTCCTATCTGTTAGCCTAGTGTCATGTGATTGGTCAGATGGTGTAGTCTGCTGTGATTGGTCAAACGCGTTCATCATGTGACGCAAAAAGAACGTCTTTCATCATTACTTGATAAGGGTTTACAGGTTGTTGGATAGTATATACAGTGTATAGATGGAGATGAAGGGGGTTTGATCCCGAGTCTGAGGAAGAAACATCCGAAGATGAAAGTAGATAATAGATAGACCATAATAGATTGAACCCTTTGTAACGAGCAAGGCGGGACGAGTGCCGTGAGAGAACGGCGGCTGTGTGTTCACCAGTCTCACATCTCTCACAGAGGAGATCAGAAGTATAAAAGGTTGAGCAACAGGAGTGTACGGCGAGAGAGGCCCAGGCCTGGACTTTACGTTGTGGTTTATTATGTTTATGTGGCAAGCAGACGACCGTGAGGAACCTGCCGGCATTTTACTTTGGTTTTGTGGTTTGTTTGTTTTATTAAAAAGTCTCTCAAATGTTTGCCGGTTCCGCCTCCTTCTTCCCATTCCTTGAAGTTGTTACACACTTAAATATGCCGGGTTCATAGCTAGATAAACAAACTGTAATACCCCAGAAATAATGCCACATGTTAACGTTAGCATTAGCTAGACACAGACATAAGGGACAAAAATATTTCTTGAAGTTCAGACAAAAATCAAAAGTCACACTTACAGGTTGTGATTCAGTGGAGCTAACAGGTCCTAACAAGTTGGTATTTCCCCCTTTCGATGATAGTCGTTTAACACATCCTGCAGTGAACGTGCCAAGATTATTAAAGCAATCTTCTGTGAAATGACGCGCTCACAGTAAACCTCTGGGGTTATACTACTGTGGTGTCATTTGAAAGTGAATTGTAACCATTGTATCCTCAGAAGTTCTTCCTTTGGTAGCTTAGATAAGACGCACTTAGTTTCACAACGTAGAACACATGTTGTAGACATGATGCACACGCATCACGAATGAGCGACAGTGTTTGGGGAGGAGAGTGAAGTTCAGTCCCAGCTAAACGTAGGCGAGGACTATGTCTAGTGACGTAGATACACGGCGGTTAGAGACTCGCACTAGATCACGTCTCCTTTGTGTGATTCAGAGTCAACTCACTTTTTTACAGCCAATAACTTTGTCATTTATTCACCTTCAGACTTACAACATGGCAGACTGCTAACTTTCAAACACGCCAACAGAACACACTGCATGAAACGTCATCTTCATGATCTTATGCTACTTACTCTTTAAAGGAAATAAGTTACTTAAATTTTGGAGGATTCATGTCTGTTTAGCATTGAGACAAACTAAAGAACCCATTCTCTGTGACATGAGCATCCTTCAGAAGCCTGAGCAGAGAAGCTTGTTTTACACGTGTGTGTGTGTGTGTGTGTGTGTGTGGACTTGGTTTTTAAATGTTAGTGGGGACCTAAACCTGAATGCACACCAGCTCATGGGGACTCGTGTCACTCTGGGGACATGGGCACAAAAGCTCATCAATTATACAGAACAATCGTTTTTGAAAATAAAAAAATGCAAAATGTTTTCTGTGTTCTTTATGTTTAGGGTTGTGTTAGGGAATACAATATACAGTTTGTACAGTATACAACTCTTCACACCTATGGACTGTAATACCCACGGAGATAATATAACATACATGTGTGTGTGTGTGTGTAGGGCAGCAGGGGTCTGTCTCTGTTTCTGGCTCAGGTGTGGGATTCTCATGGTTCCTCTAATGGTGTTGAAGTTCAGAGGTTGAAGGACAAACTGGGCACCAGACAGCTGCCCACAGCAGAACTTCTGTTAGACGGCATGAAAGCTCAGCTGGTAAGCATCCATCCACTCATGTTACAGACGTGTTGATGTATGTACTTAAATGGTTTGTTTGTGTTGTCAGGTGTCAGAGGAAGGAAGGGGCGTGGCTTCTATTGCTAACATGTTGACTATAACTCGTATTTATAACACCGTGTGTGCTGTGGGTGCCATGAGGAGGTGAATCACTCACTCACTCACTTCTCGTCACACAATCTATACACCATATACTTTAGATCATCTGAACGTGTGTGTGTCTGTCAGGATGATACAGCTGTGTCGGGAATATTCCTGCAAGCGCTCCGTGTTTGGTAAACTGCTGAAGGATCATTCACTGCACATTCAAACGCTCAGCAGACTGGAGGTAAGCACACACACACACACACGTGTGGTTTGTGCTGTCGTGTCACTGAAGTGTGTTGTGTTTTCAGGTGGAGACTCGTGCTGCGTTTCTGCTCATGATGGAGGTTTGTCGTCTACTGGGCCGAGAAGAGAACCGAACCTGCACAGAGAAGGACACACACCTGCTGCGACTGCTCACACCTGTAGCCAAACTCTACACAGGAAAACAGGTGACGCACACACCTTTGTTTTACTGTATATTAAATATAAATCTGAAATAAAAAGCGTGTCAAAGCATTGATCTCTCTGATGGATTAGTTTTGTGTTTGAAGCCTCCTTCACTGCCACATCTGCTGTACAATGAACTGATGACGACCCACAACTGAAACATCTCAGTCCACTTTACGACCAACCCCTGTGATGTCACTCTCAGCTGAATGTGTTGTGGTTAATAGATCTAATACTGTTGTGATGTGTTGTGTGTCATCAGGCGTTGTGTGTTATGTCGGAGGGTCTCGAGGCGTTTGGTGGTCAGGGATACATTGAGGACACTGGACTTCCATCCATGCTGCGCGATGCTCAGGTCAACATCATCATCATCATCAGCTGTGACATCATCATCGTCTGATCTGTGTGTGTGTGTGTGTGTGTGTGTCATCATTATCCCCGTGTGCGTGTGCTGTCATGTATTAAAGTTAGTGTGGTTCTCATCAACCCAACCCAACAGCCCACTAGATGGCAGCACGCACACACAAACACACAATCATTAGGTTATCATTAACCTTTAGTGTACTCTGCTCAATGATGATGTCTTTTTTCATCCAAGTCTATAAATTAATTGTGAGTATTGTGATGTTTGATATGATGTGTGTTTTGTGTGTGCAGGTGTTGAGTATTTGGGAAGGCACCACTAATGTTTTGTCTTTAGATGTTCTCCGTTCCATTGACAAGTCCTCTGGCTCAGTGCTTCAGGCATTCTTCACTGACGTCAAAGTGAGAACACACACACACAGGGTCAGAGATGTACAGTATATTGTATATTTAAGTGTAGGGATGCACTGATATGTACATTTTGGTCGATAACGACAACCAATATTTCTTTGACATTGGAAGCTGACAACCGATTTATGGCCGATATTCAGTATCTATGTATTAATAAAACATTGCCTAAGACTGAAACCGAAGACAAAACGTGGACAACTGCTTTAATTTAAAAACATTCACTGCAGATAACAAGGTGACCATTAGTTCTCTTCCTCTCTGACAGTCATGTACCAAGCTTCTATACAGTGGTTAACTATTCTTTAACCATTTCCTCATAAACAAATGATAGATGTTCTTCTCAGACAAATATTCTTAATATCCACATGTGTGACAGAGATCACTCAAACAATGTGTTCCTATAATTGACGCGTTCATAAATATCTACTGTGGGAACATCAGAAAGTGAAAGATCACGACAGAAAGACAGGACTGTGATGTTTTACAACTGTGAGCAGCGTGCAGCTCAGGAAGTTGAGGAAATGATCTATCGCCTATAATTTGGTATCAGCTGATAAATGGTCATTTTTTGATGTAGGTCCACTTTTGTTTCAAGCATCACCAAATACTTTTGGTTCATTTTTTTGTTGAACACCACAAGAGTTTTTGGATGATCAATATGGACGTCACCAACGGATAAGGCTCAACTATCACTCCAGACAACCAGTTTTAGAATTATTGTAAGTAGTCTGCATGAAGACCCAGTGGTCTGGACAGAGCAGATAGAATAACGGATCTTTTGAATCTGATCGCGTCATCATTTGAAGTCCAGATTCATTATTGGAATATTTGGTCATAAACTGTAAGCCTTCAGAGAAGAGCTCTTCATGAGAGGAGTCATATATGACTGCAGTAATGTATTTGCAGGAGCGTTTGCTGGCGGCCGGCTCGTCTTCAGCTCTGCGTCCGGCCGTCTCGTCTCTCCAGACGTCTCTCTCTGATGTGATGCGTTTCGTTCAGAGCGCAGCGACTCGACCCTCCGGCTGTCTGGAGCTCGCAGCAAGAGATCTGTCCTACAGCCTCGCCCGCATTTACATGGGTAAAACATCCACACCACACACATCATGTGTCCATTCATGTTAATCATACAAAGAAAGTCATTGTAGAGATGGGGTTTGTAGTCACATGACACATAATAAACAATTACAATGTACAATTTGCTAGGGATGGGCGATATGGCCTAAAATCCATATTGCGATATACATTGCAGCCTATTGCGATAACGATATATATTGCGATATATATATTATAATACAACCATTTCAGAACAGGTTACACAGACACTTAGGAAAGCTAAACTGCTAAATGTATTTTTTTTTTAAAGAAATAAAGAAAAGTATGGCGTTTTGAGAACATTTATTGTGCAAAAGCAAAACTGTAATTATGCAACAAAATGTTGCAGATGAATATAAAAGTATTTCCTTCTAAAAGGCACTATACTTAGTTTAAGTCCTTGGTTCTTAAATGCCACCCAAGTTGCAGAGAACAGAAAACTGGTGTCTTTTTGGTTAAGGAACATACACTGTACTGAAAATACTTCCAGTATTAATTAGGCAAAGAAAATTATTTTGTGTAAATGCACAGATACTTTAAATAAAAACATATTTCAAACCTGCAGCAGAGGTAACGCATTTGGTTTTAAACATTTTGTTCTCCTAATGAAATTAAAACTGGTGTCTTGTTAATAAAGGAACAGACACTGTGAATTAGGGATATACTTCCAGTATAAGGCATGGCTATTATAAATAAATACATTTTTTGCCTGGCAATGCTGGTATTCAAGACATGTTTAGTTTTGAGGTGGTAGAACCATGGGCGTAAATCTCATTTAACAGTAGGGGGGACAATACATACAAAATTTCTCAAGAGCAATTTTTGAAGGGGACACAAATAATACAGTCAAAATAGTACTAACTACCACAATATGCATTAGATTTATAGGTTTATCATGCAAACTTACAGTCATATTATAAATGAATTGAACTGTCACAAACTGTAATACAAGTGAACAAAAAAGCTTTTTTCCATTTATATATTTTTTGTCTTTGTTGTGAAGACAGGAAACAAATCTAAAAACACTCTACCCATGATACTACATGTTGACAATGAGTCCCTTTTTAAACACTATTAAAATAAATATTATATAACCAAATAAAAAGTCAGTAACAGTAAAAGATGCTTAATATCTGTGTTATACTCGTTATGAATCGCCAGAGTTTCATTAAAGGGAATGTTTAACTTATCCGCCACGCACATACTGAACAAAATAGACGCTGAAAAAACGACATTCTCCAACTGAATGAAAGCTGTGCACCTCTTGTGAACGATAAATATAGTGACAACGTCACAACATTGCAATCGTTATGTTCACGGCTGTGTGTGACACGGGACCTGAATGGCGGGATCGGTGGATAATTGTTGCGGACGGTTAATGTTCACATCATGCCAAACAATGCATGGTAACGGCTTCGGCGTGTAAAATTGCAGTTTGTGACGTTCTATGTAACGAGCTATCCTTAACTAGCTAAAGGTTACTAGCTAAGTAACGTTTTAATCGCTAACATAGCTGTTTCATGGAAAATACATCCGTAATCAGCATTTTTTGCAACAACTAATTTATTAATGAATCAGCCTCAACTACATTAAAGAAAATCCCTTCATTTAAAGTGAGTAAAATAGCTTCTTACTGGAGTTCAAGAGCCACTGATGGACTGAGCCGCATAACTGAATTGAATGTGAACACACGCCGGCTGCAGCTCGTGGCTCTAAATTTCGCGGGTAGATTCCGTCATCAACATGCATTATCGCGATAGTGCAATAGAATTAAAATCTCTATCGTAGGCCAATTTTGTATCGTTTATATCGCCCATCCCTACAATTTGCCATGATGAACTGCATTCAGTTGGGTGAAACATTCACATGTTAGGTGTCAAATTTGGGCAAAATATTTTGGGCTGGTCTGTTTCACATTATGGTTCCATGTGCAGATACATTAGTCACAATAATAATCCCGAGAGTAATTCTTCTTCTTCTTAATACGAGATGATGTGAATGTGTGTGACAGGGGCTTTGTTAGTGGATCATGCAGTCTGGGAAAATGCCAAACATACGGATGTGTACGCAGCTCTGAGGTGAGCTGTCTGACATTTATCTCTTTTCATTTAGCCTTTCGCTGAGCTTTTGTCTTATTTGAGCGAAGGTTTGTTTGCACAAATGAGCTCAGTCTGTATTATGTGTGTGCAGCTGGAATGTGTGTTTGACCTCACAGATATACAGAATGGGTCTTTTAAAGTGTGCTTGTGTTTGATTGTTTGGTGTTGTTGATCTCTAATGAAACTCCAGGCTAACTGCGATAGAAATAAGGCTTCAGATTTCTCTGTGCATATGTTATTCGTCATGTTGTGTGAATCATTTAAATACTCTGCTTCCATACATTTTGTGTGGGAAAAACTCTTACAAATGAAAATTCAAGCGAGTAGCGCAGAGAGGACACATGTTTGAATGGCTCATCTCATGGGCTTCTGGTTCCATCGGCTCAAAGTCTAGGGGTTTTGAAATGAGTTTCCAGTTAAATGGCTGAAATAAGTTCTGTGCTGAACCAAACCTCTAAACCATGAATGCCATAAAACACAACACTTATAACCTGCTTGTGATTTTTTTAAACTTTATTGTGTCTTAAAAACAGCGCTTGCTAACACGTTTCTAAAGGTGATTACATCCTTGTCTTTAACATTATCACACATAAAAATCTCACAAATGGTGTGACATGGACACCTACTTTAAACACATGGATGGGGATGCTTAAACACAACAACCGTTTGATGGAGGAAGTAAGCTGTGGCGTTTACATGGGTTGAAGAAGAATTCATCACAATCTACTAAACCCTAAATTCTAACCCTGAGTACGCAAAGATTATTGTTAACTTTTGACACGTTGGTGAATGTACACGGGTCTGTTGCTTTACCTGTCAGTCTTATGGTCTCGTGGGCGGGTTCCCAGTGTTTCAGTCAGAAGGGTTGTGTATGTGAGACTAGTGCTGCGCTAACCTCCTGCGTGACCTACACAACTACATCATCCTGCACTACTCCATAAGATCAGCCGCAAAAACATCTGTGTTCACACTTTCAGAGCTAAATCCTGACAATAGTTTTAACACTAGAAGAGGCGTTATAATCATGCATTAAAGACCTCAGTATCAAGGGCGTTTACTTTAGAGCAGGTTTCAGTGGCTCAGTGCCGCAGTCTATTTCTGTTGCCTCAAAATAAGAATTAACCAACAATGCACCTGAACACAGACCCGCACACCCACGGGCACACGTGCATTTTTTTATTTAACCAACATGACGTGTAAGGGTAATGTACGAGCTGACGGCTGATATTGCAGAAATGAGCCCTGACCGTGAGATCAGAAGCGGAGGGACAGTCGACTGCTCGTACATGATCCCGCTTATTACACCGCTACTTGCCACATGAAAAAAAATGAACATGAAATGTGAATTTGAAATATTTTATTAACTCATTTTTAACAAATACTGACAGAAGCATTTTATTATTTAAGATAAGTAGCGACGTTTAAATGTCACAAACAGACAATTTGGTTTAATCGTTTGAAAATATAATGTCATATATGTTATTAAAAGACATATTTATTTTTTATTTGTCAAAAAAACTCTCAAAATGATTTGCTGCATCCGGGTTATCCTGTGTTATTAGTTTTGAGCGGTTGTTATCTGGGAATAATTAACCTGCAAATGTCATGACTGGCCAATCAGAATCAAGCATTCTAACCAGCTGTGTAATAAGAAATTGACAAAAAAAACTTGCGTCGTGTCGCATTATGTATGATAGGGCTCTTTTATTTTAAATTTGATAATGCTCTTCAGTTTTAGAGATAAATACCTTTCTTCATGATGTTAAAGACGTCTTCCTGATGCGTGTGTGTGTTTCAGGTGGTGTGAACAGGATTTATGTCCAGTGGTCAGTCGGGACTCAACCGGTTGTTATGACCAGCATGTGGTCGCCATGGACACAGAGCTGGTATATGATGGCCTGAAGCCCTAAACGCACACGCACCTGCATCACGTCTCTCATTCTGCTTGAGTTAATGTGTGTAAATGTAAATTCATGTTAAATCTCAATTCGTTTTCAATTGATTTCTTTAAGACTTTTGACAGTTTTGCACTGTTGTAAAGTGGACTTGCAGTATATACCGTACATATAAGAACAAACCGTAGATATTGAAGAAAAGTTGTGTGAAAATAAGCAAGAAATCAAAGACAACAGAATACATAAATATAAGACATGTTGTTATTGCAAATGTCTCTTTTATTTTTTGTGCTTTTCTGTGATTGTGTCCATAAATGAGATCAATGTGATATCACACACACGTCTTCATCATCTTCACATTATATCATCATAGCTCATCTTTTCTCTGATATTCCGAGCTCTGACGTTTGCTTCAGATGATTCATTTCTAAGCTCCAAGTTTAAAACTAACTAACAGAGAAGTCCAACTTAGTTGTCAAGGCCAGAGTAGGTCGAGTCCTAGGACAAGAGGTCTGAAACAAGACCTATAGAAATCTTTAAGAATATGGTAATGTTTGGTGGAAAGAAGAATACTGACACTGAGCTCATAGAGTGGGTTAAATATACCATGACATACAGTACACACTGATGGTTATTTACTTGACTGATATTAGTTTCAAAATATTCAATGAAAGCCACAAAGTAATTGTTGTCAAGGTAATTTTATTACGATTAGGACTTCCCCCTGACCAAAGATATGTCCAAAAGACAGCTTTTCTACACCTCTCCATGTTGAAAAGACATCCCTTTATTGGCCCTTTATGACATTTTCTGAACGTCTGATATTGACGTTTGTACATGTAAAAACTGGTTCAAATCTGAAGTTTATCAGACTACTTTCAGTTTTCACATGGAAATAAATTAAAAGATGATACTCTATGATGAAATAAATTGAGTTGAATGATTTGAATGGAGTAAGATAGATAGCAAAGCTACCATTTAAATAATGATAATTGCTTTAAAACATCAGTTTTGTACCCAGAATAATCACCATTATTGTGATGAGTGTTTGCTTTAATTGGACTCTTGATCCTTGACTTTTATTTAATTAAGTATTCAATTTTAAAAACACTTGTGCACTGAGAAAGACAGAGATTCTTTTACAAAAGTTGGGGTTGTTCTCATGGAAACTGTCAGGCTGGGATCCAAACAACTTTAAAAGCGTCTTGTGGTGTCATCCCATAAAGGTAAGAAATCTCTCTCGCGCACCTTCTCCGGATCTGTTCCACCTATGTGGAATGATCTGCCTGCTGCTACAAGATCTGCAGATTCTGTAGCCATCTTTAAGAAACGCCTGAAAACACATCTCTTCCGCCAACATCTGACTGCTCTGTTCTGACTTTATTTTCTTCTCGACTCTTTGAGAAAAAAAAAGCGTGCTTGTGTGTGTGTGTGAGAGAGTGTGTGAGACAGTGATGCTGCTCATGTTCTGTTATACGAGCTACATGATCAATAAAGCTTGGTTCTTATCAGTAGTCGTCTTCCTCTTCCTGCTCTAAAGTTCATACTTGTGTGTGAGACCTTTGTGCGTGTCTGTGATTCTGGATGAAATGTTTTGACCTTTAGAGAGCTCTGACCTTTGACCTTTTGTATCTCAGCATCACTTAATGATCAGATGACTTACTGTTGTTGCCTTACACACACACACACACGTGTGGTAAGTTAAAACTTTATCGTGTTATGTTACACTTAACATTTCAGATTTATATTCTCAAGACATTGACAGTTTAATTTTAGCCTTTACTTTATAATGTCAAGCTTGAATTCACTAGGACTTACAGAACAAATCCTTTAGATGATATGCTTCATGTCAGTGTTTTATGAGAGAAAACTGATATACTGGTAAATATGAGAGAATCAATAGAAATATAAAAGTGAAACATGATTATGTGAATGTGTGTCATAGAGGAAGAGAGAGAGAGAGAGAGGTTAAAGTTCTGCTGGAAACAACAAGAACTCACTGAATCATTCATGAACACTCAACCGGCAGCCTGATAACATCAGCATCTGTCTCTCTATCTCTCTCTCTCACCCACTCACTCACTCGGTCGCTCACTCGATTTTCAATTTTAAGCTACTTTATTGTCATTATTGCGTGTTCTCAAAATATTGCCAAAGCTTTAAACATATAACAAAAGACATTCAATAAGTGGAAACATTAGAGTCAAAATAAACTCTGTGCTGAGTAAGGCATAAATATAGAATGAAATATAAAATAAAGTTTATGTAAGTAAACAAATGATATATGGATGAGTTTCTCTCTCACATCTTTAAACTGATGAGAATGAAGCAGAAAGTGTGTCTGTGTTTCCACCTCACCAGTGTCTCAGTGTTCACAGACTCCATGTTTGTCTCTCTACGGCCAGACTGTGATCACTGAGGATCTGTCTCTGTTTCACATCTCCAACAGTCTAGAGATCATCTGACACATTGAGTTTTCTGTTTAGAGTCAGATAGCATTCTAGTTTACTTTAGTTTTTACTTTCCTTTTCCCAATGATCTAAATATGACTTTTGACTTTCTTTCATCATTTGTTTTTATCTGATGTGGTTTTGTTGGTTGTGCCGGTCTGAAGTGTCAGATGGAACTGGCTTTAGGGCTCAGCTCTTGGGGTTTAAGTGCTTTATATTGAAGTGTGTTTGGAGGACGTGAATTAAGGTGTGTCCAGAATTCGAGGGAATGTTTTTGGATGTGTTTATCTCATTTGGAGTAATCTGTCAAACACTGTGGACCCCAAACCTCTCAGCCATATAGAGCTATAGGCATAAAGACACAATCAAAGACTTGACACCAGACTGGAACTGAAATATCTGTTTGGGTGAATCTGCCTTTGATGGTGTAAAACGCTGGTCTTGTTTTCTCTTTCAGTGCATTCACTGCCAGACCAAAACCTCCTGACACGCTGATGTTTACGCCGAGATAATACACACACACACTCTCTCTCTCTCTGTCTGGCAAAATTGCATGGAGTCATTAAGATTTAATCTGGAGCATGTTTATTTTAATATTTGTAATTTATACAGGAAACCTTGAAAATGTGCAGTGGTAAAGATATGTTGTGGAAATAACATGTTTGCTAATATTGCAGCTAGTTAGGTCTACTACATCAGTTTAGACTCTAAACATCTTAATAGACATGATTTAAACAGTAATATACATTTATTTGTATAATGAAGTTCAGAGTACAGAATGACTATATGGTAAGGACACACAGTAAATACTCCATCCATCTTCTTCCGCTTATCCTGGGCCGGGTCGCGGGGGCAGCAGTCTAAGCAGGGATGCCCAGACTTTCCTCTCGTCCGCAAAGAGCAGAGATGAAATCGTGTGGTCCCCAAACCCGACGCCCTCCGGCCCCTGGCTGCGCCTAGAAATTCTGTCCATAAAAATTATGAACAGAACCGGCGACAAAGGCTAGCCCTGCCGGAGTCCAACATGCACCGGAAACAAGTCTGACTTACTGCCGGCAATGCGAACCAAGCTCCTGCTCCGCTCGTACAGGGACCGGATAGCCCTTAGCAAAGGGTCCCGAATCCCATACTCCCGGAGCACCCTCTACAAGATGCCGCGAGGGACACAGTCGAATGCCTTCTCCAAATCCACAAAACACATGTGCGTGTGTTTGTGCGTGTGTGTGTGCGCGTGAATGAGTGCGTGTGTTTGTGTGTGAGTGCGCGTGTATGAGTGCGTGTGTTTGTGTGTGAGTGCGCGTGTATGAGTGCGTGTGTTTGTGTGTGAATGCGCGTGTATGAGTGCGTGTGTTTGTGTGTGTGTGTGAGTGCGCGTGTATGAGTGCGTGTGTTTGTGTGTGTGTGCGCGTGAATGAGTGCGTGTGTTTGTGTGTGTGTGTGAGTGCGCGTGAATGAGTGCGTGTGTTTGTGTGTGAGTGCGCGTGTATGAGTGCGTGTGTTTGTGTGTGTGTGTGCGCGTGTATGAGTGCGTGTGTTTGTGTGTGTGTGTGCGCGTGAATGAGTGCGTGTGTTTGTGTGTGTGTGTGAGTGCGCGTGTATGAGTGCGTGTGTGTGTGTGTGTGAGTGCGCGTGTATGAGTGCGTGTGTTTGTGTGTGTGTGTGCGCGTGAATGAGTGCGTGTGTTTGTGTGTGTGTGTGAGTGCGCGTGAATGAGTGCGTGTGTTTGTGTGTGAGTGCGCGTGTATGAGTGCGTGTGTTTGTGTGTGTGTGTGCGCGTGAATGAGTGCGTGTGTTTGTGTGTGTGTGTGAGTGCGCGTGAATGAGTGCGTGTGTTTGTGTGTGTGTGTGCGCGTGAATGAGTGCGTGTGTGTGTGTGTGTGAGTGCGCGTGTATGAGTGCGTGTGTTTGTGTGTGTGTGTGCGCGTGAATGAGTGCGTGTGTTTGTGTGTGTGTGTGAGTGCGCGTGAATGAGTGCGTGTGTTTGTGTGTGAGTGCGCGTGTATGAGTGCGTGTGTTTGTGTGTGTGTGTGCGCGTGAATGAGTGCGTGTGTTTGTGTGTGTGTGTGAGTGCGCGTGAATGAGTGCGTGTGTTTGTGTGTGTGTGTGCGCGTGAATGAGTGCATGTGTTTGTGTGTGAATGCGCGTGAATGAGTGCGTGTGTTTGTGTGTGTGTGTGAGTGCGCGTGAATGAGTGCGCGTGTATGAGTGCGTGTGTTTGTGTGTGTGTGCGCGTGAATGAGTGCGTGTGTTTGTGTGTGTGTGTGAGTGCGCGTGAATGAGTGCGTGTGTTTGTGTGTGAGTGCGCGTGTATGAGTGCGTGTGTTTGTGTGTGAATGCGCGTGTATAAGTGCGTGTGTTTGTGTGTGTGTGTGAGTGCGCGTGTATGAGTGCATATGTTTGTGTGTGAGTGCGCGTGAATGAGTGCGTGTGTTTGTGTGTGTGCGCGTGTGCGCGTGAATGAGTGCATGTGTTTGTGTGTGAATGCGCGTGAATGAGTGCGTGTGTTTGTGTGTGTGTGTGAGTGCGCGTGAATGAGTGCGCGTGTATGAGTGCGTGTGTTTGTGTGTGTGTGTGAGTGCGCGTGAATGAGTGCATGTGTTTGTGTGTGAATGCGCGTGAATGAGTGCGTGTGTTTGTGTGTGTGTGTGAGTGCGCGTGAATGAGTGCGCGTGTATGAGTGCGTGTGTTTGTGTGTGTGTGCGCGTGAATGAGTGCGTGTGTTTGTGTGAGTGCGCGTGAATGAGTGCGTGTGTTTGTGTGTGAGTGCGCGTGTATGAGTGCGTGTGTTTGTGTGTGAATGCGCGTGTATAAGTGCGTGTGTTTGTGTGTGTGTGTGAGTGCGCGTGTATGAGTGCGTGTGTTTGTGTGTGTGTGCGCGTGAATGAGTGCGTGTGTTTGTGTGTGTGTGTGAGTGCGCGTGAATGAGTGCGTGTGTTTGTGTGTGAGTGCGCGTGTATGAGTGCGTGTGTTTGTGTGTGTGCGCGTGTGCGCGTGAATGAGTGCGTGTGTTTGTGTGTGTGTGTGAGTGCGCGTGAATGAGTGCGTGTGTTTGTGTGTGTGTGTGCGCGTGAATGAGTGCATGTGTTTGTGTGTGTGTGTGAGTGCGCGTGAATGAGTGCGTGTGTTTGTGTGTGTGTGTGAGTGCGCGTGAATGAGTGCGTGTGTTTGTGTGTGTGTGTGCGCGTGAATGAGTGCATGTGTTTGTGTGTGTGTGTGAGTGCGCGTGAATGAGTGCGTGTGTTTGTGTGTGTGTGTGAGTGCGCGTGAATGAGTGCGTGTGTTTGTGTGTGTGTGTGCGCGTGAATGAGTGCATGTGTTTGTGTGTGAGTGCGCGTGAATGAGTGCGTGTGTTTGTGTGTGTGTGTGCGCGTGAATGAGTGCATGTGTTTGTGTGTGAATGCGCGTGAATGAGTGCGTGTGTTTGTGTGTGTGTGTGAGTGCGCGTGTATGAGTGCGTGTGTTTGTGTGTGTGTGTGCGCGTGAATGAGTGCGTGTGTTTGTGTGTGTGTGTGAGTGCGCGTGAATGAGTGCGTGTGTTTGTGTGTGTGTCTGTTTGTGCGTGTGTGTGTGTGCGTGTGTGTGTGTGTGCATGTGCGTGTGTGTGTGTGTTTGTGCGTGTGTGTGTGTGTGTGTGTGTTTGTGCGTGTGTGTGTGTGTGTGTGGTTGTGTGTGTGTGTGTGTGTGCGTGTGTGTGTGTGTGTGTGTGTGTTTGTGCGTGTGTGTGTGTGTGTGTGTGTGTGTGTGTGTGTTTGTGCGTGTGTGTGTGCTTGTGTGTGTGTGTGTGTGTGTGTGTGTGTGTTTGTGCGTGTGTGTGTGCTTGTGTGTGAGCTGCTTCAGGTCATGAACTTTATTTTACTGTCATCGATCAAAATGTTCCAGACCAGCTGAGACCAAAGAGCAATTCTGTCTGTCTCTTTCTTTCTCTCTTTGTCTCAATCTATTATATTGGTCTTGGAGGGTTAGGTTCATGTTTTGCTGGAGCATTTATTGCTGAGCTTTTAAAGGTTGTGCGTGCAGAACAACAAATGAAATCTAAAAAGACAAACTGAGGAGAAGTTTAAAGAGAGCAGGTTTTCTTCTATACATGTAGACCAGAACACTGTGGTGCTATCAAAGACGCATCAGAACCCAACAGGACGGCCGACATCACTCAGCGTTTCCTAACCCTTCAATCAAGACATTTTGAAAGAGATGTTTCTGTGTCTGCTTGAGCCCACATTTCAATGTTTTTTGAATATTTTTCACATGATTTAAAAAGAGGCCGAGCTATCAGTCGCTTCACAGAATCTAAAGCTGAAGGTGACTTTGCAGTTCTCTCTAAGGTCCTGTAGGCGTTACACTGCAGTGAATGTGTTTAATCCGGGAATAAGAGATGAAATGAAAGTGATACAGGAGAAGAAAAGCTTCAGTGTATTTTCCCTGCAGGACTTGGAGTGTTTGGTCAGCGCACATCTGTACTTCAGTAGATTTGTGAAGTCGGGCTGCTCGGTAATTAAAGAAGAAATTAAAATGAGGGAATGCATTTTACTTTCAGAGAGAAAGAGAGAGAAAGGAAAGACTATAATCTGAAGAGAGAAAGCAATATCAAAGCGCTCCCTCAATCCCTGATGCAATTACCCAGAATTCTCCTTCATTAACGTTAACTGATGACACTCGCCGGGTCCTCCACCCCAGAACATCGGCCCGCCGTCACTTTCTTCCTCATCACATCTTAAATAACACAAACGTTTGAAAGGAACTTTAGGTCTCTGACCTTTATTTGTCCTCTGTTACTCACACTGTACCGGACCGGATGTTTCAGTGCTCAGATGTCCTTTACTTTACACGTGTGTGTTTACACAAATATATATAAAGATATCTGCTTAAGAATGACATATCAAACATAACCTGTGTAAAGAAATTATGCAGATTCTTTAATGTGATATATATATAATGTGTGTGTGTGAAATGAGCTCAAATATGCACGATGAGTCTTTAAGACAGTGACACTTATCATTATTTTGGACTATCGTGAGTTAAAGTCATTGAGAAATCACTGTATCACTCTCTGGGAGGTTACCTGGAAACACAGCGTGTGCCCTACTGCACAAGCGCTTGATACACACACACACACACACACACACACAAACACACTTTGTGGAGTGCATTAGGGAGTGTGATAAGCAGACAGAGGACAGTGATGAAAGAGGCAGAGAACCACGTGAGTGTGTGTGTGAGTGTGTGTGTGAGTGTGTGTGTGTGTGTGTGTGAGTGAGCTGTGGAGGGAAACCCACTCCGGCAGGCAGACACACAATCAGATTCATTCCTCTGTTTGAGTTTAGGTGGGTTACAGTGAGAGTCAATTGAAAATAATCTGTCGATTGCTTCAGCGGTTGCCGTGGTGACAGGTGTCTCCACATGTGTTATGTTTCCATGGTGACGGCGGTAAATGACAGATGAGAGTCTCTCAGCTTTACTGTGATACACAGCCGGAGTTCTCCTGCAGACATCAGCTGCTTGATAGAGTTAGTGTTGAACACATTCATTCATTCACTCACTCGCTCGCAGGCCAACAAACAGCTCATCATGCATCTGAGTCTACACACTGATAGAGAAGATCCACACACTGATACATATCACACACGCACACACACACACACACACACACACACACGGGTGAGCAGCCTGCAGGGACGACACATGCGAGTAAAGCAATTGATCAGTCTGATCTCTCTCTCTCTCTCTCTCTCTCAATCACAGAGCGCTCATTACTCAAACTCTTCTCTCTCTTTATAGCCAAGAGCAGAAAAACACAGCAGCTCCTCTCCAAACACACTCCAGATGAAGTCGGCTCATGGAACAGGAAATACAGACACAGAAGAAAACTAATGTGTATGAACATCTATTTCTGCAGATTCTGTGTCCATCTTTAAGAACCGTCTGAGAACCTATCTCTTCCGTCAACATCTGACTGATCAGTTCTGACTCAAGTTTCTTCTCTACTCTTTATATAAACAAAAAAAATGTAATGTTTCTATATACTGTGTTAGGTGATATGAGACCAGTCTTCTTTTTTTGATTGCACTTATGCTTTTGTTGTACTTATGCTGTCCTAATTGTTTCCATTGCCTACCCCACCTGTAAGACGCTTTGGATAAAAGCGTCTGCTAAATGACTAAATGTAAATGTGTTTCAAATTGTAACCAAACTGACCTAACTTTCATTCAATGGCCTTTACAACCAATGCAGTAATGATATTAAACCCTAACCTGAGGAACCACAAAAGTTTTACACAGAATTCTTTTCATAACAGGGATGAACATCCTTTACACTCATAGTTCACACACCTGTCAGAGCGGAACATGAATACAAATGTATGATATAAAAGCAGACCCCATACATGCAGACAGAGGGGGAGATGGGGACGGGGTGGGGTGGCTTTTGAGCGTGTGGGTTAGGAAGCTCCAGAAGGAAACTTTAATAAGACACAGTCTTGTGTGTGTGTGTGTGTGTGTGTGTTTGTTTGTGTGTGTCAGACAGAGATACAATCAATGCCCATAAACACTCTTGACTTTATTACATTCATGTTTTTGCCGCAACTCTACTTTTGATATTGAGATTTTCTTTCCATATTTCATTTGTTTACTTACATATACTTTATTTCATTCTATATTTATGCCTTACTCAGCACTGAGTTTAATTTGACTCTAATGTTTCTGCTTATTGTGTGTCTTTTGTTATATGTTTAATGCTTTGGCAATATTGTAAGAACACGCAATCATGACAATAAAGTACTTTGAAATTGAAAATTGATAGAGAGAGAGAGGGAGAGAGAGAGAGAGAGAGATAAGTTAGGGATCTTTGTGTGTGTGTGTTTTGAAGAACCATGGGCTAATAATAAAGGGTTTTTTCCCCTCTGCAGAAAGGCTATTCATCTTGTATGCCCTTGTGAAGGTTTTTCTTGTCAAAGAGAGATGAAGAGAGAGAGAGAGAGAGAGAGAGAGAGGGAGAGGGAGAGAGCTGCTGGATGAGGGAAACAGTATCTGGCTGATGTGCAGGTCTGATATGAAGAAGAGGTGGAGTTATCAGCAACTCTCAGTTAACAAAAGCCTCTTTAATAACCCACTGCTGCCAAAGAGAGAGAGAGACACTGAGTCTGTATCACACACACACCAGACACACTAACACACACACACACACACACACAACAGATACACACTCACACGCACACAAACACTCAACAAATACACACACAAACACACACACACCAGACAGACACGCACACACACCAGACACACACACTTGGACACATTAGACAGTCAGTTAAGTCCTAAATCTTTTTCTGTTGCTGACGTCATGTGGTGAGGAGATGTTGTGGAGATTAATGATTACAAGTGTAAATGAATGTAAAATCTAAAGGGTTTGCATAGATCAATCATTTATAATAATAAAAACATTTTGATTTCATGGTGACCTAAACATGTGTGTAACAAGATTCAAAGTTGGGAAGGAAGGAGTCGGGAACCGGAAGACATTCTAAAACATTTAATAAAGTAATAATAATAGCCGGCGGCCGCACACGGACGACCGCCGGCGAACAACAACAACAACAACAGTAAAACATATATACATATACAAACACTTCGGGCCCGGTCCTCTCTCTCCGACGGTCCGTTCGCTCGTTCTCTTATATGCTCCCATCTCCTCCGTGATTCGAGCCCGGTGTGCGCACAGCTGGCGCTAATTCACAATTACTCACCGGACTCGAACAACGGTCTCGCCCCACCTACTCCACTACAATGTGTTTTTATGTTTTGTCCACCTTAGCTTTGAGTCATAAAACCATCCGTTGGGTCATAAATGAATCATCTACATGTTACCTGTCTTAGGGTCTCTTGTGCTGTGTGAGATAAAAGTGTTTAGAATAAATGAATGTGTTTTAATTCAGGCTTCTGAAGAACGTCCTTCTAACCCTCGTCATGATCTCTTCTTCTATAAACTCATTACCTGATACACCCTCATGTCAAACATAATTGTCATCTGATTTCAGTCGTGTGTGTGTGTGTTGGCCTGAGGGTTCAGTATCTCTCAGCGCTATAATTCAGATTGCTTCTCTGTCTAATTGCTTTCGATCGGTTTGCTCTGCCGTGTCATGTGATATTTTCTTCTCAGTATTTAACGGTGGACAACTTACTGATTAAATGCAAGCAGCGTGAAATCACACACACATCCACACACTTGAGTCTAAAACACACAACACACACACACCTACACACTTGAGTCTAAAACACACAACAGACACTTACACGCACGCACACACACACTCTCACACACACACACACACACACACACACACTCTCACACACACACACACACACACAGACAGACACTGTGGAAGAATTCTGTATAAAAATAAACACACAACACACACACAACAGACACACACACACACTTGATTCTTAAACACACAACAGACCCACTTACACACACACACTTGAGTCTAAAACACACAACAGACACTTACACGCACGCACGCACGCACGCACACACACACTCTCACACAC
>CM017896.1:479333-528483 GCA_008369825.1 Triplophysa tibetana
TACACACCTACACACTTGACTCTAAAAGACACACACACACAGACACCTACACACTTGAGTCTAAAACACACACACACCCACTTGAGTCTAAAACACACAACACAGACAGACACACACAAACACACACACACATCTACACGCTTGAGTCTTAAACACACAACACACACACACAGACACACACAAACACACACACACACACACACATCTACACACTTGAGTCTTAAACACACAATACACACACACACACTTGAGTCTAAAACACACAACACACACACACAGACACACACAAACACACACACACACACATCTAAACACTTGAGTCTTAAACACACAACACACACACACTTGAGTCTAAAACACACAACAGACACACACCTACACACTTGAGTCTAAAACACACAATAGACACACACACACACACACACACCGTTGAGTCTAAAACACACAACACACAACGCACACACACACACACCTACACACTTGAGTCTAAAACACACAACAGACACACACACACACACACACACACACACACCTACCCAATTGAGTCTAAAACACACACACACACACCTACACACTTGAGTCTCACACAATAGACACACACCCCCTTGAGTCTAAAACTCACAACACACACACACACACACCTACCCACTTGAGTCTAAAACACACAACACACACACACACTTGACTCTAAAACACACACACACTTGAGTCTAAAACACACACACAACATTATTACACAAGTGGACATCACAGGTGTACGGAGACTAAAATGATCTGTGATGATGAGGAAGAAGACGACGAGATGTCATGAGCTGAAACCATAAAGCTGTGGTCACGCTAGACTCTCAAATGTTTTCATGGAGCCCAGAGGGAGGAAACCATAGCAACCAAAGAAGCCGTTGTTAAAATCCATCAGGCCTCTTTCTTCAAAAGGGTGCTGCGTATTTGCACCTGTTTTTTTGTTTGTGTTGTTCTTAAAGTTATTAACGATACTAACACACTAAAATTAAACTTTTCCCACAATTAGCAAAACCTTACACTCAAGGAGCAAAACACAAGGCTAGGTTTGCACAACTGTAAGCACATTGTCAGCTTCACACTGTTTGCAATAAATTACACACAGTGATTTTCAAAACACTAAACACACTTGTTTACATCAGACACAGAAGAATATCATGATGTCACTTCCTTGGAATTTCAAAGCACTGCCTGTCAAATCACCCCACCTATGAGCCAATCTGATGAACACAAACATCTGCTGCACAAACACATCATTGATCAATTGTAGACACACCAATCAGGTTTAAGCACTATACAAATGCAGCAGGTAGGTTCACCTGCCCTCAACCAAAATGGAAGGAGACAACAAGAGTGAGGGTGAGAGGAGGAGTACACAGAGGAGAAGGAAGAGGAAGAGTTAGAGGAAGACCTGAAGCAGGAGGAGAACGTGCACAAAGAAGAAGAGGACCAGACTTATCTAATGACATCCATTCAACACCATGTTGTGAACCAGGGATTGATGCTGAGAGAGGCAGGACTGAGAGTTCAGATATACAGGGGCATCTGTCATGAGGTCTTTTCTACAGGAAAACAGGTAAAAGACGATCTGTGTACATTCAAAGTAATCAGTCCCTTATTGTACGCATCATATCAGCACTTGTGATAACCCTTCCTGTGACATTATACAGTAAGTTACATCTGTTATTCTCTACATAGGACTGAGGGTCGGGAAGGACAAGGAGGAAGTAGGTCCATGTTCACGCAATAACCAGAGAGAGAGAGATAATGAACATGATTTCTGCCAATAATGCTATTAGGCTCAGAGAACTACAAGCAAACATTATCAGTGACCGTGTCATTTTTCAATAATGTCCATCAGGTCTCTGTCAACACTGGCAAGCATCCTGAAAAGACATCAGGGTCGAATGAAACAACTTTATGGAGTGTCTTTTCAGCAGAATTCACAGAGGGTCAGACGGCTGAGACATGAGTATGTGGAGCTTTGTATTGTTCACTTTAGCACTGTGATGTTGAATACTCCACACATTACTTTTATACATTGACTGTAATATTCTAGACCTGAACTACACAATGTTGTCTTTCACTGTATTTCAGAGAGATTTGCAGATGGACGCTGAAGAAATCCTGCATAAATCATATATATTGATGAGGCAGGTCCAACCTCACAAAAGCAAGAAGGAAATCATTGACCTCAGGGCTATAATCAATGTTCCGGGGCAACGTGGGGGTAACATCACCCTTCGCGCTGCCATTTCACAGCATGGGGTTCTCCTCCATCATGCCAAAATGGGCCCTTACAACACACCTCACATTCTCACATCTATAGACCGATTGCACCACGTCGTCACAGCAGGTAAAAACAACATGTTAGGGGACCCACCATGTATAGAAACAGCTCGTTCTAAGGGAATAAAACCACAACCCTTCATTATGTGAGGTCTTCTGAACACATAGGCATGTGTGTTGCATTTCTGTACACAGATCCTCCAGAAACACCAGAAGACACCCACAGCTGCAATAATGTCAATTATATAACAAATAGTCTACAGTATATACAGATAATAATAAACATCTGTTGTTAAGAGAGCTGTGCAATGTCAATAATGATCTGCTGAAGTTTACTGACTAGAGTTAGTGTGTAGATGACACTTTAACATCTGAGGAAAATCTCTCTCTCTCTCTTTCTCTCTCTCTCTCTCCATTCTGACGCGAATCACGCCCGGTAAAGTGAGTTGCGCTCGCGTCACGTGCGGTGGGTAACGGGAATCATCGTCTTGTGCTGTGGCGCTCAGTCGGTTACGGTCAGTCTGACGCGCGCTTTTGCTCGTTCGCATCAGTGTGTGTGTGTGAGTCGGTCGGTACGGAATGGACGCGTCGGAGCGGCGGTGAGCGGCAGCGGCTCCGTTATGCGGCGTTGTGAGACTTTACTGTTCTTCATCCTGACGGCGGGTGAGTCAACACACACACAAACACACGCACGCACACGCACGCACGCACGCTTCACTGTGTCATGTTTGGATAAATGAAGTTTGAAATGTGATTATGTTGAGATGTGATTTATGTGGTGTGCTCGTATCTGAGATTAAATCACCACCATCACTGCCGTCACATGTCTTCTCGTTGAGCTAAACATTCAACGTCATGACTGCTTTTATTTCATTCCTCCTGAAGAGATTTATAAAATCATGTATGAAATAGTCTGATGTATTCTGTTGTCCTCCATGAAAAAAAGAATGACACAAAAAGGACTCTGCGTTAAGAAAACACTAAAGCCTGTTGTGTTCAGAAGCTTCTCACAGTGATTCTCGTGAATGTAATGTAAAAAGGCTCAAAAGTACAACACTTGAATATTTTATTTTAAGTTCAATTGAGTCACAATTATAAGTCAAAACATTTTATGAGAATCGTTTTTTTCTGGAGACATTGTTTATCGTTTTTGACTATAATTGAAATCACGATGACAGAAATACACTTAATAACACTTATATAACACGTAATATTTATTTGATTTATTATTTTTAATGTTTGTGTGTGACACTAGTCAGAGTAAGATTTTTGACAATCTTTTGGTCTAAAGTCCCAGGATAAAATAACGTTTGAGGTGTCTTAACTGAAATAAATAACCCTAACCATACCTTAAGATAGACCAGTGCCATTGTTTCATCTCAAGGTGCTCCTGTGATGTTTTAATCCAAGGCATTTTAATTCAAGTGATTAAACTGAGACATAGTCCTTCTGAAGCTATTGTCTGTGAAACCGGCCGTGCCTTCATAGATCATAGATCTGATTATATTTATTCATCTATAGTATCGCAGAGTAACATTAATGAGACGGTTCCCCCATAAAATGACAATTTTGTCATCACTTAAACTCCATGAAGGTGTTTAAATCTGTATAAATGACTTTCTTCTGATGAACACAAAGGGTCACGTGTGCTGGCAGAAGAGAGCGTACTCCATTTGGTAATCCAGCATAAGGTACTTTAATATAAAATCAAAAGAACATGGAACCAGGAACCCAACACACCAGAACTTAAACAATAGCTGACAACAAAGTGAAGAAAACACAGGACTTAGATCCAAGCGAAATCCTAATCAAGGGAAACTGAAACAGGTGAGGGACTAATAAACTCATTATCAAATCAACCACGGGACATAAAACAACTGTGACACAAAGAAGATATTGGGAACAACTTTAGCTCATTTATTTCAGTTCTGGAACATCATTGACTACAATAGTTAGAAGCACATCTTTAAAATCCAAATGATGAGTTGTTGGGATGCAGGTTTAGCTCATTTAAGTTGTGTCTATGCTGTTGTGTGTTTTGTTGGTGTCTATTCTGTCTGTGCATGTCATTGTATTGTTGTGAAGCACTTTGGGCAACCTGGTGTTATATTAAACTGTGCTATATAAATAAACAAACAAACGAAGCAGGAAAAATAAAATGGAAGTCAAAAGTGCCCGCTGTTTGTTTTTCTACATTCTTCCAAATATCTCATTTTGTGTTCAACAGAAAAAAATACAATCAAATATTTGTTTTCTACTATGCAACTGAAAATTGATTACAAAATCTTCCTTTGTGTCAACAGAACAAAGACATGTATACAGGTTAAAAACAACCTGAGGGTGAGCAAATGATGACAGAATTGTGTAATTTTAGGGTGACCTGCCCCGTCAGGGTTTAGTGTTAAAGTCAATCACTTTTATATATATATTCATTTTTCTTCAATGAAACCAACACAAGTCTCCTCATTGATACACACTGTTGTGTGTGTTTGTGTAGGTGTGAGTGCGGCAGGGCTGCAGATTCAGTGTTATCAGTGTGAAGATGTTCGGCAGGACGACTGCTCGTCTCCAGAGTTTATTGTCAACTGTACAGTGAACGTTCAGGACATGTGTCAGAAAGAAGTGCTGGTGATGGAGGATGGTAAAACACCTTATGTACCGTCGTGTGTGTGTGTGCAAGTGTGTGTGCTTGTGTGTGCATGCGCTCACAGAAAGTCAGACCCACAACCATTACACTGCTAACACACAACAGTCTAACAGATGAGCTTCTCCAACACAATAATAGTCACTTCACTCTCTATTGGCTGTTGCCAAGCTAAGCTGTGATTCACTGAAAGGATCCACTGATGATGGTTATTATGGGATGTGCGTTGATTTATCAGCAGTGCTGTGGTGTTTATGATTTAGAATGATGGATAAATGAAATATCTCCTATCATATTAAACACAGAAGTGTTCTGGCTTGTTTTTCATGTTATCAAGCTTCTCTGCAAAAACGTTACAATTCTTACATATCATTTTTATTCTGGAGCCTATTTCTTTCTAAAACATGAGGGGATTTAGTCATGGACGGGGTTGAAGTAGTAGCATGTCAGTGTTCATCTGTGTTGGCCGTTGTGGGAGTGATCTGGTTTTCTTCTTTTAAACCACATGATTTTCTTCAGATGTCTTCGCTCTCCAATCTCTCTAGTGTGGCTTTATTCTGAACACAGACGTCTCCGCTCGACTGACCACACTCATGCTGACGGATCAGACGTGATCAGACTCTTTTATTTATTGAGTGATATTCACCTCACATTCTCTACACGTGTTAGTAAATCTGCAGTGTGTAACGCTCAATGTGTGTAGTGGGTTTGAGGTCAGTGGGCTGCTGGGTGACAAGGTGCTGTGGTGTAACAAGCTTATTGTGAGACAAATGAAGAGTTTTTCATAATAAGTTACTTTTGGAGGGATATAATCAAGGTTAATGTTGGTTATTGGTTATTTTATTTTTTAAATGTTGATTTAGTTTTGACCCATGCTTGCCATTGAAAAAACCTGTAATGTGTTTCGAATTGTGAGATGCTGCGTCATGATGTGTTTGTATCTTGATGTTGTTGGCTACAGCATGGTGTATTCTGAGAATGAAACAGACACACTGGAGATAAAAACCCCAACAGCACCTCACGCAGCCTACACGCCTTGGGTTTGTCAGTGTTTTTGTGTAGGACCCCACCGTGGATGTTTAAGTCTTATTGAGAGAGACCCCCACAGTTGAAATGATTATAAATCAAAGTGAAATATGTTTATTTGCACATGTAGACGTGGAGAATGCGTTGTGTGATGGTGAGGGATACGGGTTAGGACTCCCCTGGGCTTTATGGAACACACATACTGATAACAGAACACCGCACATCGGTATCTGAAGCGTCTGCCCAATGCAGACATGTGCAAGTCATTGAAATATTGTCAAAAGAAGGGGAAACTTAAGTTGACTAAAGAAACATTTTGATTGGTTAAACTTCATTTCACGATGACACTACGGCTCACTGTTGTTGTCATGATAAATCGTTGTTGGAGGAGAACAGTTTCATATTTATTCATTATGATTATTTCATTTGCTTCATAAATTGTGGATGAAATAGATTTTGTGTGATGTGTTATTTATAAAAAATGTCACAAAAGTGACGTGTGTGTGTGTGTGCAGGAATTCACTACAGAAAGTCGTGTGCGTCGTCCGGAGCATGTCTGATCGCATCATCTGGATATCAGCAGTTCTGTACGGGGAAGGTGAACTCCGTCTGCATCACCTGCTGTAACACACCGCTGTGCAACGGCCCGCGACACAAACGCCGAGCGCTGTCATGCGCCTTCTCTCAACACTCGAGCATTCCCACAATCCTCCTGCTGGCGTTCTTCATTCACATCTGCCTCTTCTCCTGCTCACACTGACACACATTTACCCGGCTGTCTCTCTCTCTCTCTCTCTCTCTGTTCGTCTCCGTACCGTCACACAGGGTCCAAACTGAACATGCCACTCATTGACTTCAGACTCACAGGTTGGCCAGTCAATTTTGTAACACAGAATTTGATGAATCCAGGATGACTCAAATATCGACTTTAGTCAGTTTTATTTATAAATGTCTGTTGAGGAACAAAGCTTTAATTTACATGTGTCATGTGTGTTAACAGCGCCGGGGGGTTAGTAGTGTGTTGGTTACCTACTTAAGAAAATCATTTTTTTACCAAAGATGAGAAAGTGACCCTCACAAGTCCAGTAGTTCATGACATTAGGTAGTTAGATGTTGTCATTTTCACACGCATCTTCATGATTTTGTGACACAGACAGATGAAATGTTGATGCTGCGTGCGACACACAGTAGTCACATAATACTCTATATATGTGTGCATTTTAATCAAACAATATACAGTTGGCAGGTGTTAGATTCGGACCCTGTGTCCAATGTAAATAGTGTTTCTGTGGAAGTACTCGAGACCGGTCTTAAGATGACGGTCTTGCCTCTCACACAATGGTTTCAGGACCACAACACAACTACATCTGATATATTCGTTAACATCATTGATGCGATTGGATCTAGAGGTTTTTGCTACTAATGCACTCAATCATTTTCTCGATTCAAATGTGATTTCTTTTGCTGTTTTTGTGCAGGGACAGTAATGAACAGGGTATGTTTGAAAATGTCAACAATTGAATACAATTACACACAAAATCTAACAGATTATGTTATAAACTATCTGAAGTTTCAGACACAAGTTTTGCTCTTTTTCTGCTGATGAATTGGTTTCTAGAAGAAAACAAACACAACCCTTGGTGAATTCCCTACACATGTGCAGTTAGGTTATTATTTTAGACTTGATAAGGTTATCTGGATATTTCAGAAGTAGAAGTTAGGCCGTGTTCTTGACTTGGTCTCAGTTTAGCTAGTCTTGACTAGTAAATAATGATAGGATCATATCATATGATGAACATCTTCTGCTGGGCCGGAGGAGTCTTTCTGCACAACCTGTCTTCTTTATCTACTCTTGGAGATTGATTTACCGATTTTCACACGTGTGAATTATTTGCTTAAATTGAATAACATTAGTGTACAGAATAAAAAAAACATCAAGTAGACATCATAGAAAGTGCTTTCACAAGTCATTATACTGTTTGTTTGATTGACTGTTTGATTTCTGTTTCATCAATCATAAGCCTGTTTTGATAGCTCAATCTGAATATAGAAATCCAATAATATTATCTACCATTTATGACTTTATCCATGTATCATGACACAATGTAAAGAGAATGAGATGTCTTAACTGTGAACATCAAACGTTTAATGTTAAGATTTCATGACGTGTCTCTCACATCATTAAATCCAAAACTCTAAACTGACATCACAGTTAAACATCACAAATCACTCTTCTTCTCTCTCAGTATGCCTGAAGATTACATAGATTGACATGTATAGATATTTTATGACAATTTATTTATTAAATATACAAAAAAAGCACCACAAAGGGTTTTAGAACGACAGAAACTGTAACGAATAAATTGTTAGTGTAAGATGAAAGTATATCTAAGTATAAATTAAATTAGTTGGAATTTTATCTATTTGCATTATTTTATCTGTATTATTATGAAATCACAAAATGATGATACTTTCGCTTAGGTTTGGAGGCTAAAGTCCACAACAATTGCATTCGGTTTTAAAACCTAAACTACACACTTTAATGGATGTGTCAATTATTAACATATTGTTTGCGGTATGCTTCAGTATTTGTCACTTTATGTGTTTTTTTAACACATTTTATATGAAATAAATGAAACGCAACAAAATCAGAAAATAACAAGTCTATTAGCTGAGATTTCAAATTGATCATACACACACACGCACGCACGCAAACACAAACAGACATTTTAAAACACTGTTGTTACACGTTTCCAGTCATTAGCCAGTAAGATACATGGAAGACAAGACCTAAAAATAATTTACAAAAAAGATTCATCAATGACATCACCACACAGATCCCCTTTGTGTCATATAAATCATTCATAAGAATAATCATTCCTAGCTTCAAAACATCAAAAAAGTCTTGATTTTAAATTGAAAAATATTATATTAAAGTTTTGTCATTTTATTTTATATTATTTCTGTTATCATAATAGCAATTTCAGCAAATTTTGTTAAAAGCAGGAGTCATACAGGATTGTTTAGGAATAGTGGAAACATTTCTTTTCACCAGAACAGCCATAAAGATTTTAAACTTCTAATCTCTTAATCTTATACAGTGTGCACAGTATACAGCGCTGTTCTGTTCTGTTCTATTCTATTTGATTATTTTTTTTCTAACTTTATCTCCTGCTTGCTGCCTCCTTTAAGGATGTGACTGCTTCTTTTTTATTGAAACTTGCTCAGAAAATGCAGAAGACAGACAGAAAAGATCAAATACAACAGCCAAGGGGGTTCAAGATGACCAAACAGTGCAAAAATGTAAATAAAAATATAACAAGAAAACAACAACAGCAAGGAGAAAATATGAATAAAAAATAACTACAATTAACCACCCCACAGGACATGATATAGTCATATTAAATAAAATGATTTAAAAACCAAAAAAAAGATCATAAATTCAAGTTTTAGTACCCTTTGTCATGAAAACAGGGAAAGGAAGAATCTAAATGCAGGCAGTGGTACGGGGTAACAAAAAGACTTTAATAAAACACAAAACAAAGACCCACGAGGGGGTAAAACAAGACACGATAACAAGAACAATGACAAGTACACAGGAACTAGACTCACTACACTTAAACTAACAAAGACTTAATACAATTCTAGACAAGACTACAATGGACTGACACTCAACTACACTTACTTAGACTTGGGAGAGAATACAAAACATGGAAGGAACTCACACAGAGGTACAAGCTAAAGCAATGACCGACACAAGACAATGAAACATGAGGACTATTTAAAGGGAACAAACGCAGGATAATTAATAGGAACCAGGTGACAAAAAATCAAACACTAAGGGAAAGCTAACGAGACAAAAGGGCGGGAGACACTGACGAGACACGAGAAAGAGTATGACATGTCAAAATATAAACAAAGCCATGTCTTCCTCACACAAAACCCAAGGCAATGCCATGACTCCACCGCTAGACCAAGGATAAACATGACATGATGAATCATGACACCCTTTTTGTTACAAGAGGTAAATAAAGATTTTATAGAGATCTTTACATTTTCCTGAAAGTGAGAAAAGTGTGGGGTAACTTTCATATTTTTAAAGTATTTGTGAAACAATTCTCAAGTAAAATAATGAAGTTTCAAAAAAGCATTTTTATATTGCTTATCAAAAACTCAAGAAAGATCCTTAAAGTAAAGCTTAAAATCATCATGTATGAAGGGATGTTAGTGACCGCGTCTAAATAACGCACACACGTGATTGGATTGACAGATAACTCTTCTGGTCAAATTGCTTTCTCATAGTGAAACTCAATCAGTCTTTATTAAAGGGTGAAATATTCACAATCATATCAGACTGGTACTAAATATGCTCCATTATAAGGATTTAATTCCCAAGTCAAGTTGACTTCTATTTCTCGATTTTTTCAAGGCATTTGATACGCTTGAATATACTTTCTTGTTAAAGTCATTAGAAATGTTCGGTTTCGGACAGGTGTTTCGTAAAGCAATTTCCATGTTTTATAATGATTCAATTTCCAGGACAGTTCCTCTAAACTTAGGTCCGTCACCCAGAATTCAAATGAAACGTGGACTCCGAATGCCCTATTTCATATGTGTAGGGAATTCACCAAGGGTTGGGTTTGTTTTCTTCTAGAAACCAATTCATCAGCAGAAAAAGAGCAAAACTTGTGTCTGAAACTTCAGTCACTCAAAATGAAGTTTTGCTTTAGAGAGAAGTGCTAACTCAGGCTCATATTAGTGTAAACCCTTACTTTTTTAGCAGTGGAATTAATGTTTTAAGACAGTATCGGTATTGATACTCTGTAAGACTTTTTACAATCACTCACTTTGCAGGTGACACTGTTTTATTTCTGAGGAATAAAGAGATGCTTCCTTTTGTTGTTGACAAATGTCTACCGTCTCTAAGGCATCTGGACTCAGGGGCGTCGCAACCGCGGGGGATGTTGGTGTTTTAACACCCACACTTTTCGCGGAGAGAGGGTTAAACACCCGCACTTTTTCTGCAGTTTTACACTTTTGTACAAATGCCTTACAGCAGTCGCTCCTCCGTTTCTCTGGCCGCTCTGTGTCTGCGCTCGATGCGGCCGACTCCTCTCCCCTCCCTCTCAAACAGGACACCGGCACCACTCTTTTGGTGTGTTAGATTGATCGGTCAGCTCGTGCTGAGGAGGCGGGAATTTATGGTTATGATTATTTACATCTCCCTTTTCCAGTTACTTTGAATGAGTGTTTATTTTTAAATAACCTTGATATGTGTTTGGGGAGATGGTTAGTTTATGTTTTGTTGAGGTGTCTAGTGTTTTCTGAATTATATTTAGTTTTTTAGACTAATGCTAATTGCAAATTGGGATATTGTTCAGAAGCTAGCTTAATTCGGTTATTTTTGTGGCATGCAATGTATAAAGTAACTGTGATGAAGAAGGCAGGGACAAATTGTCCTTGTTAGGCAGTGTATTTATGGGTTTACATTTACATTTAGTCATTTAGCAGACGCTTTTATCCAAAGCGACTTACATAGAGTTAGGGAGCAACAAGCGATATGTCATACAGGAGCAATAATACATTAGGTGCCAATACAAAGTTACTAGTTTCAACAAAAGCTAGACCCCTACCTGTTGAGAGAAAGGGTTATTGAGGTTTTTTTTTAATTATTTGTCTGTCAGATATGCACAGAAGAGTTGGGTTTGAATGTTGTGAGGGAGGTTTATTGCCAGTGCTATTGATTTTGATATTTTGAGCATTGTTTTTTTGATTAGCTGAATACTTTTTTGGATACTTACCGATTATGTTTGATTGTACCTGTTGAAGAACTATGAAAGAAAAGTGTAAATTATTTTAATGTTTTAAAACAGTAAATTGTTACATTATTTATACCACCAGAGAAAAAGCTTTGTGTGGGCATTTTTTTATATCTCCCCTTTTCAAGGCGCAAGTAAGCAAACTTTAGCAGTCACAGTTCAGTCAGACCCATGTCACTATAAAGTTTACCACTGTCTTCTACCCCTGGGATTATTAAAGTATTTCTGAATCTGATTCATTAGCAAGTCTACTGTTCTGTATTTTCACAACAGAGTTTTGACTTATTTTCTGTGTGTTCCGAATGTGTTTTTATACTTTTCTAGTATCACTCATTTAAATTGGAAGCTTTTTATATCTTGTATGTTATACCTCTTCTACTGTTCTGTCATTGCATTCATCATTTTCATTGTTAACAAACAAACCACATCCATCCCCCACACTTTTGAAAAGCTTGCTACGCCCCTGTCTTGACTGACTTTAAATAAATAAAAGTGTGAAATGATGGCTATCCAAAACTGTGCTTTAAAGGAAGTGGAAGGTATCCCTATAAGCACTATATTCCAAATGGTTTGTTTAAGTCTATTGGTTCATTTTGTCCTTAGATGTGATTTAGGTAATTCCCCTGAAGTTGTGAAATGTTCAGAAACAAGCATCGCTTTTTGGAAAATGATATTTAAAACCCTTCTCGTGATAACTCTACTCTTTGGACTAACAGGGCTGAGGTTATTAATAGGAAGTCTTTATTTCAAGAAGATTGGGTTATCATCTTTATTCTCAACATACGATGCAAATGGGAACTTTTTATCTTACACAGATTTTATTAACCAATTAAAAGTTGAGAATGTTGACCTTCTGGATAGTAAATGCAATAATAAACTCTTTATACAGAACATAAACATGTCATACTGGCGAATATCATTGTTATTTTTTTGAAGGTGTGGAAAACTCTGTTTGAGAGAAAGGTTTTTACATTTATTTAGCATAACCTGTGGCTCCAAAAGTAAAAGAGACTCACTATTAAACCATGTTTGGGAGATGGATCCTTGGGGTTTTTGTCTTTCATATCCAGATATCATTGACCATCTTTTCTTTTATATTTACATTTATATTTATTCATTTAGCAGATGCTTTTATCCAAAGTGACTTACAGAGAGTTCATGGAGCAATAAGTGATATGTCATACATGAGCAATAATACAACAGGTGCTAATACAAAGTTACTGGTTTCAACAAAAGCTAGACCACTACCTGTTGAGAGAAAGAGAGATAGAGAGAGGGTATAGTTTTCTTTTGTTTCTTTCTCACATGTCTGTCAAGTATCCACACAAGAGATATGTTTAAGTAGTTCTCTGAATGTTGTGAGAGATGTGGAAGACTGGACCTTTTATTGTGAAGTTACTTAAAAAATTAGGCATGGAATACCGTTTACAGTCATTAATAAAATTTGAGAAAATTGCAGGACATTCTGTTTCTCAAGGGTGATCTATTTTTGATGTTGTAAACTTGGTTTAATTGTCAGGTAAAAATTATATTTACCTATCCAAGTGGAGGTAATATAAACCACCATTTATTTTATTTCTATGGGATTTTAGGAAATTGTTTAAGATCTTTAATTGTTTGAAGAAACCAAAGTTTGTGCGCCCCTTTCTCTCTACATCTGGTTATTTTCGTGTATTGTTGTTTCTTACATTAAGTTGTTTGTCTAAATTCCTGTTCCTCTAAATTATTTTATTATTTCACTGAACTTCAAAGAAAAACAACAGGACATGTTCACATACTGGAAAATCTTAAGTATCACATCTCCATATGCAAAGTTTACAACACTCACAGGATTTAAAAAGTGTGTTTCATATCATCAACATAGAACATAGAAAAAGATTGAAATGTACAAATGTAAAAGAGAAAGAGATGAAAAAAGTAAAATAAATACAAAATAAAACAAACCAAACATGAGGGTAAGAAATTCAATTATACATCAGTTATCAAAATGATTACAAACTGAAGTCGTCTTAATGGCTTTCTTATTTAAAGTGGAGAAATAGAATCCAGATATGACTCAAGATCTTTTCGGAAGACCAGAAATACTGCCTTATTGTTGAGGAATTTATTTATGTCAAATTTACATAGTAAAAATTAAATTCACAATAAAACAAACATTGTTCAAGTCAGAGTCATAATTTCCCAAAACAATATCCTTAAACCACTCTATATTCTTATTAAGAATTGAGCTAATATCTTTCCAAAATTCTTTCAGTATAATGGCATGACCAAAATAATATATATGTATATCTTGTATCAATATCACTTTTATATTTCAGAAAGAAGTGCTCGACAGGATACAATGTATTAATTCTTTTGAATGAAACTTCCTTTACTTTATTAGTAAGAACATATTTGTGTTGCGAAGACCAAATCTTTTTCCAGGTCAAATTTGTGAAAAAAATATTCCAATAATAAATGACATGAGATGGGGAAACAATATCCTGAAGAAAATTAGATCTTATTTTATCGTTGAAAACCTTTTTTTTCATAAAACCATGTTTTATAGGTTTCTGATGGCTCAGGAAAAGAAGTAATTCTAAGTGAAGATTGATTGCTATATTTGAAGAACATTTTTACATCTGATGGTATGGCTCATATTGTGTATAAATTCTGATCATATTCAGTATGCTATGGGACTTTTATTCACCCTGGGTATGAAAGAATGTTTTTAAACATTAACTTGACGTTTTGAAGAAGTATTCATAGGAATGTTTGTAAACATTAACTTAGTGTGTTAGTAAATCAAAAATCACATTACTAGTGGGTCAGAAATCGCATTAACTTAGAGTCACGATAAGATTGTTTGCATGAGAGAATCAATCACTACATATTCTAATGAAAATCCAGGGATGGTTTGAAGGCCAGACCCAAATAAATTGTATCACTGTTCATTTTTAATTAAAAAAATGAGTTAAGGTTGAAATTCCACCATTAGACCAGAAACCTTGTTGCCTAAAAATAATGATGGCGGACAAGGATAGTTGGATAATAAAAATAAGAGATAACGGGAAGTTACCTGATTGGTTTCGAAAGGAAACACCTTTGGGAAGTTTCACTATAACTAGAGGCTGGAAAACACCAAGTTTTCAGATGTTTTGGAGACTTGGGACATCTCACTTTGTTTGACTTGTACAAATAAAGTTGAAACTTTGGCACCTGGACCTTCCTTGTCTGAGCAATTTTTTGAGCTTCAAGATCAACGTTTTCCCCATCACTCACATAACAAGTGTTTAGGGGAAACAGGAATATGAAATGTTTAAAGAAGCCCAGAATAAGACATTAACAAGCCTGATTTACAAGAATCAATACATTATGAAACCAATGGTCAAAAAACAAAGTTAGGGTTTATACAGAATATTTTAATTGCTCGAAATACAAAAAAGATGGAGGTGAAATTGTGTTTGTATATTAAAGTCCAAGTTAAAAGCACTTTGAGAGTTTCACTGGAATCTTTAATGTTCTGTAATTGCACATTAACAAAAAGTGTTTACCTCCAAAGTGTGAAAAAACATATTGTGGAAAAATGAACCGTATGGGATCTAGATTTTAAAATATTTATTAGGCCATACTATAAAAACATATTTAAAAAAGTCACGCACATTGACGTATAACCGGTGCGCGGCGTTCAGTGATGATGTCACAGGAAGCGGACGTGAAGGAGAGTTCCAGAAAGAGCGGTGGCTGCGCGAGACACACAAACGCATATATTACAGCAAATATTACAGAACTATCGGAAAGTCCAATTATTTTAGTGACGGATTAGCGCGAGATTAACAGTATTGACGTCATGACGACCATCGATTACAGTGTGTGGGATCACATCGAGGTGTCTGATGATGAAGATGATACACACCCAAATATAGACACACCGAGTTTATTCCGCTGGAGACACCAGGTGTGTGTGTGTGTGTGTGTGTGTGTGTGTGTGCGTGTGCGTGTGCGTGTGCGTGTGCGTGTGCGTGTGCGTGTGCGTGTGCGTGTGCGTGTGCGTGTGTAGGTGCCCGTGTGTGTGTGCGTGTGTAGGTGTGTGTGTGTTTGTGCCCGTGTGTGTGTGTGCATGTGTGTGTGCGCTTATGTGTGTGCGCGTGTGTAGGTGTGTGTGTGTAGGTGTGTGTGTGTACAGTAGTGCTCATGATTTCGTCATTCAGTGTGTTTGTGTGTGTGTGTGTAGGTGTGTGTGTGTGTGTGTGTGCGTGCGCGTGTGTGTGTTTATGTGTGTGCGCGCGTGTGTGTGTGTGTAGGTGTGTGTGTGTACAGAAGTGCTCATGATTTCGTCATTCAGTGTGTTATTGTGTGTGTAGGTGTGTGTGTGTGCTCATGAAATCATCATTCAGTGTGTTATTGTGTGTGTAGGTGTGTGTGTAGGTGTATGTGTAGGTGTGTGTGTGTGTGCTCATGAAATCATCATTCAGTGTGTTATTGTGTGTGTGTGTGTGTGTGTGTGTGTTTGTGTGCTCATGAAATCATCATTCAGTGTGTTATTGTGTGTGTGTGTGTGCTCATGAAATCATCATTCAGTGTGTTATTGTGTGTGTGTGTGTGTGTGCTCATGAAATCATCATTCAGTGTGTTATTGTGTGTGTAGGTGTGTGTGTGTGTGTGTGCGCTCATGAAATCATCATTCAGTGTGTTATTGTGTGTGTGTGTGTGTGTGTGTGTGTGTGTAGGTGTGTGTGTGTGCTCATGAAATCATCATTCAGTGTGTTATTGTGTGTGTGTGTGCTCATGAAATCATCATTCAGTGTGTTATTGTGTGTGTGTTTGTGCTTGTGTGCGTGTAGGTGTGTTTGTGCGTGTAGGTGTGTGTGTGTAGGTGTGTGTGTGTGTGTGTGTGCGTGCGCAGGTGTGTGTGTAGGTGTGTGTGTGTACAGTAGTGCTCATGATTTCGTCATTCAGTGTGTTTGTGTGTGTGTGTGTGTGTGTGTGTGTGTGCGTGCGTGCGTGCGCGCGCGTGCGTGTGTGTGTGTGTTTATGTGTGTGCGCGTGTGTGTGTGTGTAGGTGTGTGTGTGTACAGAAGTGCTCATGATTTCGTCATTCAGTGTGTTATTGTGTGTGTAGGTGTGTGTGTGTGCTCATGAAATCATCATTCAGTGTGTTATTGTGTGTAGGTGTGTGTGTGCTCATGAAATCATCATTCAGTGTGTTATTGTGTGTGTGTGTGTGCTCATGAAATCATCATTCAGTGTGTTATTGTGTGTGTAGGTGTGTGTGTGTGTGTGTGTGTGTGCGCTCATGAAATCATCATTCAGTGTGTTATTGTGTGTGTGTGTGTGCTCATGAAATCATCATTCAGTGTGTTATTGTGTGTGTGTGTGTGTGTGTGTGTGTGTGTGTGCTCATGAAATCATCATTCAGTGTGTTATTGTGTGTGTGTAGGTGTGTGTGTGTGCTCATGAAATCATCATTCTGTGTGTTATTGTGTGTGTATGTGTGTGTGTGTGTGTGTGCTCATGAAATCATCATTCTGTGTGTGTAGGTGTGTGTGTAGGTGTGTGTGTGTGCTCATGAAATCATTATTCAGTGTGTTATTGTGTGTGTGTGTGTACAGTTGAAAGAAAAAGTATGTGAACCCTTTGGGCTTACTTGGATTTCTTCATAAATTGGTCATAGAATGTGTTCTGATCTTCATCTAAGTCACAACAATAGAGAAACACAGTCTGCTTAAACTAATACCGCACAAACATTATACGTTTTCATGTTTTTATTGAACACAACATGTAAACATTCATAGTGCAGGGTGGAAAAAGTATGTGAACCTTTGGGTTTAATAACTGGTTGACCCTCCTTTGGCAGCAATAACCTCAACCAAACGTTTCCTATAGTTGCAGATCTGACCTGCACAACAGTCAGGAGAAAATTTGGACCATTCCTCTTTACAAAAGTGTTTCAGTTCAGCAATATTCTTGGGATGTCTGGTGTGAATCGCTCTCTAGAGGTCATGCCACAGCATCTCAATCGGGTTGAGGTCAGGACTCTGACTGGATCACTCCAGAAGGCGTATTTTCTTCTGTTGAAGCCATTCTGTTGTTGATTTACTTCTATGCTTTGGGTCGTTGTCCTGTTGCATCGTCCATCTTCTGTTAAGCTTCAGTTGGCGGACAGATGGTCTTAAGTTTTCCTGCAAAATGTCTTGATAAACTTTGGAATTCATTTTTCCATCGATGACAGTAATCCGTCCAGGGCCTGAGGCAGCAAAGCAGCCCCAAACCATGATGCCCCCTCCACCATATTTCACAGTTGCGATGAGGTTTTGATGTTGGTGTGCTGTGCCTTTTGTTCTCCACACATAGCGTTGGGTGTTCTTTCCAAACAACTTAATTTTGGTTTCATCTGTCCACAGAATGTTTTGCCGGTAGTGCTGTGGAACATCCAGGTGCTCTTTTGCAAACTTCAAACGTGCTGCAATGTTTTTTTTGGACAACTGTGGCTTCCTCCGTGGTGTCCTCCCATGAAGTCCATTCTTGTTTAATGTTTTCCTTATTGTAGATTTGTCAACAAATGTTAGCATGTGCCAGAGATTTCTGTAAGTGTTTAGCTGACACTCTAGGATTCTTCTTCGACTCATTGAGCATTCTGCGCTGTGCTGTTGAAGTCATCTTTACAGGACGACCACGCCTAGGGAGTGTAGCAACAGTGCTGAACTTTCTCCATTTGTAGACAATCTGTCTTACCGTGGACACATGGACATCAAGGCTTTTAGATATACTCTTGTAGCCCTTTCCAGCTTTATAAGTCAACAATTCTTGATCGTAGGTCTTCTGAGAGCTCTTTTGTGCGAGGCATGGTTCACATCAGACAACGCTTCTTCAGAACAGCAAACTCAAAACTGGTGTGTGTTTTTTATTGGACAGGCCAGCTTTAATCAACACATCCAATCTCATCACATTGATTGGACTCCAGGATGGCTGACTCCTGGCTCCAATTAGCTCTTGGAGAAGTCATTAGCCTAGGGTTTCACATACTTTTTCCACCCTGCACTATGAATGTTTACATGTTGTGTTCAATAAAAACATGAAAACGTATAATGTTTGTGCGGTATTAGTTTAAGCAGACTGTGTTTCTCTATTGTTGTGACTTAGATGAAGATCAGAACACATTCTATGACCAATTTATGAAGAAATCCAAGTAAGCCCAAAGGGTTCACATACTTTTTCTTTCAACTGTATGTGTGCTCAGGAAATCATCATTCAGTGTGTTATTGTTTGTAGGTGTGTGTGTGTGTGTAGGTAGGTGTGTGTGTGTGCTCATGATTTCGTCATTCAGTGTGTTATTGTGTGTGTGTGTGTGTGTGTGTGCGCGCTCATGAAATCATCATTCAGTGTGTTATTGTGTGTGTGTGTGCGCTCATGAAATCATCATTCAGTGTGTTATTGTGTGTGTGTGTGCTCATGAAATCATCATTCAGTGTGTTATTGTGTGTGTGTGTGTGTGTGTGCTCATGAAATCATCATTCAGTGTGTTATTGTGTGTGTGTGCTCATGAAATCATCATTCAGTGTGTTATTGTGTGTGTGTGTGCGCTCATGAAATCGTCATTCAGTGTGTTATTGTGTCTGTGTGCTCATGAAACCATCATTCAGTGTGTTATTGTGTGTGTGCGCTCATGAAATCATCATTCAGTGTGTTATTGTGTGTGTGTGTGTGTGTGCTCATGAAATCATCATTCAGTGTGTTATTGTGTGTGTGTGTGCTCATGAAATTATCATTCAGTGTGTTATTGTGTGTGTGTGTGCGCTCATGAAATCATCATTCAGGGTGTAATTGTATGTGTGTGTGTGCTCATGAAATCATCATTCAGTGTGTTATTGTGTGTGTGTGTGCGCTCATGAAATCATCATTCAGTGTGTTATTATGTGTGTGTGTGTGTGCTCATGAAATCATCATTCAGTGTGTTATTGTGTGTGTGTGTGTGCGCTCATGAAATCATCATTCAGTGTGTTATTGTGTGTGTGTGTGTGTGCTCATGAAATCATCATTCAGTGTGTTATTGTGTGTGTGCTCATGAAATCATCATTCAGTGTGTTATTGTGTGTGTGTGTGTGTGCTCATGAAATCATCATTCAGTGTGTTATTGTGTGTGTGTGTGTGTGCTCATGAAATCATCATTCAGTGTGTTATTGTGTGTGTGTTTGTGTGTGTGTTTGTGTGTGCTCATGAAATCATCATTCAGTGTGTTATTGTGTGTGTGTGTGTGCGCTAATGAAATCATCATTCAGTGTGTTATTGTGTGTGTGTGTGTGTGTGTGTGTGTGTGTATGTGTGCTCATGAAATCATCATTCAGTGTGTTATTTTGTGTGTGTGTGTGTGTGTGCGCTCATGAAATCATCATTCAGTGTGTTATTGTGTGTGTGTGTGTGCTCATGAAATCATCATTCAGTGTGTTATTGTGTGTGTGTGTGTGCGCTCATGAAATCATCATTCAGTGTGTTATTGTGTGTGTGTGTGTGTGCTCATGAAATCATCATTCAGTGTGTTATTGTGTGTGTGCTCATGAAATCATCATTCAGTGTGTTATTGTGTGTGTGTGTGTGTGCTCATGAAATCATCATTCAGTGTGTTATTGTGTGTGTGTGTGTGTGCTCATGAAATCATCATTCAGTGTGTTATTGTGTGTGTGTTTGTGTGTGTGTTTGTGTGTGCTCATGAAATCATCATTCAGTGTGTTATTGTGTGTGTGTGTGTGCGCTCATGAAATCATCATTCAGTGTGTTATTGTGTGTGTGTGTGTGTGTGTGTGTGTGTGTATGTGTGCTCATGAAATCATCATTCAGTGTGTTATTTTGTGTGTGTGTGTGTGTGTGCGCTCATGAAATCATCATTCAGTGTGTTATTGTGTGTGTGTGTGTGTGTGTGTGTGTGTGCTCATGAAATCATCATTCAGTGTGTTATTGTGTGTGTGTTATTGTGTGTGTGTGTGTGTGTGTGTGCTCATGAAATCATCATTCAGTGTGTTATTATGTGTGTGTGTGTGTGTGCTCATGAAATCATCATTCAGTGTGTTATTGTGTCTGTGTCAGGCTCGGATGGAGCGGATGGAGGCGTTCAATCAGAAGGGTTTGGAGCTGGAGAGATCTCTGGCGGAGAGTAAGAAGAAGCTCGCGGAGGTGCAGCGCCGCGTTCAGGAGCTCAGCGTCGCCTCCACAGACGAGAGTAAAGCAGCACTCAGTAAAGCTCAGGCTGAGGAGAAACAGATGAAGAAAGACGAGAGATCCTGGCAGAGGAAGTTGGATGATCATCGTCAGGAGGAGAAGAAGACGCCCTGGAACGTGGACACGCTCAGTAAAGAAGGATTCAGTAAGGTGTGTGTTACACAAAAGAGCTTTCATCTTCTGAGGGGAAGTGTTTGTGTACGTCATGTGTGATCTCAGCCGTGTCTTGTGTGTTTCTCAGAGTGTCGTCAACGTCAAACCTGAGGTGAAGGAGGAGACGGAAGAGGAGAAAGAGCAGAAACACAAAAGCTTTGTGGAGAAAAATGAGAAACAAATCAAACACTTTGGTGAGCTCCTGTTGGTTTGAGATTGGGTTCAGTATTGAATTAAAACAAGTGAACGAATGCTATAACTGTGAAATAAATCTGTTCTGAGCGTCTGTGTTCAACCTGAATGAGTAATGAAACCATCATGGGATGTTCAGAGAAGAAAGAAAATGATCTGTGTTCACTGTAAAGGTGTGTGTTGTTGTGTGTGTGTGCAGGTATGCTGAGGCGCTGGGATGACTCGCAGAAATATCTGTCTGATAATCCACACCTGGTCTGTGAAGAGACCGCCAATTACCTGGTGATCATGTGTATCGACCTGGAGGTGGAGGAGGTAACGTGTGTGTCTCGGAGTTGCTTCTTTGTGCCGGTATGTGTGTGTGTGTGTCTTGTGCGTTTCAGATGTGTGTGTTTGTCTTGCAGAAACACGCTCTCATGGAGCAGGTGGCTCATCAGACCATCGTCATGCAGTTTATTCTGGAGCTCGCCAAGAGTCTGAAGGTGGATCCACGAGGCTGCTTTCGCCAGTTCTTCACCAAGATCAAGGTGTGTGTCTGCATGAGTGTGTGTTCAGTGGATGCGTGTCTGACGTGTGTGTGTCAGTGCTGCTTTCATCGGTCGGGTGTGTCTTCAGACAGCAGATCAGCAATATCAGGATGCCTTTAATGACGAACTGGAGTCGTTTAAGGGACGTGTGCGCGGCCGGGCCAAGATCCGCATTGAGAAAGCAATGAAAGAATATGAGGAGGAGGAACGTCAGAAGCGTCTCGGTCCCGGCGGTCTGGATCCTGTAGAGGTGTACGAGTCTCTGCCTTCGGTAAGAACACCAACTGCACAACACAGCCCCTCAGAAAGCTCTAGATCAGACCAGTGAAACCAGTTTAAAACCCACAGGCCTTGCATGTCCCTCCTGACACTCCTGCTAGAGATGAAAAGGATTTCAATACAGAAGAAAATACTAATACTAGTCGTGAAACAGTCTATACATAATTATTCTAAACAGTACAACCACATAAATGATGTAAAGAAAACCTTTTAGTCTGCAAACGACTAGTTGCAACTCCTACGAAATACATTTTTCTTTTGTGATGCTACTGGGACAGGAATGACTAAATATAACTTTAAATGGTGAGAGAACATCCCCTGTATTCAGCCTCTAGTTGCTCCAAACACGCAGACATGTCTTTGTTCTGCTTAAAACAAAGAAAGATAACTGAAAGAATGTTAGCTGTCCATCACAAAATGAGTTGTTTTAAAATGTTTAGGAGTTTTACAGTTCTAGGGCAACATTTTATTTTTTCCTGTTATGGAAGTTAACTGAAAACATTCTTCCAAATATCTCTGTTTTCATTTCTGGGTGAACTATCCCTCTAGGAATCTAACCTGACTGTCTGCTCTCTTTAAGGTTTTGCAGCATCATTTCTAGTTTTAAAAAACCCTGATGATATTAGAGATGGGGATTTAAAGCAAAAATAATATTTGAAGATCGATGAGAACAATTGGAAAATTATTCGAAATTCACACCCCTCCCCCACTTTGACGCATTTACAGTATTACATTTACATTTAGTCATTTAGCAGACGCTTTTATCCACAGCGACTTACAAGTGGGTTAGGTAATGGAAGCAATTAGGACAGCATAAGTACAACATTTTTTGTAGAATAGAGTGGAGTAGAGTGGAGTAGAGTGGAGTAGAGTGGAGTAGAGTGGAGTAGAGTGGAGTAGAGTAGAGAAGAAAATAAAATAGAGTCGAGAAGAAGATAGAGTCGAGAAGAAGATAGAGTCGAGAAGAAGATAGAGTCGAGAAGAAGATAGAGTCGAGAAGAAGATAGAGTCGAGAAGAAGATAGAGTCGAGAAGAAGATAGAGTCAGAACAGATCAGTCAGATGTTGGCGGAAGAGATGGGTTTTCAGACGTTTCTTAAAGATGGACACAGAATCTGCAGATCTTGTATTACACACACATAAACTTAGAGAGAGAGACCAGGCTACAGTCATGGTTTGTGATAAAGAAACAATTGTGTAATACACTGATCAGCCACGACGTAACATTAAGCACGTGTCTGTGTACCCGTGTCTCGTAACACTGGTGTGATGCTTTGATGGCAGGAGTTGCAGAAATGCTTTGATGACAAAGACATTCAGATGCTGCAGGACGCCATCAGCAAACTGGATCCAACGGTCAGTATAACCTGAATGACAAAGACAAGATTGTCTGGACTCTTGAGATGCCATTGCGTGATGATTGTGTTTTGACTCTTGCAGGAGGCGAAACATCACATGAAGCGTTGCATTGAATCGGGATTGTGGGTACCTAACTCCAGAGCAGACGAGGAAGCAGATAAAGATCCAGAGGATGGTGATGAACCGCAATATGAAGAGCTGAAGAAAGAAGATCAGTGACTATCAGTCAAACATCATCCCTGTGACCCACTGCTTGTGTCCCTCCTCACATCTGTCTCCGTCACATTATTATAAATAAAAGTCCAAAGTAAGAAGTGCTACAAGATTATTTGACTGCTTTTCTGCCGTTAAGGGATAAATGGATCATTTTGCAGACAGTAATTCTTTTCACCCACATCTCTTTCATGATTTTATTAAAGGGTTGATGTAGTCGGACGATTGATATTGTAAAATAGGGCGGTGTTTCACATTGCAGTTAATGTTTTGACCGAGAAGACTGGACATCATCCCAATGGTGACATGTCTACTTGTCTCATCTCCTAACTGCTTATGTGGCGTTTTATGAGTGTTTTTATTTCATGGACGTTACCCGGGCTTGCAGTGAGAACGCATTGGATCACAGCAGCTTTGTTTGTTTAGGGTTAGGGTCATCCCACAAAGCTACTCGATTAAACGCAATATTATGTTGTTCAGATAGAATCATGACTTCAGAACACATTGGGTATGGTTTTATATTGACTGTTGGCATTACCAGGAGGAGTTATTGTTTTTGTTTCAGGTGATCTTTTTTTAGTTCTGTATGTACAGTTTGTGTTGCAGAATAAAAACATGTGGCTGATGGAGGATCTTCAAGGGATTTGTCATGATCAAATGTGTTTAGTTTGGTGTCACTTCAGCAATTTTTGTCTCATTTATTACAAAAAGGACATTTCAAATGTTTTTGAAATCAATAACTTGACTGAATCATGAAGTAAAATCAGTCAATAAGGGTTAGAATAGATTTCAACTCCTTCACAACAGTGCAAAATCCTCTCAGGGTGAGATCTCAAGAAATTGACAAAGAGGATTCAATTCTTAAACCCAAAGACTGAAAGTAACCCTAATCTAATGAAAGCTCGAGGTTCGGTCATTTATACACAGGGAGAGCGCACAATAACACTTTATTAAACCTGTTCAACGCTGTTCATTTATACTGCAAACATTTCATTTGACATGAGTGACTTATTTTGACACTCATTTAGTTTACTGATAGCTGTTGGTACCTCATCGTCGTGACAACATCAATGACATTATTACATCACAACCCGACAAATGCTATTTAAACACGTTCAGCCATTTATGTGCTGCAGATGAACGCCTCCTGCTACACTTTACTGAATCATTTAGACAGCATTTAAAACCTTGTGTTTGTCCAGCTGTAGCGTTTATAAATAACCATGCTGTATACACGTTCATTCACTAATAATCACTAAAACTGAGAGTATAGGTCCAAAAATATGTGAACGTGTGCTCAGGTAACCGGTGATGAGGACTTATAATAACCCACTTCACCAAGAACTCCCATTCAAAACTAGTGTTTTTGTGAATAAAGAGTAAAAACAAAGCTTTTTATACATATTTTTATTAAAGTTGATATTGTAAAGCGTTCTGAAGACGAGCACACACCTCCTGTTCTCCCAGAGAAATCATCATCTCCGCCACACTGGGACCTTGCTGTCAACAGAGACACACACAGACACTCAGCACACGTCACAACAGCATTCAGCATGTTACCTGCGGCCCGTTTCAATAAGGAAGTTCAACCAACACAGAGTTAAAATCTGAACTCTGAGTTGATTTACTCAGAGAATCTCTACTCTTGAGTTTTCAGTTTCAGACCAGCTGATTTGAGTTAGTTCAATCCACTCTGAGTAAGTTCACTCTAGGTTATGCGCGTGCAGCATGGCGATGAAAAGCCATCATCAATTGAGTGAAGATAGCACGATTCACCATGGCAACGGCACGTGACAAAAAGCGCATGTTCATTTCTGGCCAATCGAATTGAAGGTACTGTTACAAGCTTACGGTGAGTATGAGCACATATTTAGAAAAAAGTGCAGCACATCCGCAGCAGCAAAAGAAAGAGAGTTGGCGTGGGAGTAAAGTGCATCACGTGTTAATGCGCACGTTTATATATCAATCACTTTTATATTTATTTTGTTGAAACTGTGAAAATAGGAATTATATTTAACGCTCTCTTTCTCGCTTTCTCTCTTGCTTTCTCTCTCGCTGTCATGTAGGTGCAATAAAAAGATCTTGGCAGAAGCTGAATATGAAATACAATAACATCATTCATTCAGGAAATTTTAAAGAAATAAAATGCTCTTGCTAGTAGGATGTCTGATTGGGAAATGTTAAATATACTTCTTAAACTGGCCTTAAACATTAAGATAAAACGTCAAAACGAGGTCCCACAATTCTCTACCGACATAAATGTAACTCTCTGCGAATTAATGCTGCTTCCTCATATACGGGTTCCTGAATAAACGGACATGACATTTTAAGGCCTGTGTGACTAAATTGGGCGCGATTAGGAACACGAATCAATAAACAGAATCAATAAACAAATGGCGTGTGCATTTCAAAACCGCTCGCGCTTCGAAAAGGGGGCGGAGATTGTAACAAACCCTGGGTTGAACCTAACCTGCTCCCGACCAGGTTAGGTTCACGGAGTATGTTACTCTGGTTACTCACTCAGAGTATAAGATACCTCGATTTCTGAAATGGGCTTGACTTACCCCGCGGTCGTGGATTTGACATACCTCACTTACTGAAACCAAAAACCCTGAGTATTCAGTTTTCTGGGGTTGACTTACTCTGAGTTTGCACTAACCCTGCTTTCTGAAACGGGCCCCTGTGTGTGTGTTTGCGCGTTACCTGCTGTGCGCTCAAGGCCAGTCTCAACACTCTCATGAAGATGCTGTATTTTGCTTTTGTCAGTTTGCTGCTCTTCAGTTTCAGCTCAGAGTTCCACATTTCAGTGGACGTTAGAGACCTTTGACCTTCAACAAGCCTAACCCATACACACACACACACACACAAACTATGTTTACCTTACAGGCACAGTATGTAAATACACAATAGTAAATGCACGAGACTCACTGTATGACAGCTGTTATGATGTTTGCTGCCTCTGATGTCACTTCCTCCAGCTGCTGACGGGAAACATGTGGCCGGATCCACAAGTACGAATACAAAGGGCCCAGCAGGTCATTTAATGAGCAGATGTGACCCTGCAACACATAAGTCATCATGAAATCAAACAATAAACTTACAACAAAGCAATCAAAAAGGGAAAGAGAAAAGGCCCGCCCTACATTTCACAAGCCGTTTCACTCTGATATACATCACGATAGGAGTGTGCGATATGACGATATTTGATAGCGAACGATTAAAATGACTGCATGATCCACTTTAGGGGAATAATTGTTAAATCGTCCTATATAGTGCAAGACACGTTATATCCGTTGCTGTTCTGTTGAATTCTTCAACATCCTTGCGGTAGATTGCGCCAAGTTAACAAGCTCGTACACGTTGCTTGTGAACTCAGTAAGATTAAGAGACGCGGTCACTGAAGATGGAGAGAAACACGGAGGAGTTGGTCCCAAAAATAAATTCTACATCAGTAATTTTGAAATGGTTAGGGTTTTCCCCAACTGACACGGCCCAAACAACAGTTATTTGCAAATGTTGCAATGAAACGATTCGCAGATCGGATGGGAACACATCGAACCTTTTTAACCACCTCAAAAGAAAGCACCCGTAAGAGTATGCCGACAGTCAAACTATAAAGGCACAAGAGTAAATCAGGTCTATACAAGGCTAAAACAAACGACTTTAACGAAAGAAGGATTTGAGAAAGGAACTCAGTATGACAGAACGATCAAGCGATGGAAAGATGTAACTGACGCGGTCGCATTTTACCTGACCAAATACATGATTACAATAAAGACTGTGGAAAATGAGAGCTTTAAAAGACTACTCACAGTCGTAGATCCACTTAGGAAATACCCAGCTGCAAATATTTTTCCTCCACGGCCATTCCACAATTTTACTCCGAGTAGCGCAAAGAGATGCAAAACAAAATTCAAAATGTAAATTTTTTTGCTACAACAGCTGATTTATGGTCTTGCACTTGCATTAAATAATAACTTGATTAAAATATTCTTAAAATATAAATGGTAAAGAGTATATTTTTATATGGGGACGTTTGGCTGTTTTGTAGCTCTGTAATTGTCTAATCGTGATCTACCCAGAAAATATCGTGATTAGAATTTTTTTCTAGATCGCCCACCCCTACATCACGATACAGAAAAGTCAATCGCAACTTCTCTTTCATGCTGACGCTAAATGATCGTCTCCAGTAGTGTGTGAAATATAACACAGTCAACACACACACAGAGTGACTTTTATTGATGTAGTCTAACCCTCCTGAGCTGCAGAACTCTCTGGATGTACTGTGCTTCTAGAACGGCACAGTCGTCGATTTGAGATTCGTGTGTGTGAAGAACAAACTGACGCAGCTTTTCCACCAGCACGGCACATTTGCCCTCATCCTCGATCCTTCGCTGAAGATGAATCCTCAAATCACACACAAACAAGTTATTAAGCATCTCAGCCTTTGATAGTCATAATGAGGAAAATCCACAAAGATCAGATAAACCACAGAAGTGCTGCGCTTTAGTAACTGGAAGGTTGTTTGTGTAATCTTAGTTAAAAATCAAACCATTAACATCCCAATATAACAAAATACAAGGAAAGAGAACATGTGACACCTCTGCTGTCTGAAGGGCTTTCATAACTACAGAAAAATATGACAGAATTGACAATCAACACAAACCATAAAACCATAGAAACACGGATGTTCTCAATCATAGTATACACTAACACACTAGAATAAATTTCGTGTCACCATCAAATTAGTTCACTAAGATGTTTTTTGCGAACAAAGCCCTATAAAAATACACTTGACTCTTTCTTATAATGATGCTGATGGCAGTGGACTATGTGCTCAAAATTATCTTTACATGAACAGTTTGACATTTTTCTGAAGGACAACAAACCTGTTGAAATCTGGAAGTTTGTCCAGATCCAGCAGGGCGGAGTGAGTTGTGATCTTGGAAATGTTAAACTCACTAATTAATTCATCCAGCTGTCGACCAATACGATTACCTGCAAGACAAAAAAACCAACAACATTTATTTATTTAATAGGAAACAATATTCTAATCATAAAAAGGTAATAATTCAGAAAAAAACTCAATATTTAATCACCACACTTCCTCAATTAAAACATTTCCTATTAACATCGCGCTACACATCATGCGTCACTATTTTTGCTTAAAAAGACATTGCGTATATACTTGGGCTTCTCATACTGGATGAGATAAAGAGAACAACGAAGAACACCAAAATGATGGATCAAATGAAAGGTTTTATACCACACATGCACATTTGTGCTCTGAAAAGGGACAATTTTTAGTAACCATCGAGTAGAATTATTTTTCCACTCGGCCAATGAATAAATGAGCTGTTACACAAAAGGGTGATGATGATGATGATGAGGTAGCACTAAAGCCCATAGTCCCATGAGTAAAAACAGTGAAGAAGAGTCAGGACATTGACTCGGAACAGAACACATACTACTACAAAATATACTCATGGGTTGTTGTCAAATTAAAAGTAAAAGTCTCCTATATGTAGGGGTGGGTGATCTTGAAAAAAACTCAAATCACGTTTTTTTCTAGATAGATCACGATTCACGATTTTATCACGATTCATTTTCAAGTTGGTTTTAAGACTATTTTGTAAATTAAAGGGGCTACAATACAGCCAAACTATGTCCCCATATAAAAATATACTCCTTACCAATTATATTTTGAAGAATATTTTAATCAATAAATCAGCTGTTAGAAAAAACTTTTGAATTTTGTTTTGCATCTTGTTGCGGCACTGGGAGTAAAGCTGTGGAATGGCCGTGGAGGAAATATATTTCCGGCTGGGTTTTTGTTACGTGGATCTACGACTGTGAGCAGTCTTTTAAAGCTCTCATTTTCCACAGTCTTTATTGTAATAATGTATTTGGTCAGGTAAAATGCGACCGCGTCATTTACATCTTTCCAGCGCTTGCTCGTTCTGTCAGACTGAATTCCTTTCTCAAATCCTTCTTTCGCTAAAGTCGTTTGTGTAAGTCTTGTAGTTCCCGGATGCTTGGTTGTACCTGATTTACCCGCATGTGATCCGTTTCTAATTTGACTGTCGGCATACTCTTTCGGGCGCTTTCTTTTGAGGTGGTTAAAAAGGTTCGTTGTGTTGCCATCCGACGTGCGAATCTTATCATTGCCACATTTGCAAATAACTGTTGTTTGGACCGTGTCAGTTGGGGAAAACCCAAACCATTTCAATATTACTGATGTAGAATTGTTTTTAGGGACCAACTCTTCCGTGTTTCCCTCCATCGTCACTGACCGCGTCTCTTAATCTTACTGAATTCACAAGCAACGTGTACGAGCTTGTTAACATGGCCCAATCTATTGCAAGGATGTTGAAGAATTCATCAGAACAGAAACGGATATAACGTGTCTTGCACTAAATAGGACGATTTAACGATTATTCCGAAAAAGTTGATCGTGCAGTCATTTTAATCGTTCGCGATCAAATATCGTCATATCGAACACCCCTACCTATATGTGACATCAAAAGGGTCGAAAAACCCCTTTGTGTACACCAGACACGATGCTACACGATGTTGTTAATGGGTTTGTGGTGTCGCGCCGCATCTAGTGTAGACAGAATGTACACTGATAATGCTCTTATTGCGTCCGGTGTAGACCCGGTGTTACACTGAAGATAAATGTCTCGACACGAACACACATAAGAAGAAAAGTTTCTAAAAGCCATCTCCATCAAAACATTTTTACAATTACAATGTAAGTGAGTGCTCTCCACACATACTAGTATACGTTACTCAAACAATTTAGCTTCTAAACCCGCTAAATACTACACTCTGACCGGTCTGAAACATCTGATATTTCTGAGAGAAATGTAGGATGTCTAGTTTATATACAATATTAGTGGTACACCAGCCAGAGCTGTAATACTCTTAAAATGATCATGAACAATTTATTTAAACATAATTTTTTAAGCAATACCATTTTATCCATGAATAATTTCAATACAATTTAAAACATGAACTAATTTGGATTATCACTTTGAATAGTATACAGTGTACACTGGTGGCCACTTCACATTTGGACATGTAACAGCCTGGTTCCTCACCCTGGTCCTTGGGCCTCCATCCCAGAATGTTTTGATGTCTCCCTATATAGAACACCTGATTCTACTCGTCACACCTGCTCACTTTAGAAGAGAAGCCTGCAACCTTTAGCCAAAAACACCTCACGTTTGCCATTACTTTTTCTCCAATGATAAGTATTTCCGACCCTTCCCTAATGCTGTATTAGAGTATCTGGATATGTTGTTTTGAAACTGTGCAGTTTTAATGGATGTGAAGGGAGTCATGACAATGATGGATTGGAAAAGACTTACTGCTGAATCCTGAGCCGGCGTGAGTAATGATGTCCAGTAAGGTTTCAGGAAAGAAGCCCTGCTCTCTGAAGCTCTGGATGTAAATGTCTCCCTGTCTCTTGGACAGTTTGCTTCCATCACGGTTCAACAACAGAGGCAGATGAGCGTAAACGGGTGGAGTCCAGTTCAGCGCTCTAAAGAGTTGCAGATGCTTACTGGTGGACACGAGCCACTCGGAACCGCGCAGAACGTGACTGATTCTCATGTGATGATCGTCCACGACGTTTGCCAGGTGGTACGTGGGGAATCCGTCTGCCTTCAGTATGACGGGATCGCCCTCCACCGCCGCCACCTCGTGTCTGCTCCAACCAAAGATCAGATCCTGAAACGGCTCTGCGCCACAGTCCAGTTTAAAGCGAATGACGTGCGGGACTCCTCGCTCCAGCTTCTCCCGGATCTGTTCTGGCTTCATGTGACGACACCGGTTATCATACCTGAGAAAGAGAGAGAGTGAGTGAGAGAGTGAGTGGGTGATAGAGCGAGTGAACGAGAGCGCGAGTGAGTGAGAGAGTGAGTGAGTGGGAAATAGAGTGAGGGAGTGGGAGTGAGTGAGTGGGAGTGAGTGAGAGAGTGAGTGGGAGTGAGTGAGAGAGTGAGTGAGTGAGTGAGTGAGTGGGAGTGAGTGAGTGAGTGGGAAATAGAGTGAGGGAGTGGGAGCGCGAGTGAGAGCGTGTGTGAGTGAGTGAGAATGAGACAGAGAGAGTGTGAGTGAGAGCGGGTGAGAGTGAGTGAGAGAGTTACTTATAGACTTTTAATTTTATTCCATCTTATTTTTTATCTTAATCTGTATTGGTGCATGTTTATATTTAATCTTGTGCTTTGGCAATGTAAATTTTCTTTTATCATGCCAATAAAGCTCCTTTGAATCTTGAATCTTGAGTGAGAGAGAGAGAGTGAGTGAGTGGGAAATAGAGTGAGGGAGTGAGAGCGTGTGAGAGTGAGTGAGTGAGAGCAGGTGAGAGTGAGTGAGTGAGAGAGAGAGAGTGAGTGAGTGAGCGTGTGAGTGAGTGAGTGAGTGAGTGAGCGAGCGTGTGAGTGAGTGAGTGAGCGTGTGAGAGTGAGTGAGGGAGTGAGAGTGAGTGAGTGAGCGTGTGAGTGAGTGAGTGAGAGAGTGAGTGAGAGAGAGTGAGTGAGTGAGTGAGTGAGAGAGAGAGAGTGAGCGTGTGAGAGTGAGTGAGCGAATGAGAGCGTGTGAGAGTGAGTGAGAGCAGGTGAGAGTGAGTGAGTGAGTGAGGGAGTGAGAGCGTGTGAGAGTGAGTGAGAGCAGGTGAGAGTGAGTGAGTGAGAGCAGGTGAGAGTGAGTGAGTGAGAGAGAGAGAGTGAGTGAGTGAGCGTGTGAGTGAGCGAATGAGAGCGTGTGAGAGTGAGTGAGTGAGTGAGTGAGAGAGAGAGGAGAGTGAGTGAGTGAATGAGAGTGTGATTGAGTGAGAGAGTGAGTGAGTGAGTGAGTGAGTGAGAGAGAGTGAGTGATTTATATAAGTCCAGACACTGGATGAGCATTATTGAAAAAAGAAAGGACTTAAATGACCTACAGCACATGGTATTGTTGCATCATTGAGCATTACAGCCAATCACTGACATGTTGAGCACATGGGCATCAGAGTGAGAGCATGTATGATGTAATGAAGAGATTCACTGTGTAGGGGAGACAGTTTCATTATTTCTAAAGAAGGTTTTGGTGAGAGTGCAGAACGTGTTATGTGACGTCTTGAAGCAAGCGCTTTTGAATATTTGAATTGTTTTCATTGGTCCTCTTTAGATAAACCTCACCTGCAGTAATTAACCCTAACCCAAACTCTTATCCCACAGCAGCACACAAATGTCCTTTCTGCAATTTTTGCCAACTTCTAAACAAACTGACAAGAGAACAACCGTGTATACGCTCGCCAGCCATCTGGCTCTAATCCCATTGTATTCAGGCGTCAGAAGTAAGACATGAGACGTCACGTATCGGAGGTGCGCTCCAAGTGCACAGAGGGGTTGAGGAGGACGTTGCTTTGAAAGGATTGTTTTACTTTGTGACTGGATAACATACGTGTGGATAAACACCTGGATATTAAAAACTATAAATGAGCTCTGTGCGTGCGTATGCGTGTATGACTTTAATGTTTGGATTATAGTCAATATGACTCATGTACAGCTGCTTTGTAACAATGACTTGACTAATTCTTTTGGCTCAAGAAGGAACTTGAACTGAATCTTTCGTTATGTAAAGTGCAGCAAGAATGAAATTCGAAACATTGCAGTTATTCTTTCGATTTATATATTGAATGTCTGTTGATTCTTATTGTGTTTGCTCTGTTGTAAATTCAGGTAACCCCTCAAGAGATGAAGAACTGAAGGATCATTATAAAACAAAACTCAGTGTCTTGTAGTGTCATCACGTGTTTGTATGTGGACTCTTTACCGTGGTACATGTCCATTCCTCTGAGCCTCTTTCTTTAACAGCTCCAGTCTCTGATTGGAGCAGAAGCAGTAGTAGGCGTGTCCTGTGTGCAGCAGCGATGATGCCGCTTGTGTGTAGAGCTCTAATCTTTCAGACTGAACGTACGGCCCGTAATCTCCTCCAGAGCGGCTGCTTTCATCAGGCGCCATCCCTGCCACACACAATATACACACACACAGTTGTGTACCTGCCCACTTTAGCATATATCCATACAAACACACGGTTGTGTACCTGCTCACCCTAGCATATATCCACACACACACACACACAGAGAGTTGTGTACCTGCCGACTTTAGCATATATCCACACACACACACACACACACACACACACAGAGTTGTGTACCTGCCGACTTTAGCATATATCCACACACACACACACACACAGTTGTGTACCCGCCCACTTTAGCATATATCCACACACACACACACACACACACACACACACACACACACACACACACACACAAAGAGGGTTATGTACCTGCCCATTCCAGCATGTCTTGGATGGCATCAGCGGCTCCTGGCACCAGTCGTGTCCGGTCGGTGTCCTCGAGGCGCAGAATAAACGCGCCACCGCGCTGTTTGGCAAATAGATAGTTATAGAGAGCAGTGCGAAGACCACCGAGGTGCAGAAACCCTAAACAAACAACAACATCCCAGTACAAAATAATTCAAACAATCCAATGAAAGCATTTTTATATTTATATAAGCCGCTTGTATCGAAAGTGACATCACAGTGAATTCAAGTGGTGACGTGTTCCCTGTCTGAGAATCCTTCTGTGGAAACTAACCTATTTTATTTAAATAATTGAATTTACCTGTGTTTTATTTAATCAGTCTGTCTCTAAATTATTTTAGTTTCTTTCGTTAAACATGCATTTCATTTATATCACGTATGCCTACGGGTGATACTAAACGTTGATTTAAATGTTCTTTATTTCGTTTAGCTTTGTATTTTCGATTAAATTATCATGCATGTTTTCTTTCTTTTGTGTGTTTATAATATTTCATCTTTTTTTACCTGTGGGACTCGGAGCGAATCTGACGCGCGTGCAGAATCTTCTGCTTACACCGTGTCGCGTAACTTTTCTTAAAACACATCTGAACATTTTCCTTCATTAACACAAAAAAATAGGAATGAACAAACGAAAAATCAGTTCAAACAGCAGAAACAAGCAACGACATTAACACATATACAGCAGCTGCATGCGCTGAACCTGTCGCGTCGGTCCACTTCCTGTTTCAAAAAACTATTCAAAATAAAAGTGCGCACTCGGGAACACCCAAAACTGTCTGTGTCCCAAATCGCCTCATTATACAAACCATTATATCCTCATTCACTATTCACTAAAATATAGTCCACTTTAAGGAGCTGTATAAATATTATGCTCTCATTTGTATTTGTTTTACCCGTTTCAGTTTTGTTATTTTTGTGACCCAGGTCATGTGACCTAATCAGTGACTGAATGAATCCAGGTGTTTATGTTTAAATAAAATGGGCCAGTCAAGGAGACTGAATGTTGTGAAACAGAACTGTGAGTGTTGTCTGTGTACTCTGCACAACAGTGTGAAGACAAGTGAATTCATTCGGACACTATGTGCACTGCAAACGCTGCGGATATATAGGTTTAGGGGGCTATTTCGGACACAGTAACTGTCTTATTTGTTGGAATGTGGTAAACGTTTAAGATATTTACGCTTTAAACAACAATACCGTGTCATTAATTAAAGGGTTAGGAGTTCTATATTTTCCGTTTCAACAATGTGTTTTATTATATTATAATTATGTGGCAATATCTTTTTTTTTGTTTGAGCGATGATTGGTTATGAAGGCAGAAGGTGGAGTTTTGGACGGATTTAAAAGGAGCTCCATCCTTTGTGTTCTCCTATTTGTTTGTTTGGTGTACTGTGGTAACGATTAAGAGTTTTGGTGACAGTTGTTGGAGGATAGCTTTGTTCATGTGCTGCCATGGAGTGTGAGAAGAGCGGTTCGCAGATGTCTGTCACGAGTTGTGTACTAACTGAGTATTTTAAGAGTGCATTCTTTTCTGTAAATTGCAGTAACTTTAATCTTTTCTTCCTCCAGAACATAAGGTGCAATATTCCTCACACTAACCCACCACAGAGACTATGAGGTGAGTGAAAATAATTGCAGTCTTAAATGTTGATAAATCAGAGTGGGGAAATGGTTTTAATTGATTCTTTACCTTGTGTGATAATTGGAAAATTGAATTTAGGAATAGGGTTTTATAGGGGCATTCGTGGTCTAATGGTTAGAGAGTCGGACTTTGTGACCAGAAGGGTTAGGGTGCAAAAATACAACAGCCTCCCCCACAGCATCTCGCTATAGTTTGGGATAGGAGACCGAGGAAAAAAGCCACTGGCCGTCGCATGTATCTGAATGTCGAAGGACCCCTATCTAACGCACAGTTGTTAAGGCCAACCTCCCAATAGGGTTACGACGAGTAGGGTTCCTCACATTAGGTTTAGAGTTTGGTGCAGATAAGGTGATTCTTAAAAACTCTTTCTTGAAATTTAGGGTTAGGGTTTAGGGTTAGGGTTAGGGAATACGAAATACGACAGCAACCCCCACGGCATCTTGCCGTAGTTTGGTGTAGGAAGCTGAAGAAAAGGCACGGGCCGACGCATGTTTTTTGAAAGTGTCACCGGACCCCTGACTACCGCGTTGTTGCTTGGACTCTCCTGGGTCTCTGCTGTCCCCAACCCCATTACCATTAAAATATATTCTACTTTGGTTGACTCTCCCTCTTACTTCCCGGAGGCAACTCTCCGAGTCCCGGTCTGCCTTACCACGTGAAAAGTTAGGCTTCAAAAAATACCACCGTCTCCCCCCCCAGCCTCTCGCTATAGTTTGGGATAGGAGACCGGGGAAAAAAGGCACTGGCCGTCGCATGTTTCTGAATGTCGAAGGACCCCTATCTAACGCACAGTTGTTAAGGCCAACCTCCCAATAGGGTTGCAACGAGTAGGGTTCCTCACATTAGGTTTAGAGTTTGGTGTTAGGGTTAGGGAATACGAAATACGACAGCAACCCCCACGGCATCTTGCCGTAGTTTGGTGTAGGAAGCTGAAGAAAAGGCACGGGCCGACGCATGTTTTTTGAAAGTGTCACCGGACCCCTGACTACCGCGTTGTTGCTTGGACTCTCCTGGGTCTCTGCTGTCCCCAACCCCATTACCATTGAAATATATTCTACTTTGGTTGACTCTCCCTCTTACTTCCCGGAGGCAACTCTCCGAGTCCCGGTCTGCCTTACCACGTGAAAAGTTAGGCTTCAAAAAATACCACCGTCTCCCCCCCCAGCCTCTCGCTATAGTTTGGGATAGGAGACCGGGGAAAAAAGGCACTGGCCGTCGCATGTTTCTGAATGTCGAAGGACCCCTATCTAACGCACAGTTGTTAAGGCCAACCTCCCAATAGGGTTGCAACGAGTAGGGTTCCTCACATTAGGTTTAGAGTTTGGTGCAGATAAGGTGATTCTTAAAAACTCTTTCTTGAAATTTATAGTGAAGTGTGTTATATGAAGTTTTTTGTCCCACAGAACCGATGCCCATGCGGCAGAGACTAACTCTTGACGGCAGCCGAGCTGTCCATCTTGGCACGAGACCGTCAGAACTGTGAGACCGAACATAAGCGTGGATACCCTCTAGACCAGTGAGACGCACTTGGGGTTAGGGTGCTAGAAAAAGTGTATATGACGGTCTCCCCCACAGCTTCTCGCTGTAGTTTGGGATAGGAGACCGAGGAAAAAGGCACTGGCTGGTGCAAGACCCAATAGGGTTACTACGAGTAGAGTTCCTGATATTAGGTTTAGAGTTTGGTGCAGATAAGGTGATTCTTAAATTCCCAGTTAACGCACAGCTGTTAATAACGTCCGCTCAATGGGGTAAAAGTGAATAGTGTTCCTGACCTTAGGTTTAGTTTAAGTAAGGCGATTCTTTGAAATTGTCCACCGCCCACGGTATTGCCAATTGGGTAAATATTTTTAAAAAAAATTATTACAACAGCTTCCCCTGATCTATCTCAAAAATTCGACCGAGTAGCACCTTCTAGTCACCGATAAGTTATTCTCCCCAGTGTTTGTAAAATGGGAAGATACGCAAGAGACACACATCATCAGTAGTAGACCCCAGAGTCATTGGGTGTTTCGGCCTTGAACTACCAGACACCCTCTTCTGAGGCGGCCCGCCGAGGGGATCAATCCTCAGCGTGTGTGTCGTGAACAATCGTCTGCCTGACCGATCCGGATCCGCAATTGGTTTTGTTGGGATTCCGGTTTCCTGCTAACCTCTTGTTCTCCGTACTTATTATAAAAATGGAATGGATTATCTAAGCCCTCTTACGACGAGCAGTTTTTCTAAAATGTAGTTCCCCACCAGACTTGTGTTCAATCCAAAACTGATGATCCTCAGTACCACGTTCAAACAAGTAAACCCCAACTTCTTAAATAAAAGTGTACAACTCTGTAAAAATGATCTTTTAATGAAAGTGGTATGACCGCTACCTGTTACTATGATTAGTGAGACGCCGACAATGATACAGATTTGGTTGTTAAATCTCCGTCCTTGAGTCTTCCTACTCTACCGCCCCTTCCTTTTAGCCAGAAAAAATTCGTAACCAATGAAACCCATCCGAATCTTCAAAAGGATCCCCCACCCCGGAATTGGATTTTGGGTATCCTCTGAGTGAAGTGCAAGCTGTGAATGAGTGATGCTAGTCATCGTCAAAAGATTGGGTTCCTTTTAAAGCCCTCCAACCCTGGGCCACCGTCCCTACGTGCTGTCCTAGTGGACATAGGGGGGCAGGATACCTACCGCTCGAGAACCCTTGTTAACACCGCAAGGTAGCCAGGAACTCGAATAACCTGAGAACGCCCTCCGATACCCAGACGAAGGGAAATGACTGGCGGGGGCCGCAAGGCCCCACCTTCATCCAATCACCCCTCCTAAGAATTCCTACAATCCAAAACAGACGTCATTCTTACCTAGAACAACCGCAAGGTGCAGGAATCCCTATCTGAACTCTGTTTCCCCTGAGTGTCCTCTATATTGGCTCCCCACTTTACAGTCACGGGGACCAAACCCATCACGTTACCTATCATACAACTCTTCCTCTGTCTACCAGCCTCTCTTTATTAATATGCTTCAATCTTACCTTTAAACTCATAGATTTAAATTATCTGGACAACTAATTCTTGCCAAACATAGAGCTTGATATGTCTCTCTCCCTTCTTGCACTGGTAAGACCCAAAAAAAATTAATTAAAAAGTTACCGTTTTGGAGGAGATCAGCTCCAACTACCTATGTCTCTGTCAAGCCTCATGTATTTGAACTTTTTCTGGGGGAATCCCTGCATGGGGTTGATTCCTGGTGATGGGTATGGTATTCCCGCCTATCCTCATTCACCTGCTCTTAACATTTTGTTAATATTTTGTTAAAGAGCCCCGGGACCACATAACTGATTGTTACAAACACACTCATGCAATCTCCCATTCCGAGGGGCCTTGATCAGGGCCCAGTGTTCTCATGAACCGGTAGGACCAAACAGACCCAAGCCCCTCCAATCACTCCCCCTACTCTTAACCACTCCTTCAAAGACCAATGTACATCCATACACCTCACCCGCATTGTTGACGAGGCCGACTGACGGGACTGCGCCAGTCGACCTCCCCCTCACCGGACTGGGCGTAGGGTCGCTCACCCACCAACTCCCCCGGAGGAGAACCCCCAAGGGACAAGGTAGGTCAGCAAACAATGCATCTCCCACCCTGATCCTAACCACTCCTCAAAGACCATTGTACCTCCATACACATCACCCACATTGTTGACGAGGCCGACCGACGGGACTGCACCTGCCGAGCCCCTCTCCCTTAACCGAGCTAAGTGGCTCTCGTCCAGGGAGACCCCCGAGGACACCGTAGATCAGAAATTCTTGTAAATACTATCTTGTAAATTTTAAGCGTACCCTATCTTTTCCCTCTTTGTTTGTCTCAGAGTGACACCCTAATTCCGAGGCACTGGCAAGTATAGGGAATACGAAATACGACAGCAACCCCCACGGCATCTTGCCGTAGTTTGGTGTAGGAAGCTGAAGAAAAGGCACGGGCCGACGCATGTTTTTTGAAAGTGTCACCGGACCCCTGACTACCGCGTTGTTGCTTGGACTCTCCTGGGTCTCTGCTGTCCCCAACCCCATTACCATTGAAATATATTCTACTTTGGTTGACTCTCCCTCTTACTTCCCGGAGGCAACTCTCCGAGTCCCGGTCTGCCTTACCACGTGAAAAGTTAGGCTTCAAAAAATACCACCGTCTCCCCCCCCAGCCTCTCGCTATAGTTTGGGATAGGAGACCGGGGAAAAAAGGCACTGGCCGTCGCATGTTTCTGAATGTCGAAGGACCCCTATCTAACGCACAGTTGTTAAGGCCAACCTCCCAATAGGGTTGCAACGAGTAGGGTTCCTCACATTAGGTTTAGAGTTTGGTGCAGATAAGGTGATTCTTAAAAACTCTTTCTTGAAATTTATAGTGAAGTGTGTTATATGAAGTTTTTTGTCCCACAGAACCGATGCCCATGCGGCAGAGACTAACTCTTGACGGCAGCCGAGCTGTCCATCTTGGCACGAGACCGTCAGAACTGTGAGACCGAACATAAGCGTGGATACCCTCTAGACCAGTGAGACGCACTTGGGGTTAGGGTGCTAGAAAAAGTGTATATGACGGTCTCCCCCACAGCTTCTCGCTGTAGTTTGGGATAGGAGACCGAGGAAAAAGGCACTGGCTGGTGCAAGACCCAATAGGGTTACTACGAGTAGAGTTCCTGATATTAGGTTTAGAGTTTGGTGCAGATAAGGTGATTCTTAAATTCCCAGTTAACGCACAGCTGTTAATAACGTCCGCTCAATGGGGTAAAAGTGAATAGTGTTCCTGACCTTAGGTTTAGTTTAAGTAAGGCGATTCTTTGAAATTGTCCACCGCCCACGGTATTGCCAATTGGGTAAATATTTTTAAAAAAAATTATTACAACAGCTTCCCCTGATCTATCTCAAAAATTCGACCGAGTAGCACCTTCTAGTCACCGATAAGTTATTCTCCCCAGTGTTTGTAAAATGGGAAGATACGCAAGAGACACACATCATCAGTAGTAGACCCCAGAGTCATTGGGTGTTTCGGCCTTGAACTACCAGACACCCTCTTCTGAGGCGGCCCGCCGAGGGGATCAATCCTCAGCGTGTGTGTCGTGAACAATCGTCTGCCTGACCGATCCGGATCCGCAATTGGTTTTGTTGGGATTCCGGTTTCCTGCTAACCTCTTGTTCTCCGTACTTATTATAAAAATGGAATGGATTATCTAAGCCCTCTTACGACGAGCAGTTTTTCTAAAATGTAGTTCCCCACCAGACTTGTGTTCAATCCAAAACTGATGATCCTCAGTACCACGTTCAAACAAGTAAACCCCAACTTCTTAAATAAAAGTGTACAACTCTGTAAAAATGATCTTTTAATGAAAGTGGTATGACCGCTACCTGTTACTATGATTAGTGAGACGCCGACAATGATACAGATTTGGTTGTTAAATCTCCGTCCTTGAGTCTTCCTACTCTACCGCCCCTTCCTTTTAGCCAGAAAAAATTCGTAACCAATGAAACCCATCCGAATCTTCAAAAGGATCCCCCACCCCGGAATTGGATTTTGGGTATCCTCTGAGTGAAGTGCAAGCTGTGAATGAGTGATGCTAGTCATCGTCAAAAGATTGGGTTCCTTTTAAAGCCCTCCAACCCTGGGCCACCGTCCCTACGTGCTGTCCTAGTGGACATAGGGGGGCAGGATACCTACCGCTCGAGAACCCTTGTTAACACCGCAAGGTAGCCAGGAACTCGAATAACCTGAGAACGCCCTCCGATACCCAGACGAAGGGAAATGACTGGCGGGGGCCGCAAGGCCCCACCTTCATCCAATCACCCCTCCTAAGAATTCCTACAATCCAAAACAGACGTCATTCTTACCTAGAACAACCGCAAGGTGCAGGAATCCCTATCTGAACTCTGTTTCCCCTGAGTGTCCTCTATATTGGCTCCCCACTTTACAGTCACGGGGACCAAACCCATCACGTTACCTATCATACAACTCTTCCTCTGTCTACCAGCCTCTCTTTATTAATATGCTTCAATCTTACCTTTAAACTCATAGATTTAAATTATCTGGACAACTAATTCTTGCCAAACATAGAGCTTGATATGTCTCTCTCCCTTCTTGCACTGGTAAGACCCAAAAAAAATTAATTAAAAAGTTACCGTTTTGGAGGAGATCAGCTCCAACTACCTATGTCTCTGTCAAGCCTCATGTATTTGAACTTTTTCTGGGGGAATCCCTGCATGGGGTTGATTCCTGGTGATGGGTATGGTATTCCCGCCTATCCTCATTCACCTGCTCTTAACATTTTGTTAATATTTTGTTAAAGAGCCCCGGGACCACATAACTGATTGTTACAAACACACTCATGCAATCTCCCATTCCGAGGGGCCTTGATCAGGGCCCAGTGTTCTCATGAACCGGTAGGACCAAACAGACCCAAGCCCCTCCAATCACTCCCCCTACTCTTAACCACTCCTTCAAAGACCAATGTACATCCATACACCTCACCCGCATTGTTGACGAGGCCGACTGACGGGACTGCGCCAGTCGACCTCCCCCTCACCGGACTGGGCGTAGGGTCGCTCACCCACCAACTCCCCCGGAGGAGAACCCCCAAGGGACAAGGTAGGTCAGCAAACAATGCATCTCCCACCCTGATCCTAACCACTCCTCAAAGACCATTGTACCTCCATACACATCACCCACATTGTTGACGAGGCCGACCGACGGGACTGCACCTGCCGAGCCCCTCTCCCTTAACCGAGCTAAGTGGCTCTCGTCCAGGGAGACCCCCGAGGACACCGTAGATCAGAAATTCTTGTAAATACTATCTTGTAAATTTTAAGCGTACCCTATCTTTTCCCTCTTTGTTTGTCTCAGAGTGACACCCTAATTCCGAGGCACTGGCAAGTATAGGGAATACGAAATACGACAGCAACCCCCACGGCATCTTGCCGTAGTTTGGTGTAGGAAGCTGAAGAAAAGGCACGGGCCGACGCATGTTTTTTGAAAGTGTCACCGGACCCCTGACTACCGCGTTGTTGCTTGGACTCTCCTGGGTCTCTGCTGTCCCCAACCCCATTACCATTGAAATATATTCTACTTTGGTTGACTCTCCCTCTTACTTCCCGGAGGCAACTCTCCGAGTCCCGGTCTGCCTTACCACGTGAAAAGTTAGGCTTCAAAAAATACCACCGTCTCCCCCCCCAGCCTCTCGCTATAGTTTGGGATAGGAGACCGGGGAAAAAAGGCACTGGCCGTCGCATGTTTCTGAATGTCGAAGGACCCCTATCTAACGCACAGTTGTTAAGGCCAACCTCCCAATAGGGTTGCAACGAGTAGGGTTCCTCACATTAGGTTTAGAGTTTGGTGCAGATAAGGTGATTCTTAAAAACTCTTTCTTGAAATTTATAGTGAAGTGTGTTATATGAAGTTTTTTGTCCCACAGAACCGATGCCCATGCGGCAGAGACTAACTCTTGACGGCAGCCGAGCTGTCCATCTTGGCACGAGACCGTCAGAACTGTGAGACCGAACATAAGCGTGGATACCCTCTAGACCAGTGAGACGCACTTGGGGTTAGGGTGCTAGAAAAAGTGTATATGACGGTCTCCCCCACAGCTTCTCGCTGTAGTTTGGGATAGGAGACCGAGGAAAAAGGCACTGGCTGGTGCAAGACCCAATAGGGTTACTACGAGTAGAGTTCCTGATATTAGGTTTAGAGTTTGGTGCAGATAAGGTGATTCTTAAATTCCCAGTTAACGCACAGCTGTTAATAACGTCCGCTCAATGGGGTAAAAGTGAATAGTGTTCCTGACCTTAGGTTTAGTTTAAGTAAGGCGATTCTTTGAAATTGTCCACCGCCCACGGTATTGCCAATTGGGTAAATATTTTTAAAAAAAATTATTACAACAGCTTCCCCTGATCTATCTCAAAAATTCGACCGAGTAGCACCTTCTAGTCACCGATAAGTTATTCTCCCCAGTGTTTGTAAAATGGGAAGATACGCAAGAGACACACATCATCAGTAGTAGACCCCAGAGTCATTGGGTGTTTCGGCCTTGAACTACCAGACACCCTCTTCTGAGGCGGCCCGCCGAGGGGATCAATCCTCAGCGTGTGTGTCGTGAACAATCGTCTGCCTGACCGATCCGGATCCGCAATTGGTTTTGTTGGGATTCCGGTTTCCTGCTAACCTCTTGTTCTCCGTACTTATTATAAAAATGGAATGGATTATCTAAGCCCTCTTACGACGAGCAGTTTTTCTAAAATGTAGTTCCCCACCAGACTTGTGTTCAATCCAAAACTGATGATCCTCAGTACCACGTTCAAACAAGTAAACCCCAACTTCTTAAATAAAAGTGTACAACTCTGTAAAAATGATCTTTTAATGAAAGTGGTATGACCGCTACCTGTTACTATGATTAGTGAGACGCCGACAATGATACAGATTTGGTTGTTAAATCTCCGTCCTTGAGTCTTCCTACTCTACCGCCCCTTCCTTTTAGCCAGAAAAAATTCGTAACCAATGAAACCCATCCGAATCTTCAAAAGGATCCCCCACCCCGGAATTGGATTTTGGGTATCCTCTGAGTGAAGTGCAAGCTGTGAATGAGTGATGCTAGTCATCGTCAAAAGATTGGGTTCCTTTTAAAGCCCTCCAACCCTGGGCCACCGTCCCTACGTGCTGTCCTAGTGGACATAGGGGGGCAGGATACCTACCGCTCGAGAACCCTTGTTAACACCGCAAGGTAGCCAGGAACTCGAATAACCTGAGAACGCCCTCCGATACCCAGACGAAGGGAAATGACTGGCGGGGGCCGCAAGGCCCCACCTTCATCCAATCACCCCTCCTAAGAATTCCTACAATCCAAAACAGACGTCATTCTTACCTAGAACAACCGCAAGGTGCAGGAATCCCTATCTGAACTCTGTTTCCCCTGAGTGTCCTCTATATTGGCTCCCCACTTTACAGTCACGGGGACCAAACCCATCACGTTACCTATCATACAACTCTTCCTCTGTCTACCAGCCTCTCTTTATTAATATGCTTCAATCTTACCTTTAAACTCATAGATTTAAATTATCTGGACAACTAATTCTTGCCAAACATAGAGCTTGATATGTCTCTCTCCCTTCTTGCACTGGTAAGACCCAAAAAAAATTAATTAAAAAGTTACCGTTTTGGAGGAGATCAGCTCCAACTACCTATGTCTCTGTCAAGCCTCATGTATTTGAACTTTTTCTGGGGGAATCCCTGCATGGGGTTGATTCCTGGTGATGGGTATGGTATTCCCGCCTATCCTCATTCACCTGCTCTTAACATTTTGTTAATATTTTGTTAAAGAGCCCCGGGACCACATAACTGATTGTTACAAACACACTCATGCAATCTCCCATTCCGAGGGGCCTTGATCAGGGCCCAGTGTTCTCATGAACCGGTAGGACCAAACAGACCCAAGCCCCTCCAATCACTCCCCCTACTCTTAACCACTCCTTCAAAGACCAATGTACATCCATACACCTCACCCGCATTGTTGACGAGGCCGACTGACGGGACTGCGCCAGTCGACCTCCCCCTCACCGGACTGGGCGTAGGGTCGCTCACCCACCAACTCCCCCGGAGGAGAACCCCCAAGGGACAAGGTAGGTCAGCAAACAATGCATCTCCCACCCTGATCCTAACCACTCCTCAAAGACCATTGTACCTCCATACACATCACCCACATTGTTGACGAGGCCGACCGACGGGACTGCACCTGCCGAGCCCCTCTCCCTTAACCGAGCTAAGTGGCTCTCGTCCAGGGAGACCCCCGAGGACACCGTAGATCAGAAATTCTTGTAAATACTATCTTGTAAATTTTAAGCGTACCCTATCTTTTCCCTCTTTGTTTGTCTCAGAGTGACACCCTAATTCCGAGGCACTGGCAAGTATAGGGAATACGAAATACGACAGCAACCCCCACGGCATCTTGCCGTAGTTTGGTGTAGGAAGCTGAAGAAAAGGCACGGGCCGACGCATGTTTTTTGAAAGTGTCACCGGACCCCTGACTACCGCGTTGTTGCTTGGACTCTCCTGGGTCTCTGCTGTCCCCAACCCCATTACCATTGAAATATATTCTACTTTGGTTGACTCTCCCTCTTACTTCCCGGAGGCAACTCTCCGAGTCCCGGTCTGCCTTACCACGTGAAAAGTTAGGCTTCAAAAATACCACCGTCTCCCCCCCCAGCCTCTCGCTATAGTTTGGGATAGGAGACCGGGGAAAAAAGGCACTGGCCGTCGCATGTTTCTGAATGTCGAAGGACCCCTATCTAACGCACAGTTGTTAAGGCCAACCTCCCAATAGGGTTGCAACGAGTAGGGTTCCTCACATTAGGTTTAGAGTTTGGTGCAGATAAGGTGATTCTTAAAAACTCTTTCTTGAAATTTATAGTGAAGTGTGTTATATGAAGTTTTTTGTCCCACAGAACCGATGCCCATGCGGCAGAGACTAACTCTTGACGGCAGCCGAGCTGTCCATCTTGGCACGAGACCGTCAGAACTGTGAGACCGAACATAAGCGTGGATACCCTCTAGACCAGTGAGACGCACTTGGGGTTAGGGTGCTAGAAAAAGTGTATATGACGGTCTCCCCCACAGCTTCTCGCTGTAGTTTGGGATAGGAGACCGAGGAAAAAGGCACTGGCTGGTGCAAGACCCAATAGGGTTACTACGAGTAGAGTTCCTGATATTAGGTTTAGAGTTTGGTGCAGATAAGGTGATTCTTAAATTCCCAGTTAACGCACAGCTGTTAATAACGTCCGCTCAATGGGGTAAAAGTGAATAGTGTTCCTGACCTTAGGTTTAGTTTAAGTAAGGCGATTCTTTGAAATTGTCCACCGCCCACGGTATTGCCAATTGGGTAAATATTTTAAAAAAAATTATTACAACAGCTTCCCCTGATCTATCTCAAAATTCGACCGAGTAGCACCTTCTAGTCACCGATAAGTTATTCTCCCCAGTGTTTGTAAAATGGGAAGATACGCAAGAGACACACATCATCAGTAGTAGACCCCAGAGTCATTGGGTGTTTCGGCCTTGAACTACCAGACACCCTCTTCTGAGGCGGCCCGCCGAGGGGATCAATCCTCAGCGTGTGTGTCGTGAACAATCGTCTGCCTGACCGATCCGGATCCGCAATTGGTTTTGTTGGGATTCCGGTTTCCTGCTAACCTCTTGTTCTCCGTACTTATTATAAAAATGGAATGGATTATCTAAGCCCTCTTACGACGAGCAGTTTTTCTAAAATGTAGTTCCCCACCAGACTTGTGTTCAATCCAAAACTGATGATCCTCAGTACCACGTTCAAACAAGTAAACCCCAACTTCTTAAATAAAAGTGTACAACTCTGTAAAAATGATCTTTTAATGAAAGTGGTATGACCGCTACCTGTTACTATGATTAGTGAGACGCCGACAATGATACAGATTTGGTTGTTAAATCTCCGTCCTTGAGTCTTCCTACTCTACCGCCCCTTCCTTTTAGCCAGAAAAAATTCGTAACCAATGAAACCCATCCGAATCTTCAAAAGGATCCCCCACCCCGGAATTGGATTTTGGGTATCCTCTGAGTGAAGTGCAAGCTGTGAATGAGTGATGCTAGTCATCGTCAAAAGATTGGGTTCCTTTTAAAGCCCTCCAACCCTGGGCCACCGTCCCTACGTGCTGTCCTAGTGGACATAGGGGGGCAGGATACCTACCGCTCGAGAACCCTTGTTAACACCGCAAGGTAGCCAGGAACTCGAATAACCTGAGAACGCCCTCCGATACCCAGACGAAGGGAAATGACTGGCGGGGGCCGCAAGGCCCCACCTTCATCCAATCACCCCTCCTAAGAATTCCTACAATCCAAAACAGACGTCATTCTTACCTAGAACAACCGCAAGGTGCAGGAATCCCTATCTGAACTCTGTTTCCCCTGAGTGTCCTCTATATTGGCTCCCCACTTTACAGTCACGGGGACCAAACCCATCACGTTACCTATCATACAACTCTTCTCTGTCTACCAGCCTCTCTTTATTAATATGCTTCAATCTTACCTTTAAACTCATAGATTTAAATTATCTGGACAACTAATTCTTGCCAAACATAGAGCTTGATATGTCTCTCTCCCTTCTTGCACTGGTAAGACCCAAAAAAATTAATTAAAAAGTTACCGTTTTGGAGGAGATCAGCTCCAACTACCTATGTCTCTGTCAAGCCTCATGTATTTGAACTTTTTCTGGGGGAATCCTGCATGGGGTTGATTCCTGGTGATGGGTATGGTATTCCCGCCTATCCTCATTCACCTGCTCTTAACATTTTGTTAATATTTTGTTAAAGAGCCCCGGGACCACATAACTGATTGTTACAAACACACTCATGCAATCTCCCATTCCGAGGGGCCTTGATCAGGGCCCAGTGTTCTCATGAACCGGTAGGACCAAACAGACCCAAGCCCCTCCAATCACTCCCCCTACTCTTAACCACTCCTTCAAAGACCAATGTACATCCATACACCTCACCCGCATTGTTGACGAGGCCGACTGACGGGACTGCGCCAGTCGACCTCCCCCTCACCGGACTGGGCGTAGGGTCGCTCACCCACCAACTCCCCCGGAGGAGAACCCCCAAGGGACAAGGTAGGTCAGCAAACAATGCATCTCCCACCCTGATCCTAACCACTCCTCAAAGACCATTGTACCTCCATACACATCACCCACATTGTTGACGAGGCCGACCGACGGGACTGCACCTGCCGAGCCCCTCTCCCTTAACCGAGCTAAGTGGCTCTCGTCCAGGGAGACCCCCGAGGACACCGTAGATCAGAAATTCTTGTAAATACTATCTTGTAAATTTTAAGCGTACCCTATCTTTCCCTCTTTGTTTGTCTCAGAGTGACACCCTAATCCGAGGCACTGGCAAGTATAGGGAATACGAAATACGACAGCAACCCCCACGGCATCTTGCCGTAGTTTGGTGTAGGAAGCTGAAGAAAAGGCACGGGCCGACGCATGTTTTTTTGAAAGTGTCACCGGACCCCTGACTACCGCGTTGTTGCTTGGACTCTCCTGGGTCTCTGCTGTCCCCAACCCCATTACCATTGAAATATATTCTACTTTGGTTGACTCTCCCTCTTACTTCCCGGAGGCAACTCTCCGAGTCCCGGTCTGCCTTACCACGTGAAAAGTTAGGCTTCAAAAAATACCACCGTCTCCCCCCAGCCTCTCGCTATAGTTGGGATAGGAGACCGGGAAAAAAGGGCACTGGCCGTCGCATGTTTCTGAATGTCGAAGGACCCCTATCTAACGCACAGTGTTAAGGCAACCTCCCAATAGGGTTGCAACGAGTAGGGTTCCTCACATTAGGTTTAGAGTTGGTGCAGATAAGGTGATTCTTAAAAACTCTT
>CM017896.1:528583-541083 GCA_008369825.1 Triplophysa tibetana
GTGTTTGTGTGTGCGTGTCGTACCCTCTGGTGTGAAGTGTGTGTGTTTGGGCGTCTCTCTGAGCTTGACGTGGACACTGCAGGTATTGATGATGATGTTGTCGGTGGTGTTGGAGTTGTGTGTTTGTGAACGCATCAGTGCAGGTGTGTAATATCCTCTCATCAGCAGGTAATTGGTGTGAGACGCTTGAGGAGGTTTGGCCTCCACCCTCCTCTTCTTCTCCACTTCATCCTCCTCCTCATCATCCAGTGCTTTACTCAGACTGAAACACAACACAAACACATTCATGTCACACACCGTGTGTATTACTGTGTGTGTTTGTGTGTGGTTGTGTGCTGTACCTCTTGAGCAGGTCGTTGTCAAACATGCTGCTGTTGATGATGACGATCTGTTGTGGTATGGTGACGTCTACAGACAGCAGGCCGAGGGTCATGAGTGTGAGACAGGAGGCGCTCACACCGCCCGGAGAGTCCATGAGGATCTGTAGCATGTCCTGAGTGTCTTCTTCTGCCTGCACCTCCTCAATCCTCTCCTGCGTCTCCTGCTGTCGGCCGGCGTCTCTTTGCGTCTCGGGATCTTTCTGGAAGGAGAAGCGGTTGTCTCGATCTCTTGAGCCTCGCTCACGTAAGGTGGAGATGAGATCATACACTTCATTGAAGATGCTGCTGGGGATTCGCCATGTGAAGAACCTGCAGAGGATCATCATGAGCGGCGCTTCACATCACTCACATCTCTCTTCAGTGTCAAACACACAACTCTGAGTGTGTTACCTGTAGTAGTGCTGTGAGAGCTGATAGGACATGGGCAGGAAGGGGAGAGCTTGGCACTTCTTTATGCCATAGAAGGTCATGGGGCGTCGCCGGTTTACTAAGCCCCGCCTCCGACAGGTTTGAAAGGCCTGAGACAAAACCTGCTCTTTATACTGTGTGTACAGACAGAATGTCTGAAACACACCAAAACGAACACACACACACACGTTTTATACGACACACCACGTGATCTAATATAGACAAAAAATGTGTGTTTGTGTGTGTGTACCTGGAAGGGTCTGTAGTTCTTCATCTGAGCATTGGTCAGAACCAGAGTGCTCTGAATTAAATTAAACAACACTAGAACATGAATGTCTTCGTGCCTGAAACACAAACACACACACATGAGAAATGATAACACAGATTGAGAAACGCACTATCAACACACATCTTCACACACCTGTTGAGAACATCTTTGGAGCGCTCCAGTGTATCATCTCCAATCCTGAACACCTTAAACCTGGAGAAACACAAACACATCTTCAGGCTGAAGGAAACACAACCTCATGTGTGTGTCTGTGTGTGTATGATTACTTCTTGAAGAGCTCTTCTCTGGTATCTGGTATGAGGACATCATTAGAGCCGTAACTGGAGCTGAACTTTGACCTCAGCGCACTCACAAACTCTTTATACTCCGCCTCACACACCTGTAATACACACACATCTGTAGAACACACACATCCATAAACAGTCCTAGACCCCCCCCCCCACACACACACACAGTATTGTGTGTGGTACCTGTGGATTGTTGTAGTCGTCGGTTCGGTTCATGAATTTTGCCAGCAACTCTTTGTCCTGATACAGTTCAGCCAAACAAATCCTGTAACAAACACACACAAACACAAACACAAAATCAGTTCAATTCCCTGTCTGTATGTACTTGTACATCTATCTTCATGAGGACCAGTGTGAGTTTTAGACCAGCAGAGTGAGGACTAAGAGAGTAAAGTCAGCACATTTTGTCCGGTCCTCACTTTCTGAGACCCCTTTAAAGGGCTGTTTGAGGGTCAAGACCTGGTTTTAGGGTTTAGGTTATAATCAGGTTTAGGTGTGTGTGTGTACCTGTAGTTGAGTGTGTGTGTGTGTGCGTCTGACCGTGGGTGTATTTCGTTATTGGTGCTGCTAGACCTCAGTGCTGCATTTGACACCATTGACCACAGCATACTTCTACATAGACTCGAAAATTACGTCGGCATTAACGGAATAGCATTGAAATGGATTAAGTCTTATTTATCTGACCGTTTTCAATTTGTAGCAATAAACAATGAGGTGTCCCGCAAATCACAAGTCCAGTACGGTGTACCACAGGGCTCAGTTTTGGGGCCTCTGCTCTTCGCATTATACATGCTACCTCTAGGAGATATAATAAAGCAACACGGAATTAGCTTTCACTGTTATGCTGATGATACTCAACTTTATATTTCCTCGAAGCCTCATGAAACCCAGCAGTTTCATCGAATAAAGGATTGCATAGTTGACTTAAAAATGTGGATGAGTAACAATTTTTTACTACTAAACTCGGACAAAACAGAAGTGTTACTTACTGGACCGAAAACCGCTATACGTAACAACCAAGAATACTGCTTAACGATTGATGGATGCTCCATAAAATCCTCGTCATCAGCTAAGAATCTTGGCGTTGTATTCGATAGTACTCTGTCATTTGAAAGCCATTAGAGAATGGATTCCAAATGGGCATCCACCTAGAAGTGCATTACAACAGTGTGTGTGTGCGTCTATGTCAATGTGTGTGTGTGTATGTATGTTTGCATATTGTGTGTGTGGAGCATTTGTATGTCTGTCTTTGTTGTTTTCACCTCTTTCTTGTTTTTACAAGTATATGCCTTTAGTTTTTTACTTGTATTCAATGTGTCTCATGTACAGCTGCTTTGTAACAATGAAAATTGTAAAAAGCGCTATATAAATAAAGTTGAGTTGAGTTGAGTCTGGTGTGTGTGAGTACCTGTAGTTGAGTGTGTGTGTGTGTGTGTGTGTGTGTGTGAATGTACCTGTAGTTGAGTGTGTGTGTGTGTACCTGAAGTTGAGTGTGTGTGTGTACCTGTAGTTGAGTGTGCGTGCGCGTCTGGTGTGTGAGTCCCTGCAGTTGAGTGTGTGTGTGTGTGTGAACCTGTAGTTGAGTGTGCGTGTGTGTCTGGTGTGTGAGTACCTGCAGTTGAGTGTGTGTGTACCTGTAGTTGAGTGTGTGTGTGTGTGGATGTCTGGTCGGTGAGTACCTGTAGTTGAGTGTGTGTGTGTGTGTGTGTGTGTGAGTACCTGTAGTTGAGTGTGTGTGTGTGTGTGTCTGGTGTGTGAGTACCTGTAGTTGAGTGTGTGTGTGTACCTGTAGTTGAGTGTGTGTGTGTGTGTCTGGTGTGTGTGATTACCTGTAGTTGAGTGTGTGTGCACCTGTAGTTGAGTATGTCTGATGTGTGTGAGTACCTGTGGTTGAGTGTGTGTGTATGTGTGTGTGTGTGTGTGTGTGTACCTGTAGCAGAGAGCTGCACGGGTCCGATTTTGTAAATCCGCACCCGCCCGTACCCGCAGTGCTTAAAACCGCATCCGACCCGTTTTCCGACAGCAGCACTAATTAAAATCCGCACCCGACCCGCTTAAAATAGAACCGACACCCGACCCGTACCCGAAATCAAATCAGTTTATATATAATTTCATCTATGTTGATTATATGAGAAGTGAAAAAAGTAAGATCATAAGTTGCGCAATATGTTGGGAGACAGAGTGGACAGACATTATTTTGACCACTTCGTTAAGTTTCTTATTGTATAAAGCCTTTCTTTAAAGTGAATTTTGTTTTGCATTAATTGTATCTTAATTTTAATCAATGTTTTATCAACCAATCGCCTGGATTTAATAAATAAGAAGTAAATATAGCAGGCAATGTAATCAGGACACGGAGCGGAGGCGCCTAGAGACTACTGGGAGGGCGCGGGCTCAAATAAACAAAAAAATATTTTACCAGCTTGAAATACAGGCATAGTTTTGTAGAAGTGTTCCTAAAAATAGGCATTCATTTTTACAATCAAATCAGTTTATATATAATTTTGTGGAGTACAAGAAATGAGGAGACTAGAGACGAAGTTGCGTCGAGTCCGCTTAGTATCCACTTTAATATATCTCACTCCGAACAGCGAGTGAGATCAAAAAACAACAACACACGTGAAAACCGGAACAACACTGATCTAACTCCTCCCTCCATTAAAGGTACAGTACCCTGGTGAATGTCTCATAATAAACATAATACTTGTGGTTCGCCACACAGGCCCCCCCAGAATTCACCTCAACAAAACATAGGACTCTATACATAATAACAAAACAGAACAAATTTGACAGTTTTTAGGTAAGTCAACGTATAGTAGGGCGAATAAGGCGGCCATAACGGCTTCGCTTAACAGGAGAAGGGCGAAGGGGCAGGGCAGGGGCCGAGGCTGCCGAAGGGGGGCGCCCTCGCCGTGGGGGCTGGGCCAGCTGAAGTGGTGCGCCAATATCCAGATGAGCAGGCTTGAGACGGTCTATTGCCACCCGCTCAGGCCTGCCCCCCATATCCACAACGAAGTTCTTAGACCCCCCCACCAGGACACGGAAGGGTCCATCGTAGGGGGGCTGCAGCGGGGTACGATGGCCATCGTGGCGGATGAACACATACTTGGCCGACAGTAAATCCTTGGGCACGTAGGACTTTGGGAGACCATGGTGAGATGTGGGAATAGGAACAAAAGCATCAGCAATGTCCCGGGACCCAGCACGAAGAGAGGCCACCGACCACCGGGCCGCGGCATCAGGAAGAAATTACCCCGGAACGCGCAAAGGCTGTCTGTACACCAGCTCGGCTGATGAGGCTTGAAGATCTTCTTTTGGGGCAGAGCGAAGGCCAAGCATGACCCATGGGAGGCGGTCAGCCCAGTCGCAGCTCGTAAGGCTGGCCCCTAAGCGCGGCCTTCATGTCGCGATGAAACCGCTCACAAAGTCCATTGCTCTGTGGGTTATAGGCCGTGGTACGGTGGACCTTCACCCCCAGGACCTCGGCAACCGCAGTCCAAAGCTCCGATGTGAACTGTGGACCTCGTTCCGAGGAGATGTCGGATGGTGTGCCAAAACGGGCCACCCAAGCCATAATGAACGCCCGGGCCACGTCAGCTGAAGTAATTGAAGACAGGGGAACCACTTCAGGCTATCTGTCGGTCCTGTCCACCATGGTGAGGAGGTAGGTGTAACCACCGGAGGGGGGAAGTGGGCCCACCAGGTCCACATTCACATGATCAAAACGTCTCTCTGGCACTTTGAACGGTGCCAAAGGGGCCTTGGTATGCCAGGTCACCTTTGCTCGCTGGCACACCTCACAGGCAGCAGCCCAGGCCCTGACGTCCCTCCGCAGGCCTGGCCAGACAAACTTGGCCCCCACCATCTTTGTAGAGGCCTTCACCCCTGGGTGGGAAAGGCTGTGGATGGCGTCAAAAACCTTACGCCTCCAGCCAGCAGGTACCATAGGGCGCGGTTGTCCAGTGGAGACATCGCAGAGGAGTGTAGCGTTGGCCGTGTCAAAAACCACATCCTCCATGAGCAACGCTGTGGGGGCCGTCCTGTAGGCTTGCACCTCAGCGTCCGTGGTCTGATCCACAGCCATCGTAGCGCAGTCAATGCCTAAATGGACGGACCCAGCAACAGCCCGGGAAAGGCAGTCTGCGACGAAATTGTCTTTACCGGCCACATGCTGAATGTCAGTGGTAAATTCGGATATGGCAGAGAGCTGATAGCTGCTGTCGACCAGACCATGGTTCTGAAGACTTCGCCATTGCAAATGTCAGTGGTTTGTGGTCAACGAAAGCAGTGAAACGCCGGCCCTCTAACAAGAAACGGAAATGACGGGTGGCGAGGAAAAGACCCAGGAGCTCCCTGTCAAAGGTGCTGTATTTCCTCTCGTTGTCACGGAGCTTCCTGCTGAAAAAGGCCAGCGGCTGCCAGGCTCCCCCCACCCACTGTTCACACACAGCCCCCACGGCGTAATCAGAAGCGTCCGAAGTAAGAGCAACAGGGGCGGTCGGAGACGGGTGCGCCAGCAGAGCAGCGTTGGCCAGCGTGGTTTTGGCAGCATCAAAGGCATGAGTCATCTCTGGGGACCAATCCAACACGTCCGCCGGCCTTCAACCCCGCAAGGCGTCGTATAAGGGTCGCATGAGTTGAGCCGCATGGGGAAGGAAACGGTTGTAGAAATTCACCATACCCAGAAACTCCTGCAAGGACTTCACAGTCCGTGGGCGTGGGAAACTGGCGATGGTGTCCACCTTGGCAGGGAGGGGAACGGCCCCTTGCGGGGTGACGTGGTGGCCGAGGAAAGTAATGGATGACCGGCCAAACTCACACTTAGCCGGGTTGAGGATGAGACCATGCTCATTGAGCCGGCCGAATAGCTGCCTGAGATGTGTCAGGTGGGCGTCTGCGGATGCGCTGGCCACGAGAATGTCGTCCAATTAAACAAATAAGAAGGGCATGTCCCTCAGCACAGAGTCCATAAGGCGCTGAAACGTCTGCGCTGCACCCTTGAGGCCGAAAGGCATCCGCAGGAATTCGAAAAGGCCAAAGGGTGTGATGACTGCTGTTTTGGGGACATCCCGCGGGTGGACCGGCACCTGGTGGTAACCGCGCACCAGGTCCACCTTCGAAAAGATAGTGGCGCCAGCTAGGTGGGCCGAGAAATCCTGTATGTGTGGCACTGGGTACCGGTCGGGGGTGGTGGCGTTGTTCAGGCGACGGAAATCACCAGAGGGACGCCAACCGCCATCAGCCTTAGTCACCATGTCTAGGCCCACGGGCTGTTAGAGCGGCGCACGATGCCAAGGTGCTCCATGTTAAACTCCTCCCTGGCGATCGCAAGCTTGGCAGAGTCGAGGCGCTGGGCTCGTGCATAGACTGGGGGGCCAACCGTGGTGATGTAGTGCTCCACGCCATGCTTGGCCACCGCCGATGAAAACGTGGGCGTGGTGATGTCGGGGAACTCAGCAAGCAGGCGTTGATATAAGTCCCCGGTGGCAAGTGTGTTCGACAGACAAAGCGCCCCCACCCCTCCAAGCGTGCAGGGGTACGAAGACAGGGCGTCGATAAAGCGGCAGTTTGTAACATCCACCAACAGACGGTAAGCGCAGAGGAAATCCGCCCCCAGGAGCGACGTAGATACAGCGGCCATTACGAAATCCCAGCCGAAACGCCGCCCGCCGAAACACACTTCCACATACCTCGTGCCATAGGTACGAATGGGTGTGCTGTTGGCGGCGTCCATTGGGGGGCCATGCCCGCCAGCCATAGTGTCTACAGGCGTTGCGGGGAAAATGCTGCGTTGAGCCCCCGAATCGACCAGCAGCCGCCGGCCGGACAAGGTGTCAGTGATGAATAACAGCTTGCAGTCACGGCCAGCGCCCATAGCTGTTAATGAGCGCTGGCCCTGGCTTTTCCCAGGGCTCTAAAACTGCAAGGCTGGCGACACTGCTTGGCCTTAGCCCCAAACCTGGAATGGTAATAACACCACCCGTCCGCACGCTGTCGGCGGGCCGTCACGGCGGCTGCAGTGTCCAGGTCGTCCTCCGGGGAGCCAAGCGCGGCAGACATGTGCTGGGGAGGCAACAGTGCATGGACAAACTGCTGCCGGTTGGCAAGAAAAATCCTGTCTGCCTCCACAGCCAGCGCCCGATAGTCTCTGGAGGAAGGGAGGGTTGAACTGGCCAGCGCAGTGCGTACGGGTACCGGAAGCTGCCGCAGAAATATGTGTGCGAAAAGGAACGAAGGATCCGCCGCGCCAAGAACAGCTAACATCCTCTCCATTAACTCAGATGGCTTGCTGTCGCCAAGGCCGTTCAGAGATAGCAGGCGGTCTGCTTTCTCCAGCTCCGACAGCTCAAAAAGTTGCAACAAGAACGTTTTGAGTGCTTTGTATTTACCGTCAACCGGAGGAGCCTCTAACAGCGCCATAGCCCTGGCTGTCGTCGAGGCATCCAAGGCCGCTACTACGTGGAAATATTTTGTAACATCCTGTGTTATTCCTCTCAGCTGGAACTGAGCCTCGATGTGTTGAAACCACGGGCGTGGGTTGTGCTGCCAAAAGTCCGGTAATTTGACGGTGGCGGCGCAGGTAGCACCGACATTAGCCGCGCCGCTAGCAGCAGCATTTTCACTACCGTTGTGTTGCGACATAATTCAGCCGTATCCTACACGCGTCGGGGTCACCAAATGTGGAGTACAAGAAATGAGGAGACTAGAGACGAAGTTGCGTCGAGTCCGCTTAGTATCCACTTTAATATATCTCACTCCGAACAGCGAGTGAGATCAAAAAACAACAACACACGTAAAAAACCGGAACAACACTGAACTAACTCCTCCCTCCCTTAAAGGTACAGTACCCTGATGAATGTCTCATAATAAACATAATACTTGTGGTTCGCCACAATTTCATCTATGTTGATTATATGGGAAGTGAAAAAAGTAAGATCATAAGTTGCCCAATATGTTGGGAGACAGAGTGGGCAGACATTATTTTGACCACTTCGTTAAGTTTCTTATTGTATAAAGCCTTTCTTTAAAGTGAATTTTGTTTTGCATTAATTGTATCTTAATTTTAATCAATGTTTTATCAACCAATTGCCTGGATTTAATAAATAAGAAGTAAATATAGCAGGCAATATAATCAGGACACGGAGCGGAGGCGCCTAGAGACTCCTGGGAGGGCGCGGGCTCAAATAAACAAAAAAATTACTTTACCAACTTGAAATACAGGCATAGTTTTGTAGAAGTGTTCCTAAAAATATGCATTCATTTTTACATTTGCATGTGACTGTTTTGAACCCGTGTTTAGACCCGTGTTTCCCCCGTGTCCGAACCGACCCGTATCCAACACAGTTATATATTTTTCACCCGTTTCAGCCAAATTTGCGGGTCACCCGTCGGGTACCCGAACCCGTGCAGGACTCTGACCTGTAGTTGAGTGTGTGTGTGTGTGGGTGTCTGGTGTGTGTGAGTACCTGTAGTTGAGTGTGTGTGTGTGTGTGTGTGTACCTGTAGTTGAGTGTGTTTGGTGTGTGTGAGTACCTGTAGTTGAGTGTGTTTGGTGTGTGTGCCTGTAGTTGAGTGTGTCTGGTGTGTGTGAGTACCTGTAGTTGAGTGTGTGTGTGTGTACCTCTAGTTGAGTGTGTGCCTGTGTGAGTACCTGTAGTTGAGTGTGTGCCTGTGTGAGTACCTGTAGTTGAGTGTGTATGTCTGGTGTGTGTGTCTGTGTACCTGTAGTTGAGTGTAGTCTGGGGGTTCTTCATGATGTATCGTGAGCGTCGACTGACAGACAGAGATGTTTTATCACATGACAACTCAAACTCAGCATGAAGAACATCTCGAAGCACCGTCCACGGAACAAACGGTTTCTTCAACTACACACATAAACACACATACACATAAAGGTGCAGGCAAATGGTGTGTGTGTGTGTGTGTGAGTGTGCGTGTGTGTGTGTTTCTACCTTGCGGTTGAGGAAGTGACTGGTCACTCTACACAACATGAGCAGACTGTCCTCTTCATGTGTCCATGTGACTCTTTGTTTAGTCATGTGCAGTAAAGCTCTGCGATCCGTCTCGTCCTGAGCGTGATACTGTTTCCTCACACGAGCTAATGAAAACACACACACAACACACACACACACGGCGGAGTTCAACACTGAAGACATAAAGAACATGTTGTGTGGCTCATATGTTGTTGTGTGTTACCCTTCTTCTTCTTGCGGGTGGGTTTGCTGATGTCTTTCTTGGGTCTCTTGCGTTTGAGTTTTCGTCCTCCACGCACCTCCTCATTCCTGCTGGCCGGCTGCCGGCTCACACACACCTCCTCCTCCACGACTGCAGGGGGATGAGCTGATGACTGTGTGTGATTGCTGTTACTGTGTGTTTGTGTAGCAGGTTTGGGGTGTTTGGACAGCAGGTTTCTCAGCCGGACGGTTTGACGATCTTTAACATCGGTGTTCTGATAACACAACATCAGCTCACATTAACACACACTCACATCTGAAACATCACAACACACCTCTAATGTCACATGTGTGTGTGTGTGTGTGTGTGTGTGTGTGTGTGTGTGTGTGTGAGTGTGTGTGAGTGTGTGTGAGTGTGTGTGAGTGTTGTCACCTGTGCGAGTGTTTTCACCAGGTGGCTGGTCCAGGTCCAGTTGCGTTTCAGGTGACTAAACAAGATGGAGTCCAGTCCTCCAGCGCCCTGCCCGTTGCCGGGGGTAACACCATCATCCACTAAAGAAGAACTGCCCCTAAACAACAACAAAAACAACACATCAGCCAATCAGATGACAGCACCTCCAGTCCGAACCAATCCGAAGCAGCGGACGCCTCACTGTATGGACTGCAGGAATCTGGGGCAGCGTTCTATTCCCATGGCAACATCAGACTCCTCTGCCTCACGAGAGCGTCCACGTGTTACTCCTGAACACACACACACAGAGCCAGTGTTCAGTCTGACACAACAGACAGACAGACAGACAGACAGACAGAGGGTGATGGTTTACCCAGAGGAGTGTTGAGACACACACACAGCAGGTCAAACCAGTACTTCTCCACATCATGAGGCGTCTTAAACAGGTAACGTCTCCTCTCAAACGGACCAATCGTCTCTATGGCCATATTATAATGAGGATCACACACCGTCGTATCCGCGATCGTGGCCTTCGTCTTCAGAAACACAAACACCTGAAACACACGCGTGTGAATGACATCATCATCAGTGTAACACAACCGTGCGTGTTTGTGTGTGTGTGTGTGTGATTCACACCTGATCCTTGTCCATGAACTTCTCAATGGGTCCAAACTGCATCAGACCCATGAAACACAACCTCTGAAGACTCTCATGAAAACTGAAGATGTACTTTCTGTGTGACCAATCACATCATCACGATTAAAATTTAGTGTGTGTGTGTGTGTGCGCGTGTGTGTGTGTGTGTTCACCTCTTGTGTAGCAGTTGTCTTTTTATATTTGTAGGGAGAAATCTGATGAGATAATGCTGCTTCACCGGCTCATTCAGATACTGCTCCAGACCCTCAACCTACAACAACACCAACACAACACAACACAATCACAACATTACTGCTCCAGACCCTCAACCTACAACAACACCAACACAACACAACACAGTCACAACATTACTGCTCCAAACCATCAACCTACAACACAATCATCAATAATTATCACAACACATACGCAGTCAAAACACAAACACAGTCACAACACCAACACAAACACAGTCACAACACAGTCACAACACAAACAAAGTCACAACACAGTCAGAACACAAACACAGTCACAACACATACGCAGTCAAAACAAAGTCACAACACAAACACAGTCACAACACAAACACAGTCACAACACAGTCACAACACAAACACAGTCACAGCACAAACACAGTGAGAACACAAACACAGATCCAACACAAACATTGTCACAACACATACACAGTCAAAACACAGTCACAACACAAACACAGTCAGAACACAAACACAGTCACAACACAAACACAGTGAGAACACAAACACAGTTCCAACACAAACATTGTCACAACACATACGCAGTCACAACACAAACACAACACATTAGGGCTGAAATGATTAGTCGACATTGTCAAATATTCTTGTTGTCGAGTAGTTGTTTGATTACGTGACTTAATTTAAGGGCCTGCAAGATCATAATTTGACAACTACGGCACTATAGCGCTAGAGTGTAATGCTGTCTTCCCGAATGTAATCGCAGTAGAAGTAGACACAGCAAGAATTATGGCTGAGTACAAAAAACGAATGCGAACAAGTGAAGTGTGGGAAAGCTTTACCAAATTAAAAACAAAAAATGCGGTTGTTTTTTTCATTAACTCTTCCACCGCGACATTGACGAGTTATCTCGTCATTTAAAAAAAAAAAAAGTTTCCCGCCAAAGACGAGTTATTAGGGCAATCAGTGTTTATACTGTTCTTCAGCAGGTGGCGCTGTTACACACCTTTGGGGAAAAGTACAGAATCCCAGAACCTAGAACGTATATTTCTTATCTGTTTTTAATGATTGTTCTGAGTGTAATATGGGTTGAATCTCTGACAAAAAACTTAAATTATTTTAGCTTTTTAATCAAAGTGATGCATTTTTGAAGAAACCTACCCACATCTAAGGAGTATTAAAAAAATAACAAATGAAGATTGAAGAATACGGTTTCCTTTGTTTAAGAGCCGAGTTCTTTCATTGGACATATTGTTTGTCAATATATTCTTTACAGAAAATGTACTGTGAGCCATTCCAGTTTGGTGACAATGTTAAAAAACGCTGGCGTAGGCTGGCAACTTTTTTTTAAAAAGGCTGGCGGGGAAAGAGTTAAACTGAACTGCTTTCAAAGAAATGCTTATGTCAAAAGATTTGTTTACATTTATAAAAATTGGTCTGTAATGTACCCGATTTATTTATTTATTTTTGTTTGTATTTAAAAGTTTGTAGAGAGTATTTGTGTGATTCGAGTTGGACAGAATCAGCAAACTTAAAGAGAGTACCCAGCTGGTTCAAATTCATTCAAACAAATTTCAAAAGCTGAATTGATTTTATTCATTACGTAAATTATGTTTAATTCAATGTTTCCACTAGTTCCAAAAGCTGAATAATCATTGTAAAACAT
>CM017896.1:546083-596083 GCA_008369825.1 Triplophysa tibetana
TCAGAAGCTTCATACAGCGAACGTACACCACCGCGCCTGTTGACCAATCACAGAGAGAGAGAGAATTGTGAGAGTGAGCCAACGGCTTGACGGCGATGTCAGACGTGTGACAGACAGACAGACCTCGTAAGGTTCTGAAGGGTCCTCCGTCAGGGTCCAGCTCCTTCAGAGGAATCCTCAACAGGCTCACCATCTTAGCGGCTAACATGTACTGATAAACACGCTTGAAGGTGCGCTCGCTGACACGCTACACAACACACAACATCATCACAGGTGTGAACGACTGAGCAACACGCACACACATGTTGATGGAGGAGCGCTCCTCACCAGCTGTTGTCTGAGCTTCACCATGATCATCATCTTATTGGGCACTTCAGAGAGGAGGTTGGACACGGACTCCATCAGAATGTCATATTTGCTCCTTCTGACACACACACACACACACACACACACTCAAGATTTCAGACGACTGTCAATCATACGTGACGATGATGAGTGTTTGGGAACACACCTGTCCACATGGAAGCGTGGCAGCAGCAGCAGCAGTGAATGTTGTTGAGCTCCAGACGCCAGACGAGACACGTGTGACTGTATGGTGATCAGTTGGTTTCTGTCCAGCGTCCTCCTCAGATAATGCATCTTACCCGCATCCATTCTGACCAATCACAGCACACCGAGCATGATTACATCATCACTACAGCACATTCCATTGAAAATGTGAACATGGGCTCAGACGTCACATGTCCACTGAAAGTATACAGTGTGTAGTGACGGCTTGTGTTTGGTGTCGAATGTTTAAAGAAAAGTATTCGTCTGAAATGGCAAACTGTGACAGTACGTACTGAACGTGAATAAGCACCTATCGGCCGTTAAAACCATACGGTCTATATAGTTTGAGTGGGTGTAGTAGGAATACATTTGGGACATACTGCGCCGCCGTGTTTTATGGTCATGTGACCCATGTGCTCTATGACGTATTAACAACAACCTCCACGTGAGTCAGGAGAAATTCACTCATTGGCACTTACGTTAAAAACAGACTACTCATGACTCATTCTCGCCTACTATATAATATGGAAGTATGCGATTTCGGACGAAACGAGTGTGGCTGTCGCGTGACCTCTCGTCTGTAGTTTCAGCACCTGAATATTCGCGTGTGCATTTCTCGCTGGAGTTCACCCTGCCAGCGCGCTCGGGCCAATCTCTCCAGGATGCAGTAGGTCGGGTCGCTCAGCTTCAGCTCGGAGTTTCCCTCTGGACCAATCAGAGCTCTGGAGCGCACCTCCTGTGAAGCCACCATCACCAGCTTCTCGGCCCACCTGAACACAAGCAGAGAGACACCTGTCAATCAAGCGCTCCGTGCGTCCTGACGTCATCAAGCGATGAGCGCTTCTCACTGATTCTGAGCCTGCTCCAGCGTCACCAGCGTTCTGAGATCTGACGTTCTGACGTCATCTGTGACGTCCACGCGCTCTCTGTAGAACAGGCATGAGCCCTGAACGCCGCTCGGGCCCTCGGTCACCACGCTGATGGGATATGGGTCCTCCGACTCGGGCAGACGCATCTCGTGAATGCCTGTGTTCCGGTCCACCTCCACGAACCTGAAACGGCACGTGAGACAAACACTCGCTGTGAATTGAGCAGGTTAAGTGTCTTACAGTAGAGCATTTCACCACCTCATTAGTGTCAATATTTACTGTAGTTAATACTGCCAGCACTTTACTCTGGTAAATGGTCAAGTTTACACTACGGGATTGTCTATATTCAATTTTATGTTTAATGGTCTATAGTCTAAATGTATGTAATTTGGTATGACTTGCAGAAAAAGCAGTTTAATTCTCTTTCAGATAACCAGAGTGAATGTTATGATGGTTTTAGCTCGAGCTGAACGCACCGGTCGTGTACTGTGACGTGTTTCCGGGGTTCTGGTAACAGCCAGAATCGGATCTCGGGTGTTCGGCTCAAGCAGCTCCACATGAAGTTCTGTGTCGCCGGATCCAGATTCAAACCGAATTCCGGCTGTCGCATCTGAAGCCTCATCCAGAGTGTCTGAAGACTGATGCCGTCCAAACCCTCCAGAGCGACTTCATCTAGAAGAGCCTCGAGCGGGTCCATCATCATCATCATCATCATCATCTTCACATTCACTCAAACGAATCGAACAGACGCGAGCTCGAATCGACATGTGCCGCTTCCGTAATCAGCTCTTCTTCTGTAACGCGCACGTTACGACACTGACGCATGAGTGACACCCGCTGGACACCTCCGGTACTTCTTCTTCTTCTTCTAAAATGGCGGTTGGCAAACTTAATGGTTCATTCCCGCCACCTACTGGTGTGGAAACCTCCGCTACTACAAACACAAAATAAAAATATAATTGAGATTCAAATGTTATTTAAAGCGATATTTCACCCAAAAATGTAAATTCTGTGTAAAAATGTCTTTGTTCTGATGAACACAGAGAAAGATATTTTGAAGAATGCTTATAACCAAATAGATCTCAACACCCATAAACTCCCATAGTAGGAAAAATGAGTTATTATTGTATTGATCTGTTGAACACAGAAGAAGATATTTTGAAGAGTGACACAAAACCATTGTTTTTTCATACTATGGGAGTCAATGGGTGTTGAGATCTGTTCGGTTGCAAGCATTCTTCTAAATATCTTTCTCTGTGTGTCAAAGACATTTATGCAGATTTCCTCAAAGGTGAGTAAATGATGACAGATGTTTAATTTTTGGGTGAAATGTCACTTTAAGAGGGGATTATTGGCGCTCAGTAACCCAGTAATACTGCACATCCTAAAATGACAAAAATTGAATACAAATGAAAACAACTGACTAAATAAACATATAAATTGTAAGTCTGTCATGAAAGTTGGGAAAATGTTTGGAATAAAATACAAATGGAGTCTTACATTAATGATGTTATTAACGTTTTATTTAGTAATACATTTATATGAAAACAGAGTTTGTAGCGAACAGAAAACCCCATTATGCAACATAAAGCTTTTATTTCTGTGCTTGCAGTCCAGTATTATTACTTTATTAACAGTGCCCTGAATCATTTATTCCTTCAATCTCTCCACTTTAGCGATGATTTTGTGATTATATGTTGGCAGGACGGTCTCATCTTCTCTTATCTCCTCATAAACAGCCCCACAGTCAAAGTCACTGCTCGCGCTCTTGAAGAAAAACCTGCTGACATGAGAGAAACATGACATGAAACACTGAACACACACAGGAAGATACACACACACGCAAGCACGCACGCACGCACGCACACACAGACAGACAGACAGACACACACACAGACACACACACACACACACACAGAGACACACACACACACAGACAGACACACACACACAGACAGACACACACAGAAACACACACAGACACACACACAGACACACAGACAGACACATACACACACAGACAGACACACACACAGACTGACACACATACAGACACACACATACTGACACACACACACACACACACACACACACAGACAGACACACAGACACACACATACTGACACAGACACACAAACACACAGACAGATACACACAAACACACAGACAGACAGACACACAAACACACAGACAGACACACACAAACACACAGACAGACAGACAGACAGACACACAGATGTGAGAGCGTCTCACCTGTACGAGTCTCTGTGGGTCATGATGAGAGATTTAAACTGAGCGAGAGTCACAGTGTTTCTCTGAACACACATCCTGTACGGTATCACCTCACCACACAAATAATACACAACGGTCAAACCTGCACACCTGCTGACACACACACCACACAGTCAGAGTAAACTGCAGTTAATAATGAAGAAGTGCCAATCATCATTGTGTTGATGTGTTTTGTTCTCTTACCCAGAATGCCGTGTGTCAATGGAGTGTGTGTGTCCTTCACATGTGTTGAAGTCATGTTCTGTATCATAGTAACACAGAGAGGGGGCGGAGCTATCCCTTGTTGATTGAGAATGACACAATGAGCTTCTGTCAGTGACAGCAGCATCCTCTTCCTGTCAAAAAAGGAAGTGACATCACTGATCAGTGAAATAATGCTATACAGTAGGTATATATATAGCGTGTGTGTTATATGTATGCATGAACACACACAAACACATGTTCAGTAGCGTGATGTGATCTCACCGCAGCATGCAGCTCCTGTAAACGTCTCATCAGTTCAGATATAAATGTGTGTGTCCTCATCTTCACCTGTGACACAAACACACACATGTTCATGCTGTTGTATCCACGTGTGTGCATGACTCATTAAAACTGTTTAAGAAAATGAAAGATTATTGATGTTGAAGATGTTATTTAGAGAACTCACAGGTGTGTGCGGCAGGTGTTTGTGTACCTTCTCTCTGTCTCGTGTTGTTCTGATGTGTTGAGAAGACAACTGATTAATAATGACAACAATCACAGAAACTAAATCGTGTGTGTGTGTGTGTGTGTGAGGACCACCTGCTCGTCTGATCGGCTTTGTTGTAGGAAGGGAGGGTCTCAGAACCCAGAGAAGGAGAGTCCGGTTGTCGTGGTAACACTGTGTTTTGTTGGTCTGTTGATGATGTGAGTTTTGTGGGCGTCTGATTGTCGCTCTGTGTGTGTTTTATATACACATCCGATCTGAGAAAGAGAGGGAACAGGTTGTGCTCCAGCACCGTCTGCACCTCTGCATGCGCCTGCACAAACAGGGCGGAGTCCAGCTGCGAGCGCCGTATGGCGTCCATCACGCCACAACTCGTCCCCGTGGTGACCTGACGTGACACGGCGCTGCAGCTGCGCTCGGACAGGTAACAGCGGTATATGGCTTTGGCCAGTTTGAGTCGTCGCTCAGTGTCGCCGGCGGGAAACTTCTGAAAGCCACTGCAGGCGAACCAGAAATCCAGCAGCTCAGAGCAGCCCAGACCTCGCAGAAACTGCTGGAAGAGCATCGTACCGTCCTGATCGGCCAACAGCGTGAGGAGACTCTTAGACCAGGGTTCATACGGGCCATCCCATGATGCACTGCCCTCCGGCTCAAACCCTAAATCTCTGCAGGGCGTGGCAGTCCAATCCTCTGCCCTCTGAGACGAAGTCTTACTGAAGAACTGCCCGTCATCTTTGACCTCAAGCACCTCACGGTCCTCCTCACCTGGCACTGGAGGTCGAGGACCGGCCACGTCACCATGACAATCACAAACAGCTAAACTCATGATGTCATGAAGGACAAGAAACTTGAAGACTGACCGAGAAAGAGAGAGCGAGACAGTGAGTCAAATCTACACAACACAATAAACCACACGACACTGAGAAAACAACACAATAAACCACACGACACTGAGAAAACAACACAATAAACTACACGACACTGAGAAAACAACACAATAACACTACACTGAGAAAACAGCACAATAAACTACACAACACTGAGAAAACAACACAATAAACTACACAACACTGAGAAAACAGCGCAATAAACTACACAACACTGAGAAAACAGCGCAATAAACTACACAACACTGAGAAAACAACACAATAAACTACACGACACTGAGAAAACAACACAATAAACTACACGACACTGAGAAAACAGCACAATAAACTACACAACAATGAGAAAACAACACAATAAACTACACAACACAATAAACTACACGACACTGAGAAAACAGCACAATAAACAACACAACACTGAGAAAACAGCACAATAAACAACACAACACTGAGAAAACAGCACAATAAACAACACAACACTGAGAAAACAACACAATAAACAACACAACACTGAGAAAACAACACAATAAACTACACGACACTGAGAAAACAGCTCAATAAACTACACGACACTGAGAAAACAGCACAATAAACAACACAACACTGAGAAAACAACACAATAACACTACACGACACTGAGAAAACAACACAATAACACTACACGACACTGAGCAAAAAAACACAATAAACTACACGACACTGAGAAAACAACACAATAAACCACACGACACTGAGAAAACAACACAATAACACTACACTGAGAAAACGACACAATAACACTACACGACACTGAGCAAAAAAACACAATAAACTACACTACACTGAGAAAACAGCACAATAAACTACACGACACTGAGAAAACAGCTCAATAAACTACACGACACTGAGAAAACAGCTCAATAAACTACACGACACTGAGAAAACAACACAATAACACTACACGACACTGAGAAAACAACACAATAACACTACACGACACTGAGCAAAAAAACACAATAAACTACATGACACTGAGAAAACAACACAATAAACAACACGACACTGAGAAAACAACACAATAAACCACACGACACTGAGAAAACAACACAATAACACTACACTGAGAAAACGACACAATAACACTACACGACACTGAGCAAAAAAACACAATAAACTACACTACACTGAGAAAACAGCACAATAAACTACACGACACTGAGAAAACAACACAATAACACTACACAACACTGAGAAAACAAAACAATAAACCACACGACACTGAGAAAACAACACAATAAACCACACGACACTGAGAAAACAACACAATAACACTACACTGAGAAAACGACACAATAACACTACACGACACTGAGAAAACAGCACAATAAACTACACGACACTGAGAAAACAGCACAATAAACAACACGACACTGAGAAAACAACACAATAAACCACACGACACTGAGAAAACAACACAATAACACTACACTGAGAAAACGCACAATAAACTACACGACACTGAGAAAAAAACACAATAAACTACACTACACTGAGAAAACAACACAATAAACTACACGACACTGAGAAAACAACACAATAACACTACACAACACTGAGAAAACAAAACAATAAACCACACGACACTGAGAAAACAACACAATAAACCACACGACACTGAGAAAACAACACAATAACACTACACTGAGAAAACAACACAATAAACTACACGACACTGAGAAAACAACACAATAAACTACACTACACTGAGAAAACAGCACAATACTACACGACACTGAGAAAACACACAATAAACACAACACTGAGAAACAGCACAATAAACTACACTACACTGAGAAAACAGCACAATAAACTACACGACACTGAGAAAACAACACAATAACACTACACAACACTGAGAAAACAACACAATAAACCACACGACACCGAGAAAAAAACACAATAAACTGTACAAAACTGAGAAAACAACAGAATAAAACTTCACAACCTTATGTTGTTAACACAATGCTTTTACCACTGAGCTACAGAACAGCTGAACTTAAATATATACAAAAACTACAATAAAAAAATCACACTATCAGAACAACATACAAAAACCCAAAAACATTTAAAGTCTAAGAAGATAACCTAATACAACTACACACACACAAAAAACTACCAACGGCATGAAAATACCCCATTTAAGACACACACAAAATTACCAATTTCTAAGAAAATTACCAAATAATCTAGGCTACACAAAAACTACAAAACTCAAATAAAATAACATTTAAAACTACATAAAAACTAAAAAAACTATGAAATGCAAAGAGAATAACCTAATAAAACACAAACATGACCAAACTGTAAGCAAACTCTTTTAAAACCACAAAAAGATACAAACCTACCCAACGCTAAAAAAATAAGCCAAAAAAACACACAAAAACTAAAAACTGAGCCTTTTAAAACAACTTAAAACATTTGATATCTGAGAAAATAACACGATAAAACTACACACAAAAATGACCCACTCTAAGCAAGTAACTGAATTAAAACAACACAAAAACAGCCCAGCAGTGAGAGAATAACACAATAAAGTGTAGACAGAACTGGTGGCGTGTGAGTTGTACCTGATGAGTGTGTGTGGGTCCTGCTGATGTGATGTGTGTTGAGTGAGGTGATGATGTGAGGGCGAGGGCGAGTGCAGCGGGGTCACATGTTCACCTCATGACATCATTGCTGCTTCATTAATGTGTTCAGTTCAGATGGGATGTGAGTGTAGGGAGTGTGTGTTTATCACACAAACTGATCATGTGTTAATGTGACTCTCTTAAATATTAACAAACATGTGTAGAGTGTCACAGAAACATCATCTTGAATCTGTCCATCAGACGAGCAGAAGGAGTCTTCACTGAGTTAAAGGTTAACCCCCCCACACACACACACACACACATCTGACACCCGGCAGGAGCTCCAGACCTCTCACACACACATCATGGACCTGTATGACTCTTTATTCAGAAAATCTTTTGAGAAATGTCTCAGTGGTTTTGTGTTCATATAAAGGAGGTCAACAGAGTTCAGTGTTTGATGATCCACATTCTTCTAAATATCATCTGTTGTGTTGTAAAGAGGGTTGACATGACTGAACATCCTCTATCTCAGATGCGTGTGTGTGTGTGTGTTGAGATGATGGAGCTCAAGTGTGTCTCACCTGCTGTGAGGTGTGTCTCCTGTGACCCTGAAAGGTCACGACAGCCGCGTGCAGTCGATGTTAATCCTCCTCTCCCCCGTCTCTATTGTTTCACTGAGCCCGTGACCTTTAAGACCCGACTGACCCGCAGACGTCCGACAGAGAGAAGATCTCCTCCAGCTTCACTTCAGGTGACAACACACAAACACTACACAACATCAGCTCTCGTCATGATGGAGAAATCGATCACATCTGCTGCTGAACGACACGTCAACACAAACATACACAGAACAACATGTGTGTGTGGAACAGACTAACACAAGACACTTCTGCTTCATTCACATGATAGAAGATCTCGTGGACGTTCTGTTGGGTCATTAAAAACACATCTTATGTTTTCATGTCTGAGACGGCACATCACGAACACAACACATCCTGTTTAAAGCAGCTGAACTTTACATCACAAGAATGATCTCAAACCCCCTGAATTAAAACCCTGAAGTCCAGACCAGCACCTCAAGACCGGCCTCAACGCGGCTTCACTTGAATGTGTTCTGAGACAAAGCGATGAGTTTTGTGACCGTGACAGAAACCAACAATAAAAAGCCACAAATAACACAGAGGTCATGTGATGTCTTTATTAGAGTCGCACACATGAGAAAACAAATCATCAAAAACAAACAAACGTTTGAAGAAAACACATATGAAAGGTTTTTAAAAATCCACACACTGTCCATCACACATGAAGACATTCACTCAGGCTCCGCCTCCTCCCGTCAGTCACCACCAGCAGCGTGTCCATCAGCGGAGGAGCCGTTGTCCTGCTCTTGCGTTTGATCGGCCGTGCTCGTCGCTGTTTCCTCCTTGTCTGGGCTCTGATTGGCCGGCTCTTTGCTGACGTCCTCCTTGTCTGGGCTCTGATTGGCCGGCTCTTTGCTGACTTCCTGTAGGTTGTATTTGCGGAAGAGCGCGTAGTCCCTGACGACGCTGACGCAGCAAACGGCCTTGATGATCTCGATGATGATGCTCAGCTCAGGATTGGTCAGATCCACTTTATTCTCCGGGTTCATGTCAGCCACCAGAGCTGCGGGAGAGAACAAGTCATGCTCGTGAGGGCGTCGCTGTGTGATGTCACAGAAGGTGCTTTTAGGAAGCTCCTGCGAGGTTTCTAATAACCATGAGTACCTGCGACGTCTTTGATGACATCATCTCTCTTGTTGTGACTGCTGTTTCGGGCTTTGAAGCAGATCTGGTACGTGGCTCGCAGCGGCGCTTTGAACCAGCGCTCCAGGAACACGCTCAGATACTTCTCCATGTCCTCTGGGAAGGCCCGACACGTGCCGCTCACCGGCAGCATGCGCAGGATCACGCGAGTCTTCTTCTTCTTGGTCTGATGGAGGTCTGAGAGAACGTGATGAACCAGCTTCTCTGGATCTGACACAGAAAGAGGAACACGACTTTAATCTGCGCTCGTGATGATGATGATGAAGACGACGGGGTTCTGCTCACCGACTCCATGAGATCGTATGAACACAACGTTAGTCGCTCCGCTGTGCAGCGCTGTGAATCTCTGCTGTCTGCTCTTCATGGACGTCTGGATTTGAGACACCTCCTTCTTCAGAGCCGCTTCAGCGTCTTCATCATCCTCATCATCATCACTCTGACTGTCCTGCGCCTCACCTGACTGACACACACACATTAGATGAATGACGTACTGCACATACTCTACTCTAGCGCACTGCTCACCTGCTCCGGGCCGTAGAGCGCGTCCGCGTACTCGTTCAGCAGATTGAAGGCTTCCCTCGTGCACTTGCGCTCGTTCATGTTGCAGGTGATGAGCACGCCCTCAGCGCCCACCTCCAGCTCGCGAGTGCGCCTCAGTTTCCTCGGCGCGTGCCCGCCGTAGTGCTTCCTACTTCTCTTGCGCGTGTCAGACATGAATGCGCTTCGTGAAACACACTCGGGTTATATAAAACACAAACTGCTCTGTGCTCGTACGTGAAATAAATGCGCTACACACGCTCGCAAACGTGCTCGTGTTGCCCTGCGTTTGCCTCGCGCTTTCTAGCTCTGTGCAGGACGCGACGTACAGTGTGGCGTTTGGGACATTCGCTTTACCAAACGCGATTCTCGTAGCTATCGCGAACTTGTCATGTATTCACATGTGATTTTACATGTATTCGTTTAGTCATTACACTATTTCAATCATGTTTGTGAGCTGCTCGTTTACAATAAACCAAACGTCACGTGTTTGTTTTCTGCCCTTCCTCGAATATGTGACTCAGTCAAATAATTCTCATGGAAAAGTATTCATTTTATTTTCTTATTCACGTGAACTGTACTTACTTCCCCAACCCGTAATAATACACATATTTCAAACTTCTGTTTTGTTTTTATTTATACTCCTATTAATTGCAAGGACACACCGGACTAACATTTGTTAAAGTTGTGTTGATTTTAATAAAGCGTGTTTAATGTTCATTCATGTCACACAGACAAATATAAAGAAACTACTGACATACACTTGGGGCTGAAGCTTTAACATTTTTATTGACATCACATTGTTTCCCTCATTAAAAGACTTTAAATGAAAAAGATGTTTTTTCATGATTGGAATAAAAGCGCTTGTTGGTTGTCAGCGGAGAGTTTTAACACTGCTGGTGTTGAGTGTGCTGGATTCCCATTGGAAGAAGTCGCAGCCCTTCCGTCTGCCGTCACAGCTCTGACGTCTCACAGGACAGCAGTAAAACACACGGCCGTGATTGGGTCCTCCGTTACCCACCGTCAGACGTCTGGCCCTCCGCCCGCAGCTGCACAGAGGGGACGTTCTTCTGACTGAATGATTGACAGCGGAGGATAGAGGAGGGCGGGACACGCGGGGCTGAGCTGATGTGCTGACGGGCGGTCGGGTGGACGGGTCTTTATAAACACTGAACGAGGTCGTTTTGAGTCCAAAGAAGCGTGAGACCGAGGCGTACGGGTCTGTGCGTGGGACGGGTTTGGGTGTTTTGAAGAGTTCAGTAGAGGACGCTGGTCTGGAGGGATGATGGTTTGATGTGGTTTTGTTGGGTAGTGCGTTGAAGCGTGATCGGATGCAGAGCTCGGTGTTTCTGGTTCTGAGAGGCGGAGCAGAGTTCATCGAGACCAACGGGACAGCATCCTCAAGCTCCGCCCCCAGAATGACATCATCATATGAGCCAGACTCCTCCTCCTCCGTCAGCAGCACTCCGTCTTTCCAGCAGGCGTCTGGTGTCTCGGGGTCATAGGTCGTGTCGGAGAGTGCTGCCAGTGTGGCGCACAGAATGATGTTGGTGGAGTTCAGAAGGCGTGGTTTGGATTTGTTGACACGTGACGGCGATGAGGAGAGAACCGTATGTGGTGACACGAGCGCCTGACACACACTCGTCTGCTCTTCACTCACCGCAGACGGACGGGTGGAGCGCTCTGTGTTTCTACACGCAGCTCTGGACTTCACCTGTGTCTGAGACGGAGAGAGATGATGATTGAGGACAATCCACCGCTGGCTCCTGATTGGCCGTGATGAGATGCAGAGGGCGGAGTCACCTGTGCAGGTGGGCAGAAAGAACTCACCGTCTTCAGAGACTTCGTCACACGTAACACACAGCCGTCCAAAAGCATCCGCCACGACAGCAGAGCCGTGTTCCTCGCATCCACCAGACCTGACCGCAAACAACACGCAATTCATATGCTTTATGTACAAGTGTGTGAGTGTGTGTGTGTGTGTGTGTGTGTGTGTGTGTGTGTGTGTGTGTGTGTGCGCGTGTACCTGAGTGTTCTCGTCCAGTGAACTGGATGCCGAGGTCCTGCAGAGCTCCTCTCAGACCTTTAGGCTTCCGGTTATAAAAGAGCTGAAAAACAACCACAGATATGTGTGAGTGTTATTCTCCTCACTAGTGCAGTTAAACTTGGTATTATATAGAAATGTGTGGTTGTGTGTGTTACCCTGTATGTGGCTCGCAGGTCGATCCAGCTCTTAAGAGCTTCAGGAACAGTCAACTGCTTTCTTCTGCATTCGTACAGCAAACAGACACCCAAATCCCAATCTACACACACATTACACAACAGCAGTGTGACGTCAGAGGATGATGAGGATGGGTATCTCCAGCTTCATTCTCACCTGACCACGTGATAAAAGCACAGGGACGTCCGGAGGGGGCGGGGCTTTTACTGTCAGCCTCGAAGACCACACCCCTTTCCTGCTGGAGGGTTTGTAACCAGCGCAGGAATCTGGAGAGACAAACCTGGAGGGGCGGTGCGGACTCCACCTGTTCCTGTCGACCAATCACACACCGGACAGGATGAGTGACAGATGAAAACATGAGCAAACGTTTATCATCAGAGGAGTAACGTTACCTGCGTGATGCCCGTGAGCTCGGTGCAGAATTCAGACAACACGGGATGCTCCTGCGGCTGAACATACGTGTGAAACTCCGACTCGATTTCTCCGTTCAGAGCGTTCAGCAGGACAGCTGGAAACTCGACTGTTGAGAGAACAGACAACATGACAGCCAAACAGAGAGAAGAATGAAAATAAAAGCACACGAGGAGAATCTTACTGATCTCTTGGCCGAAGTTGGTCTTCTGTCTCCAGCACGTGGATTCAAAATCAATGATGATGAGATATGTGAAGTGCTGCTCTGTAAAACATCAAGATGAGCGTCAGATCTATCAATGTTCTCATGAAGTCAGAGCTGAAGTGACAAACACATGTCTTACTGCGGACGGACGGCTGTCGCCCGGCATCACCGCACGACTGACTGCGCCTCCGGATCAGACCCAGCTCCCTCAAAGTAGAATTAAAAAGAGTTTTTCAATCAATTGAAATGAATAAAAATAATAATAATGATGGCATAAGTAAAGTTTATTTTTCTTAATGCGTTTCCCTCTAAATCACAATCAATATATGAGTATATATTGTGTAAATATGTGTTTTTTTATTAAATGCTTAGAAAACGGTAACAAAATATCAAGCTAGTGTCATCCATGGTAATGGGGACACTACACTGTAAGAAAGTGTCGTCCTTCGGATGAGACGTTAAATCGAGGTCCTGACTCCCTGTGGTCATTAAAGATCTCATGGCACTTCTCGTCATGAGTAGGGATGTAACCCCGGTGTCCTGGCCAGATTCCCTCCAATGGCCCTTGTCAATCATGGCCTCCTAATATTCCTCACCCTCTGATTGGCTCTCTCCTCTCCACCAATAGCTGGTGTGTGGTGAGCGCTGTTGTGCTGTGACTGCCAAGTTCGGCTCTTTTGGCTCAGCTCCCAAAGAAGAGCCGGCTCTTTCGACTCCTGAAAGGCTCTTAATTTAGGATTTTTTGTAGGCCTTTATTTTACCATAACTTTGCAAAAATTAATGGTTTGTGTGTTGAAAACCCTTTCATGTGCAGTGTTTTTATGCAGTTTTTTTGACAAAACTTTTAAAACCTCTGTCCTCCACAATTGAAAAGGGTTGGAAATCAGTAGCTATCATTTTAGCCAGCTCTTCATCAATGCTGTGCTGTTTGGATGGGGTCATCACTTTGGGTATAAACTGGCTTATTTTGCTTTGAGCTGCAGTAAGAGAGGTTATACCTGCATGTGTGGGGAAGCCAGTAGATGCTGCTGCAGTTGCTGTTTTTTGGGGATGAGACAAACCAGGATCTGTAGATGGTGTGCTAGCTTGCCCTCTCTCCTCTAACTGCACTGTAGGATGGACAGTTCTCACATGTCTATGCAGGTTTGTGGTGGAACCTGCTCTTAAAGTAATTTTCATCTTGCAGTGAATGCACTCTGCTTTGTTGTTTCCATCGTCTTTAAACTGGAGCCAGATGCTGCTTCTCTTTCGGGTGTCACTCATAGTTTCAAATACGCCAACTCACACACTCTCTGACAGACAGTGTCGTTATTAACGTTGTTACGACTCGTTAACTTGCAGTGGAGTGCCGCTTCACTTCACCCCCCTCTCTGTTTTTACATAATGGTATGATCCCATATCCTCACATCTGATTGGCCGCGATGCGATTGCTGACCAATCAAAACAAAGTTCTGCCTTGAGGTAAGCCGCGAAAGGAAAAAAACTGGGAGCCGGCTCTCACTCGATGCGAGCCGGCTCTTCTGATTCACTACAAAGCATCGGCTCTCAGAGCCGCATCTTTTGCGCATGACACATCACTAACTGCCATCACATCATCCATGTGGATGCTGCACACTGCTGGTGGGTGACGAGAGACCCCCTCATATGACTGTAAAGTGCTTTGGGTGTTCAGTACTACACAATACAAAGCTATATAATTGCCTCATTCATTCATTCATACACAAAAACGTGGTTTGCTTTTCAAAAAATAATTTTTAACAACTGTGATGTTTAGTGAGCAAAACAATAATGTTTATAAAATAGCATCAACTCTCTTACAAAATGAAAAACTGTTTAAGCAAGTAAACTTGACATCTTTGTTCTCATAACACTTGAAAAAAGCAAGAAAATAACACTTAAATGTCACAAATGCAACATAAATGTGAACAAGTCAAATAAAAAGCGTCTGCTAAATGTCCTAATGTAATGTTATGATATGTAAAGTAATTTAGCATTTGTTTGTTATTTAGCCGGAGAAATTTCAGTGTTTTGCTCATTCACTCACGAACAACAGGAAGACGAGAAAACAAAACGAATTTCTTACTTCGCGAGACTCTTTGTTGACATTCTTCATCCGGGTCTCACGCTGAAGTTAAAGCGCGTAACTAACTCACTTCACGATGATGACAATAAAACAATTACAACAAAAACAACAAAAACAGTCGCGCAGCTTTTAAACGTCCCGCACAACGACGCTACTTCCGCTCTGATGATGAGTTTCCGTTTCTGTGTGTGACGTACGACTCAACGGAGCGTGTGATTGGTCGAGAGGTCTAGGCACGCTCTGGAGCGGTGAACCCACGTGTCGCTTTCATTTACTGAGTGTAGCGTGTTTACATCTGTACGCTGAATGTCGGGAGGGTTTAGTTCGTGTGTATAAATCTGTGTCGTTATAATTAAACTTATTTCTGACTTTATAATGCGCTGTTCGTATGACGTAACGCGATTGACGTGAATTATACGAGAGATGTCGATAGTAAACCACATTCATATATCAACACACGGTGGCAGAGTCATGACGTCATCATCGTCGTAATGAAGAGGAAAGCACAGGAGAGTGTGATGATGTCACTTAAGAAGAAGAGAGTCAGACTGGAGAACATCTCACAGGTCACACGTTATTCAATCTTGTGCTTACTCTCTCTCTCACTCACTCACTCACTCTCTCTCTCACTCACTCTCTCATTCACTCTCTCTCTCACTCACTCACTCTCTCTCTCACTCACTCTCTCATTCACTCTCTCTCTCACTCACTCACTCACTCTCTCTCACTCACTCTCTCATTGACTCTCTCACTCACTCACTCTCTCTCTCACTCACTCTCTCATTCACTCTCTCTCTCACTCTCTCACTCACTCACTCTCACTCACTCTCTCATTCACTCTCTCACTCACTCACTCGCTCTCTCACTCACTCGCTCTCTCACTCACTCTCTCTCATTCACTCACTCTCTCATCACTCTCTACTCACTCTCTCTCACTCACTCTCTCTCTCACTCACTCTCTCATTCACTCTCTCACTCACTCACTCTCTCACTCACTCACTCTCTCACTCACTCTCTCACTCACTCACTCTCTCACTCACTCACTCTCTCACTCACTCTCTCTCTCACTCACTCTCTCATTCACTCTCTCACTCACTCTCTCACTCACTCACTCACTCTCTCACTCTCACTTCACTCACTCTCTCACTCACTCTCTCACTCACTCACTCGCTCTCTCACTCACTCACTCTCTCATTCACTCACTCTCTCACTCACTCACTCACTCACTCACTCACTCACTCACTCTCTCACTCACTCTCTCTCTCACTCACTCTCTCATTCACTCTCTCACTCACTCACTCACTCACTCACTCACTCACTCACTCACTCACTCTCTCATTCACTCACTCACTCACTCACTCACTCTCTCACTCACTCACTCACTCAATCACACTCTCTCACTCACTCTCTCACTCACTCACTCACTCACTCTCTCACTCACTCATCTCACTCTACTCACTCACTCACTCACTCACTCACTCACTCACTCACTCACTCTCTCACTCACTCTCTCATTCACTCACTCTCTCACTCACTCAATCACTGTGAAGAGATGTGAGTGTTGCTGAATGTGTTGTGTTTGTGTTGTGATCAGGATGTGCTGACTGTGAGAGATGTGTGCGGTCTGATCCAGTACTCCACACTCAGACCCACTCACAACATCATGAAGCCCAGGTACACGCACACTTACATACATATGTGTCATTACACATAGACTTTGATTGACAGTGTGTGTTGTGTGTTTGTGTTCAGCTGGTTGAGCGTCAGTGGTGATGATGGAGTCTCTCGGGTTAATGTGATGATTCTGGACGGACTCACACAGACTCACTTCTACAGATACTTCACGCACTTCAAACACCTCCGCAACAAATACACTGCTGTGAGTCTCTCATACATAACTACACAACTGAAGGTGTAAAAAGAGAGTTTGATAATAACATGCCACATAATATTGACACATCAATCACATTTCTGTAAGTTGTGCATGAAGTGTGTGTTGTGTTGTCAGAGATGGAGTCTAGCGCCCTCCTCAGGTGACCTGATGTCTGATCTCCTCAACTCTGATGTCACACAATCTGTAGAACACCTTAAGATCTCAGGTACATCATTGAGCAGCGGATGTGTTGTGTATTTATTGTGTGGTGTTTTATTGTGTGGTGTGTTTGTGTGCGTTACAGCTCGGCTCATGCTGAATCCAGTCATCCGTCGGTTTGGTGTGAAAGCTTCAGGGCTGAGCTCTTTTCTGCTGAACGAGCAGGACATGATCAAACACAACTTCCCTGTGAAGGGTAACACACAAACATGTGAATGACATACACACGCCGTACACATGTCTCTCGCCTGTTGAGCAGAGTCCCATGATGCTTTGCAGGTGGGCGGGGCTGCGAGGGCTTCGTGTGCACTCAGAGTGACGGGCCGGTGACTGACAGCAGCCCTCTGTTTGGACTGGACTGTGAAATGGTGCGTTGTTGTGGTGTTGTGTTTGTGGTGTTGTGAGTGGGGTGTTTGTGGTGTTGTGTTTGTGGTGTTGTGAGTGTGGTGTTGTGTTGTGAGTGTGGTGTTGTGAGTTTGGTATTGTGTTTGTGGTGTTGTGTTTGTGGTGTTGTGAGTGGGGTGTTGTGTTTGTGGTGTTGTGTTTGTGGTGTCTTGAGTGTGGTGTTGTGTTTGTGGTGTTGTGTGTGTGGTGTGGTGTTGTGTTGTGTTTGTGGTGTTGTGTTTGTGGTGTTGTGAGTGTAGTGTTGTGTTTGTGGTGTTGTGTTTGTGGTGTTTTGTGTGTGGTGTTGTGAGTGTGGTGTTGTGAGTGTGGTGTTGTGTTTGTGGTGTTGTGTTGTGAGTGTGGTGTTGTGTTTGTGGTGTTGTGTTCGTGGTGTTGTGTGTGTGGTGTTGTGAGTGTGGTGTTGTGTTTGTGGTGTTGTGTTTGTGGTGTTGTGAGTGTGGTGTTGTGTTTGTGGTGTTGTGAGTGTGGTGTTGTGAGTGTGGTGTTGTGTTGTGAGTGTGGTGTTGTGAGTGTGGTATTGTGTTTGTGGTGTTGTGTTTGTGGTGTTGTGTTTGTGGTGTTGTGAGTGTGGTGTTGTGTTTGTGGTGTTGTGTTTGTGGTGTTGTGAGTGTGGTGTTGTGTTTGTGGTGTTGTGAGTGTGGTGTTGTGAGTGTGGTGTTGTGTTGTGAGTGTGGTGTTGTGAGTGTGGTATTGTGTTTGTGGTGTTGTGTTTGTGGTGTTGTGAGTGTGGTGTTGTGTTTGTGGTGTTGTGTTTGTGGTGCTGTGTTGTGTGTGTGGTGTTGTGAGTGTGGTGTTGTGTTTGTGGTGTTGTGTTTGTGGTGTTGTGAGTGTGGTGTTGTGTTTGTGGTGTTGTGTTTGTGGTGTTGTGAGTGTGGTGTTGTGTTGTGAGTGTGGTGTTGTGAGTGTGGTGTTGTGTTTGTGGTGTTGTGTTGTGAGTGTGGTATTGTGTTTGTGGTGTTGTGTTTGCAGTGTTGTGAGTGTGGTGTTGTGTTTGTTTGTGTTGTGTTGTGAGTGTGGTGATGTGAGAGTGGTATTGTGTTTGTGGTGTTGTGTTTGCGGTGTTGTGAGTGTGGTGTTGAGAGTGTGCGACGGATGGCTCAGTGATGGTGTGTGTTTGTGTTACAGTGTTGTACTTGCGCTGGTCTGGAGTTGACTCGAGTGGCTCTGGTGGACAGCACTGGACAGTGTGTACTTAATGAACTAGTTAAACCACACAACCCTATAATAGACTACCACACCAGGTACACACACACACACACACACACACACATACACATACATGTTTTGTGTGTTCTGTTTTGTTAATATGAGTTTTGTGATTCAGGTTTTCTGGGATCACGAGTTTGATGCTGAACTCTGTAAACACTCGACTGACAGACGTTCAGTGTCAAATCCTGCAGCTGTTGCCTCCTGACGGTGTTCTGGTGGGTCACTCGCTGGAGAACGACCTGCGGGCCCTACACGTGCGTTCACACAACTAACACTTTTGTGTAGAAACATGAACGTCGTGTGATGGGTTGTGTGATGTTTTTCAGCTGATACACCATCACGTCATCGACACGTCTCTCCTGTACCGTAAAGAGTTCGGTCAGAGGTTTAAACTCAAACACTTAGCTGAAGTGATTCTCAAGTGAGTCCACACACACACACACACACACACACACACTTCAGTTGATTGTGTAAGATTGTGTACACGTGTGTGTTTTAGAAGAGAGATTCAGTCAGAAGACAGGACAGGTCATGACCCCTGTGAGGACGCTTTAGCCGCTCTCCATCTGGCTCAATACTTCATCAGTAAAGGACCCAGAGAGGTGTGTGTGTGAGCTACACAACACACAAATACACTAGCGTTCATGACGTAGTGTCACAAGTCAGCCCGTGTGTGTGTGTGTGTCAGATTGTTCAGGATCATCTGGAGGATTTGTGGGAGGTGGAGTTCTGTTGTGACAGCGACTCAAACACTCCTCACAGCAGCAGGTGCTTCATCTTCTGAACTTTGATTTGATGTGAAGATGTTTGTGTCTGACTGACAGCTCCTCTCACCAATCACACAGCCCCCTCGCCTTCGGACACGCCCTCTACACATCCGGCAAATCAGCACTCTACCTGAGCACAACAACAGATGACACACACTCACTGACCAATCAACACGTGTGCAGAAGACAACACTGCACAACTAACAGAGAGGTGTGTGTTAGACACAATTACACATTATACAAAAACCTGACACACAAAAAAACCCAATTGTAGAACACTGTGTGTTTTTTGTGAAGGTGGTGTGTGTGTTCAGGCGTGTGGTTCAGTCTTACACACTCAGTGTTCTTCAGTTCTCACACAGTGAAGATCTACAACAAACACCAGCACAAAGACAACAACATCTACAGCAGGTAACCGCACACACACACAAATGATTTGAACATGAAGAACATCATGTGTGACCGAACTCAAACCGTGTGTGTTTGTTTGTGTGTTTCAGATGAGTGTGTGTTTGAGAGAGATGTGTGTGTTGTACGTCGGGCCGTGGCCCAGTGACACAACAGAGAAACAGATACACAAACTCTTCAGACGCTGCGGTCGCGTGCGGACGGTACGATTCCTGCACAACACACATGGGGTAAGAAAACACAAACACACACTTTAACATGAACTCCTCACGTGTTCATCACGAGTGTGTGTTTGTGTGCAGGTTCACGCTGAGCTTGTGTTTGATCATCTGGAAGGAGCTCAATTGGCTGTCAATCATCTGACGGAACATCACATCAGTGACTGTCACATCAAGGTCTCATCATCATCACACACATCATTCTGATACGACACAACACACACAACAACATGATTGTTCAACACATTCATTCTTGTTGCTTGAGGAGGTTGTGTCACTTCACTTGTGTGTGTGTTTGTGTAGGCGCGTCGTCCAGTACACGAGTGGTGTTTGGATCTGGATGAGCGCGTCTCTGAACGTCAGCGTGATGTTCTCACTCATCACATGATCTATGTGTGTAATCTGTCCTCTAAACATCATCACCATGACGACCTGCTGCACACCTTCAAACAGTTCGGCCCCATTCAACACATCATCAGACCTGCAAAGCATGCTGGGAAACGCCACTGCAGACACGCCTTCATCAGTGAGGACACGTTCTGTCAGTCTGTGTGATGGTATGAGAACTGTGAGGAGATGATCAAACCTGTGTGTGTGTGTGTGTGTGTGTGTGTGTGTAGCGTTTGAGCGCAGTGAGAGTGCTCATGCAGCAGTGGGCGTCGCCCTGCAGATGGGCAACAGGAAGTTATTGGTGTGTCACGCTCTGACCCCGCCCCACATGATCTCATGGACACAAGCGCAGGCCGTAGTTACCGAAACTGGCCAGGAGTCAACGGAGCGGAGAGAGGGATGTGATGTGAGTGACAGCTGTCAATCAAACTATCCTTAAGTAAAGACAATGACACGTGGTGATAAGAGATGATGAGGAGACATGTTTTCTTCATGTGTCTGTATGTTGTCTCATTTGAGTCTCTTTGATTTCTCCTGGTCACATGTTCAGCCGCTTCAGATGGAGCGTCACATACAGAAACTGGATGGCAAAGTGGGAAAAGTGTTTGGAGCGCTGGAGAAGAACTGCATGAGTATCGTCATCCTGCCGGGAATCAGGAGGTACTGACACGCTCATGCACACACACACGATGTTGAGTGATCAGTGTGTGAGATGTTCTCTGGTTCTAGCGCTTCTGTGGATTATCTTGGCTTGTGCTTCATTCAAATCAAACGTGACGACACCATCTAGCCCTCCGGAGGAGCGTCGTCACGGCAACAGATGATCGGTTCTGACTCCGCCCACTGAAAGTGTTCTGTGAAATGTTTTGATAAGAGATGCTGTTTTTATTTTGTCTTTACTTTCTGTAATAAACAGTGAAATGAACTTCATTCTTGCTGTTGTCTGATGACTGCTCTATGAGTCCAGAGATGAAGAGTCAGACTCGTGTTTATAAAAATACAAGTTGTTTGTGAGGAAACACTTTTGATTGGTTTTCCAGCTGAACGTTATCACACATTTAATCTGTGATGAGATTCGGGCTGTCACAATATCACAACACACGTCACCACCAAAGAATGTGTTCATATTTGTGCAGATAAATTATTCAGTCATATTCATATTGAATTTTTGTGTTTTACAATCTTATCACATGTGTTATATTAATAAGCAGTTGATCATCTCCTATTGTGACAGTCCCAATGGAAATCTTTCAATCATTTATAAGACATTTGAACAGGGTGGATGTTCAAGTCATTTCTTTTAGTTACAGAGCGCTCCCTGAATTGATTAAAAATAAAGACAACTTGTAAATATACATCAGATAAACAAATGTGATGCTGTATGTTAATTTCTACTGAATAAATGTTATTTAATGTCTCCTATAAAATGTTTGGGATAGATCACAGAAATCAAATGGAGGCTGTTTCTAGAACCTGTTTCATGACCTATGTAAGGTCGGAGCCAAAATGTCCCGACCAGAGACATTATTCTTCTCCTTGGAAACAGAGGACGTTGATAAGCACAGTGGGGAACCTAAACCCAAAAGGGTGCCCCTTCCTGAAAACAACACACCCACTCCTGATCAAAGACAATCTTCTCGAGAATAGACAGAGAACATCTCGCGGTACAGTGGGAGTCCTGAACCAAAAGGGCACCTTCCTTTGAGAAACAACGGACTTCCTCCAGTACAACAAACTCCCTAGTGAGATGCAATCTGCATATCAAACGACGCATACCTGTGAATCACGCATACCTGTGAATCACAAATGCACACCTCACTCTGCACCCCCTACAGTTCATTTCCTCTAACTCAACGCAGGACACCCAAAAGCTACAAGAAAACACTACACATTCACACAAAACGTACACATGTTTGGTATCATCCAAACGGTCTCAGTGTAACTGGTACAATGGTCTCACTTCCATAACAACAGAATGTAACAACAATGTTTATAATAATTTAGCAAACGTTCCTCAGTGCTGGAACATGTCTCACACATTTGGTAACTTTCACCAATCACCTACTCTATGTAGATTAAGTTCAACCCCTGGGCTCACAAGACCCAATCACCTCCAAATCCCTAATTCTAAAGAATTTACATAATGCTTTGTCTGGTTTGGTATTTAAGGATGGTTGGCAAAAATATCAGGGAATCTGTAGCCAGATCTCCCACACTAATTTCTGTGTGTCATCTCTTGCCAGGTATGCAATACTGAATTTCTCTTTACTTTATTTCTTATGATTTTCTATTATTTGTTATTGAATTATTGATTGCTTTTGATTATTGAATGGAATCTTGAATTGGATTTGAATTATGCTTTCTTTACCTGGCTAATAAATTGTTATGTTTGAATTCATTCTGTATTCTTCTGAATTTATGAACTTTAGTAGATCACGCTATATCCTTTGTTACCACAAATCTACGTTCAGGTTAGTGACGGACTAAAATCCTGTATTAGGTGGAGCATTGGGGCACGCCAGCTGAGATTTTAGAGCTCCGGCTAACTACTTGGCATTAGTTTAAGTGTACTTAGACCGTAGGGACTAATGTTTCCGTTTAGAACAGCACATATGTTGTCTGACCAATCTAAATAAGGTAAGTCTCAAACCTCTGGTTATTGGAATATTATTCTAACTAAGTGTACATAGGAAACTATGGCATGATTATACAAAGCTACCATCAGAGGAAGTAAGATTGGTCTATTTATCTCTATGGAGTGGTCATGACCTCTGGTTAGAAATAATCATTACTTTAAGTTTTTATAGTCTAAGGGGACTAGATCAAATAATGCTTTCTGAGTATTACTAGTCATAGAACCTCTGGCAGTGACCAAGACTGACTAGTTTGTGGCCGTGAGATCCGCATGTAACGGCCGGCGCGAGACTCTAAGCGACACTGAGAATCGGGTGAAGGAGTGTAATTTAGAATTAGGCAGAAGAATCAGACATTAATCCAAATTACATAATTATTAATGATAGAAGTAAAAGTAAACTAAATGAGAAGTCGAAATATTATTAATTGGAGTCAGATAAAATGTTGGTAATTAAATGAAATATGTTTTCATCCAAATGGTTTTTTCACCAAACAAAGGAAAGACAAGAACACGTGTGAAGCCTTCGCCACGCCTCTGGATACAGTCTTTGGACCAGCGGGTGGTACCTTACACCTACGACTGTGCTCATGTATGTGATCATGTAAACATTTCTGACATGACAGTAGAGAAGACTCGACGCAGACATACTAAGAAAGATTCTTTAATTCGATCTCCCCTAAAGGAGAACATATTTTAACATTTTGTGATACAAAAACACAAGATTATACCATTTCTCAAAACATTTGACACTTTTTTTACTCATTAATCTGAATGAAAAGGAAGCATAAAGACAGAAGACCCCTCATGAGAAATACATAAACTCATGTCATCATCCATCACAACATTTAAAATGAGGGACTAACACTTCTAATCCGTGTTAAAATATCACGCAGAGAGAAAACACCTCACTGAACTTCAGCACCTTTTAAACACACAGGACTTCAGCCACACAAGATGAGGGCGGGGTCACAGGAAGTTGCCATGTCACATGACGCTTGTATGTTTTAAGTGCAGTCTTCTGATTGACCGTTAAATCAGACCTGGACTGAGAGCGCTCGGATCAGTTCTTCAGCTTTCGCTACCAAACTTGAGGAACATCGAAGAGCGGCGGTGGAGTCGTCTCTACAGCTACACACAGAAAACAAACATCAAACCTTTGTTTTTAACAACCCAGCGCCCTCATTCTGTGTGCCCACACACTCACCGTCTGATTTCCTCTTTTTGTGCTTGCGGTTCCGTTTACCTTGACTTGACTCCGCCTCTTCCTGATCCTGGCCCGGACACGCTCCACCTTCATCTGTCCTGAAGAAACAACAGCAAAGCAGATTGAGACATTACATCCATACGAGAGAGCCAATGGATGAAAAGAAAGGAGACCTACTGCTGTCCCAACCAATCCACCGCCCCATCTGAGCCGCTGACGTCTGCATGCGCTTGTGAACCGTCTCCTGTAACAAAACACGAGTTACTGCAGCTCATGACAACGGACTTCTACAAATACTCTACTGCGATGTGTAACGTGCGTCTTAAGGACAATGGTTCTCATGAAACACGAGCAGAAAGAATTTTTCCTAAAGTTGCTCTTACAAACATTTTTGGATTTATTAAAATGTTCTCGCTCATAAACCTGCTACTAAAAATATTCAAAGTTAGTTATTAAATGCAGGTCGACTTAAAACAGCAAAATACGAAACATAAGATGTAAGATACTGGTTCATATTAACAGTTGTACACCACCAAAAAAACAGAATCCAGAAAAATCAAACTGAATTAAGGAATGAAATTAAAGGGATTTCATAGGATTTCCTTCCCTGATTTATTAATTATTGAATATCCTCATTTTTTTCTCCGTTCAAAATAAGTACTGTAAATGGCAACAGCACAGACTTTAAATGGATAATTTCTTTAATATATTTTAAGTCAAATTTGAGTTCATGTTTTTAATGAAAGAAATATTGGATAGCAAAAATAACCTGTGAAGCTTGTCAGGTTGTCTTAACCCTATCTTAAATTTCACAGTTGTGCCTCTTAAAATGTTACATGGACCCAATTCATGTTCAGTCAAATAAATTGAGTGCAGAAAAACTAGCTAGTATAGTATGCTATTGACCCATATCTGTATCGGCCAATAGTTGTTTGTTAGAATCTGTATCGGCCCAAAGAAATCCTATCGGTGCATCCCTAGTAAATGTTGCATAAAATATTCAAAAGTCCCTTATTCATTTAGACAAATTGATGACACTGTGTTTTGATGCACAGTGTATCTTAATGAAATTACACCAGTTCTTTTACCCATTTTTAGCTTTTTGCCCTTTAATTTGGGGCAAGACCTACAACACATCATAGTCCCTTTTTACAAAGTCATCCAATCACAGTGGACGAGGGGCGGGACAAACCTTCATTGTTGTATAGGATAAGTTAATATCGCTGGTTACTGCACTTTTATATGCAGGAATATTTTTCAAAACAAGACACAGGACACATGTTACGGTCGTAGATCAAATCACAGCATACAGCGCATCTCCAGAAAAACGAAGTGACTCCACAGCACCAGCCGCTGGCCATTTTCAGAAGAGCACCAGACATTTCACTTTGCTACAAATGTTTTGGTGTCGATTAATTTGTTGTTAGGCATACAGCCTTTAAGTATCTTATGCATCTATGCAATATAATGTAGCCAAACCAGAGAATGAAGTCCAGAGGATTCCAGCATTCCTAGACATTTCATTTGCGTAGCTGGCGGGGATTATGTAATTATGAATGAGCGTGCACGTGTTATTTGGGAATGATTGCACTTAATTAACATACACAAGTTCTGCTATCAAATATGGAGGAGAGTTTGAGAAGGTTGAAGTTTTACACACAAATGACTCTGAATATTTTTACGAATGTTTCATGAATGAGGCCCACTGATTATAAACGGGTTTGTCATTGTGTCAGTGTTGACACCGATATAAGAAACTCACCGTCAGTTTTGATCTTCTTTACACTGCAGTAATGAGTCCAGCTGCTGTCAGCATTACAGTTCTGCTCCTCCAGAGACGGACTGATGCTTCTCTTCATTGAATGCTGCCTGCGCACACACACAGTCATACGTTTGAACATTTATACGTACATGTTATAAAGGTTTAAACACACTGCAACGTGTCTGAGGAACTCACCGGCTCTGGGCGTGGCTGAAGCCAGAGGCGGTTGTCATGGCAGCAGCGTTGTAGGAAGTGTCTGCCCACCCATCACTGGCCCACCTCCTGTTAGTGTTTGTGCTCTTCTGTCTGGACTGTAAATACTCAGCGTAGGTCTGGATGCGGTAACTCTCTGCGTAACGGCTGGTGTTTATGGCTGCACACACACAGATGCGAACATACAGTGGTGTTCAGCAGGGGTCTGTGTGCAGACCGCTGATGTTCTGAACATGTTCTAGAGGTGTGAATGTGATACCTATCTGCACTTGATCCGTCTGACTGAGAGAAACGAAGGCTGATGTATCATCAATCCAAGACACCTGGATGTTACCTGAGAGAGCACACAGACAGAGCTCAGCATATAATTGGTCAGACAGACCAGTGTGTATGCGTGTGCTTGAGTTACCGAAAGCACTGAAGAGCTGATAAAGGTCACAGGTTTTCCATTCTTTAGGGAATGTGACGTACAGAACATGATCTCTCTTAGGCTGCACTGAAACAGACAAATGAGATCATAATCTTTCTACCAGGAAAACAGTCATTAATGTCATGTATACTATTCTATCTGCATGCATGATATTTATTTCATACACTTTCTGAAAGTATTTATTGTAAAGCTGCTTTGAAACGATGAAAAAAAACATGATAAATGTGTGGTGAGCTTGTGTGTCTTACGGTCTGGTCCACACATGTTCAGGTAAGGAATGTCAATCACCCTCATCAGGAACAATCTAGAAAACACACAAACATCAACTGATGTGAAGCACACTGACAAAGATAGAAGTATACACAACTGTGTGTGTGTGTGTGTGTGTGTGTGTGTGGCCTACTTATTGTAAAATGGTTCCAGGAGTTTGGAGCGAGCAGAGATGTGACTCTTTGGGGGAGTGAGAAAAGTACCTGAGGAACAAAAGCTCAACAATGAACACACACGCACTTCCTAGTTATGATAAATATTGCCTAGAAAACAAACAAACAAACAGAATACATGTTGACATCTAATTCATTCATTAAAACACCGATGACACATCTTAAATACAGTAACACATCGTTTATCAGTGCACACGCACCCAGATAGTTTGCCATGGAGATGAAACACAGTCCAGTGATGTACGCGTCATAACCGGCTTCATGAAGCTGTTCTGATGATGTGTTGTAACTCTGGAAATCGACAGGACATTCTACACAAACACACAACATTCTTTGTTAGATGATTGTGTGTATTTGACAGCCCCAGCTGAAGTGTGTTGTGTGCACCTGTACCGGTTTTGGGTGATTTGAAAGGTTTCTCTATCAGCCGTTTGTGTAGTTCTCCCAGTGATGTGTTATGAATGATCTCCTGTCGCACAAATCAATAAACACAAGATGAACGAAACAAACACAGGGTCACAGATTATTAAAACCATGTCAAGTACCTTAAAGGGTTGGATGGACGCCATCAGCTTTGTGTCGACCAGCCTGATACACACAACGACACACAGACAGGAAGTTAAGAGCGCACGCACAACAACAGCAGCGAACATGTGAGTGATCAGTGGTTACCTGGGAAACACAGACATCGTCACCTCCTTGAAGTCATCCAGCTCCTACACAAACACACACTGTAAGACATGGTGTACAATGACACAACTCACAGGTTTGTGTGTGTAACTTACCTCAGGCACCGGTCCACAGAACTGATGGATAGTGTGCATCACGTCCAACAACATGTTGTGTCCAACAACCAGCTTGCCCTGAGTTTAACACACACTTTATTTACACATTATTGAACACAACACACACACACTGAAGACGCATGAAGAGTTACTCACAGACTTTGAGACGGCTCTGATAACTCTGGAGAAACCCACAGCATCATTCAACTCCTCCTACACACACACACACGTTACTGCACTGATTGTGTGTTCAATGATGTAATGTCAGTATGTAGTGAGTGATTGTGTGTTGTGTGTTTAGGGAGCACCTGCTCTCGCTGTTGTTTTTGCTGTTCTCTCCTCCTCCTCTCCTCATCATCCACCTTACTGATCTGAATGAAACGCTCCTTCTGCAACACACACACACACCTGCGCGTTATAAACTCATGTCACAAACACGGTTGTGTGTCTGAACTGCTGTTTAGTGTGTTTATTGTTTGCACCTTGTCGTTCTCAAGCGTCTCAACATGAAGTCCTTTAGATTGCCTGCAGAAAACACACCAGATGAGACTATCATCCTGCACAACATGTTAACACACACGGTTATAACCACATGTGTGTTTGTGTGTCACCTTGAGTTGAGTGTCTGATAGATGAGCTTCCTCTGAAAGCTGAAACACACAGAACTAGCCATCAGTACTGCACACATGTCTGATAACACACACACACACACACTCACCCTGTGCAGGGCTCCAGGTCCAGAGATTTCTCAGAGTTCTTCAGAAGATCTTCAACTTTCTCTCTGTGCACACACACACACACACACACACACACACCAGTGTATATAATGCGTCATCACGGTTTCAGTGCAGTGACAGAAATAAGTGTGTGTGTTGTGTGAGAGACTCACTCCACGTTCTTTATAAACGCTCTCTGGTCTTCAGGGATGTGACTGACACTCATGCTAGAATTAGGCGTGTACGTGATTGGACCGTTGCCGTTGATCTGACCCCGCCTCTCCTCATACTGCTCCCTCAGCTGTGACTCCTCCTCCTGCGTCAGATACGGGATCCCTACAGCAACCGAACATGAATGACAGCTGTCAGTCAAAACCCAGAGTTCAAAACACACAGACGCACACACTGACCGCTGCGGAAGACTTTGTTGAAGTCGAATCCCTGACTGGCCAAGAAATCAATACTGGAACTCTGAGGAGACAAACACACAGCTCATAATTCACTCTAGTAGTGTAATGTTGTGAGCTACACAACGACACTACACACAGTGCGTCTCACCTGACAGATGAACTTGATGTCTGGAGACGTGCGGTTGAAGGGTTTGGGGAAAACGTAGAAGTTGAAGGCTTTAGTGATGTATCTGTGTGAGAGAACACAGCGTGATTCTTGTGTGTGTGTGTGTGTGTGTGTGTGTGTTAATGACGGTGAGTGTTGTGTTGCTCACATGGATTGATTCTGGTCGTATTTGAATGTGCAGAGACCAAACTGGAACAGGAGGAAGTTCATGGAGTGCTGCACAAAATCAACACAACAGTCACACATGCACTAATATACACAACATTGATCTCACATCACATACAGACAACATTTCAGACCACACACACACACACACACACACACACAGGGCACTGATTTGATTTATCCAGACACACAAATCATCACATACAATCAAGAGCAGCACACTGATTGTGTGTGTGTGTGTCTTTACTTTTCTCAGTTTGCAGTATCTCTCCTCTGGTGTGTCCAGTCCATTAGTCAGAGCACTGACTGACGGCCCATCACTGATCCCTACACAACAAACATACACAATTAACAAACATTTAAATGGCATGCATGTATGTGTGTGTGTATTAGTAACTGACCTGTGAATTCTCCATCTATAGCGATGAAATCTGCCTCTTCTACAGCTTCACACAACCGAGGAAGAGCTTCCTTAAAATCTACACAAACACACAACCTGATAACACTACCTTAAATCTACACACACACCTGATAACAGTCACACACTCAAATCCACACAACAGAAGCATTGATTTCACACACACAAACCTTTAAAAAGGCACACACCAAAACAACATACACACTGACAAGCGAAAACACGTTACTAACGCTTATGCTCGACACATTAATGCACAAACAACAACACGCGCACAAGTGCACACAAACGCGTGAGGTAGCGCGCGCAGTGTTTAGCGTGCTGTGTGTGTGTGTGTGTGTGTGTCTGTGATGTGTCGCCTTGTTTCATGAAATTGGTTTTCTTACTCTGTCTTGTAACCTCCATCCTGCAAATCAGCGAGATACAAGCACACTCGGACCTTTAACCCGTGCCGCCGGAAATACTCACGCGCACTTCCGCTTCCGGCCGCTCTTCCAGCAGGCGGCGCTCTGAAGCCCATATGCATGAGAGAAAAGTCCAGATGTTTCTCACCTAATGTGTTTATGTAGACTTGAATGGATTACATGTTTGATCATCTCTGACACACGAGTTATGACAATGTGCTGTCGCAGTGTTGTTCAGTGTAAGAACGCGCAGGGATCAGAAGTGACTGTGATTGGCTCATTCTCTGCAGGATCACGTGACCAATGATTCCAATAAGGTACATGCACAGACATCCAATCAGCGTTGATATCAGAGAGCCTCACTGTGTGTTTGTGTCCTATACTGCAAACATGACTTTCTTACTTAGTATGTTAATCAGAACGACCTAAGAAAACAAGACTGTATGAAAGCTCACTGAATTTGTACTTTAAACAAGCAAAACGATCTTAATTGAAGATGGTTTGTCTTACCCCATTGGCAGATTCATTTTGCTTGTCCAAAGTACAAATTCTGTGAACTTTCATATTTTTGTCATATAAACAAGACTTGTTTTCTTAGGTCGTTTTTCTCAAAGTATTTGTCGACATTTGTACTGGAAAACAACACAAACATACTAAGTGAGAAAGTCATGTTTTGCAGTGTATAGCTTCAGTCTCTTATTCTATCAAGTGAAGGAGTCTGTTGTTCTTCTTCACATCACTCACAATATGAGCACAAGTCTGTATGTTGGATCTGTATTTTCATTTCTCCATTTTTGAGATTGTAGTATTTGGCTCTGCACTTTAACATTATTGTAATGAATCAACAATGACTTGTTATTGACCAGGTTCTGATTATTATCTGTTAACTCACTTTGTGTCAGTGTTATTTTACTCATTCTACTTTCATTTTCACCACAATACTGTAAAAACAGAAACTATTTGACATTACCAGTGAGCAGATTTATAATGAAAGTGAAGGTGTGTGTGATATGTATGTGTGTGAATGTGTGTGTGTGTGTAAGTGTAAGTGTGTTTGTTTGTGTGAGGTGTGCGTTTGTGTGTGTGTGTGTTTGTTTGTGTGTGTGTGTGTTTGTTTGTGTGTGTGTGTGTGTGTGTGTGTGTGTGCATGTGTGTTTGTGTGTGTTTGATGTGGGCAGGTCTCGTGCTCTGGTGAAACACTTTCTGTTTCTGTTACAGTTTTAACACTTCAATAAACCTGAAGAGCCGATGAGCCACTCGAGCTGAAGATCCCGAGAGAAAGAAGCGTCTCCTTCATTGTGTGTGTTGCGTGTTTGTGTGTAGATCACATGATGGGTGATGTACACATCACAGTAGATTCAGATGTGAGTGTCTCAGAGGGGCTGTCATCAGTCCAGTTCAGCTGTCACTGCTGTTATGATCTTCTCATTGACCCCACCACGCTCACATGCGGTCACACCTACTGTCGACACTGTCTGGCCATGTGGTGGTCTTCATCCGGCCGGCTGGAGTGTCCTGAATGTCGAGAGAGATGGAAAGGCTTTCCTAAAGTCAACATTCTCTTGAGGTGAGTGAGAGGACACATCACGTGTTGTGTGTTAGATGTTGGCCTCCATGTATGTGCTGTTTTTATTGGTTGTGTTTTAGGGATGCGGTGGAGAAGATGTTTCCAGTTGATGTGAACAGAAGAAGATTAGATGTTCAGGCCGACCCACAGATCTGTCAGGTGCTCCAGACGTTCCGTCAGTTTGGAGAGCAACAGACTCATCGAGCTCATGAGATAGTGCAGCAGCTACAGCAGAGAGGATTTAACACTGGAGTCACAGCGGCGCTCTGCTGCGTCAGTGTGAGTTACACACACACACACACACACACACACATAATCTCACACACACACAAACACACACATAATCTCACACACACACTCACCCATACACTCATCTACGCACACACACACACGGTGATCACACACACACACACAAACACACACACACACACACTCACCCATACACGCATCTACGCACACACACACGCGTGATCACACACACACACACACTCACCCATACACTCAACTGTGCACACAGACACACGTGATCACACACACACATTCATCCATAGCTAATAGTCCTTTGTGTGTGTGTGTGTGTGTGTGTGTGTGTGTAGGTGGTGTTGTCGTTGTATATGTGGTTCAGTGTTGATCAGAATTTGTCGGTCAGTAAACCGGTCAGCAGGTGGAGTGTTGATGATGTCACACTGTGGGTGGAGCAGCTGGGTGACTGGACCAAACAATACAGAAAAACATTCAGACAAGAACAGATCAGTGGCAGGTATCAGCACACACACACACACATAGTTTTGTATTAATCACTTCTATTGTCTTTCTTCTGATCTAATGGTATTTTCTAACTCCACCACTAAACACACCCTCACAAACCTTTCAGCATTTTAACAATTTAAAGGGACAGTTCACCCCAAAAGGAAAGTTCTGTCATCCTTCACTCAGATTGTTCTAAACCTTTATAAATGTCTTTGTTCTGCCAAACACAAAGGAAGATATTTGGAAGAATGTCAGGAAGCAAACAGATCTCACCCCAATTTACTGCCATAGAGGACAAAATAAATACCATGAGAGTCATTGAGGGATTCTTCAAAATATCTTCATTTGTGTTCCGCAGACCAAAGACATTTAAAGAGCTCTGGAGAAACCAGAGGAGAGTAAATGATGACAGAATCTCCATTTTTGGGTAAAATCAGCATTGTTTAATTTGTTTGATATGATGATGTAATATAATCAGTTATCATCTGATTCACACAATGAACACATACAGACACAAATCTAAACGGGTCAAAGCATATCTTAAAACATATTAGCACCCACCCCAGAGGATCAGAGCTCATGCTTCCTGAGACGCTGCGTGTTCAGCTCATGTTCAAATATGAAGTATATAGTTCTGTGTGTGTTGTCAGATTGTTGAGTGTTCTCGGGGCTGAAGATCTGTCAGCAGATCCGTTCGGGATTCACGATCCGCTCCACAGACGAGCTTTTCTGCAGGAGATCAGGAACATCAAACTAGTGAAAGCACCAGGAAACCTGTGGGAGTATAAAGTGTGTTTGACTGTAACTACACACATGAGATGACACAACAGGACTGGCTGCAGGCTTCATGAGCTTGAATTGTGTGTCTCTCCGTTTGTGTAGGCAGTGAATTTGGGAAAGTCTGTCTTTCTGCTGATTGGTCTGAGAGATTCTCCACGTCTCACGCTCCTTTACCTGTATCTGTTTGATTATGAAGACACGCTTCTGCCCTTCATACACACCAGCAGTCGGTCACACAGCGCCAGCGTGACGTCTAACCAAACTCAGGTGTGTGTTTGTTTTATCTTAACATGCGTGAGCAGACGCTAACATCTGAAAGATCACTTTCTCTGTGTGGTGTAGCACGATTGGCTGAGCTGGCGTCAGTGGGCGGAGCTTCTGGCCATGTACAGTCTGCTGCCCTATCAGCTGCTGGCTGACTATGCGTGGGAGTGGATGAGCGTTCATTACTGGACATCACGGATTGTCATCTTAAACGCCGTTTCACTGTCCCTGCTGGAGATGTGTTGTGTTTGGAGACTGTGCAGCAGAGGAGAAATCATGTACAAACACAACACAGACACACAATACACATCCTATCATATAAAACAAAAGCGGGAGTTTTCTGGTCTAATTTGTGTGTGATTTTCAGGACGCTCCCTAACAGGATATGGCTTCATGTGAAGATGATCATGTCCCAGTGGTTTGTGTTTGTGCTGCTGTGGCCGCTCATCCCGCACTTCATCTGTAACTTTGTGTTCTATGTAGAACTCTACTTGAACCCCATCTGTAATATAGTGATGCTGGGAAAAATACTCCTCTACTCAGACATGACCCATCTGAATATCTGACACACACATAACTATCACAAAAAACTTTCTGCATTTTTATATTTCTCTAGTCACATAAATGACTCACTCAGATGTGACTTTTTATTATACTATGCAATTATATTGTACCTAAAATGTGTACACAGAATGCAGTATTGGGTAAGTTACTCTGAAAAGTAATGAATTACTAGTTACTTGTCACATATTCAATAGTGTCATTAGATTACAGTACAAATTACTCTCTCTGAAAAGTATTTATTATTTATTACCTTCTATATCCTACATCAACCTTGATTAGTTCAGTTATTCAAAGATAGACATGAAACGATTCTTAATTCATTCAAATAAATGAATTATGAATCGTTTATGAATTATGAATTATAATACTTATTAACTGACCAAAGTATTACAAATGTGAGAAGGATACATTTAATTATACATTTTAAAGTTAGATGTATAATTTTGATGTCATTTCACTTAAAAAGTATTTAGTTCAATTACATCAGAAGTAAATGTAATTAAATAACAGAGAAATGAGAGTAATCCCTTACTTTACTTTTTCAAAAGGGAAAGTAATTAAATTACAGTAACTAATGACTTAGTAACTAGTTACTCCCAACACTGACAGAAATTGTATTTATTTATTTTAAAAAACGTCACATTTTTTTCTATGTATTTTATTTTAAAATCTATTTTCTTATTCTGTATTTTCATATTTGCGTAATTTAATTAATTATATTGTAAATGTAATAAAGTTTTTCCAAGGCTGCTCAGTGATTAGTATGGAAGCTTGATTCCGCCAGTGTAAGAAAAAATAAATACGGATATTTCGACTTTATATCTCAGAATTGCGACTTTATATCTCAGAATTCTGACTTCATATCTCAGAATTGCGACTTTATTTCTCAGAATTGCGACATTATATCTCAGAATTGTGACTTTATATCTCAGAATTGTGACTTTATTTCTCAGAATTGTGACTTTATAGCTCCGAATTCTGACTTTATATCTCAGAATTGCGACTTTATATCTCAGAATTGTGACTTTATTTCTCAGAATTGTGACTTTATATCTCAGAATTGTGACTTTATATCTCAGAATTGCGACTTTATATCTCAGAATTGTGACTTTATTTCTCAGAATTGTGACTTTATTTCTCAGAATTGCGACTTTATTTCTCAGAATTGCGACATTATATCTCAGAATTGTGACTTTATATCTCAGAATTGTGACTTTATTTCTCAGAATTGTGACTTTATATCTCAGAATTGTGACTTTATTTCTCAGAATTGTGACTTTATAGCTCCGAATTCTGACTTTATATCTCAGAATTGTGACTTTATAGCTCCGAATTCTGACTTTATATCTCAGAATTGCGACTTTATATCTCAGAATTGTGACTTTATTTCTCAGAATTGTGACTTTATTTCTCAGAATTGCGACTTTATTTCTCAGAATTGCGACATTATATCTCAGAATTGTGACTTTATATCTCAGAATTGTGACTTTATTTCTCAGAATTGCGACTTTATATCTCAGAATTCTGACTTCATATCTCATAGTTTTGTCTTTATATCTCAGAATTCTGAGTTTTTATCTCCGAATAACCCCACTTTATAGCTCCGAATTCTGACTTTATATCTCAGAATTGTGACTTTATAGCTCCGAATTCTGACTTTATATCTCAGAATTGCGACTTTATATCTCAGAATTGTGACTTTATTTCTCAGAATTGTGACTTTATTTCTCAGAATTGCGACTTTATTTCTCAGAATTGCGACATTATATCTCAGAATTGTGACTTTATATCTCAGAATTGTGACTTTATTTCTCAGAATTGTGACTTTATATCTCAGAATTGTGACTTTATTTCTCAGAATTGTGACTTTATTTCTCAGAATTGCGACTTTATTTCTCAGAATTGCGACTTTATATCTCAGAATTGTGACTTTATTTCTCAGAATTGCGACTTTATTTCTCAGAATTGCGACTTTATATCTCAGAATTGTGACTTTATTTCTCAGAATTGTGACTTTATTTCTCAGAATTGCGACTTTATATCTCAGAATTGTGACTTTATTTCTCAGAATTGTGACTTTATTTCTCAGAATTGCGACTTTATATCTCAGAATTGTGACTTTATTTCTCAGAATTGTGACTTTATTTCTTAGAATTGCGACTTTATTTCTCAAAATTGCGACTTTATTTCTCAGAATTCTGACTTTATATCTCAGAATTCTGACTTCATATCTCATAGTTTTGTCTTTATATCTCAGAATTCTGAGTTTTTATCTCCGAATAACCCCACTTTATAGCTCCGAATTCTGACTTTATATCTCAGAATTGTGACTTTATATCTCAGAATTGTGACTTTATTTCTCAGAATTGTGACTTTATTTCTCAGAATTGTGACTTTATTTCTTAGAATTGCGACTTTATTTCTCAAAATTGCGACTTTATTTCTCAGAATTGTGACTTTATATCTCAGAATTGCGACTTTATATCTCAGAATTGTGACTTTATTTCTCAGAATTGTGACTTTATTTCTCAGAATTGTGACTTTATTTCTCAGAATTGTGACTTTATATCTCAGAATTGCGACTTTATATCTCAGAATTGTGACTTTATTTCTCAGAATTGTGACTTTATTTCTCGAAATTGCGACTTTATTTCTCAGAATTGTGACTTTATATCTCAGAATTGCGACTTTATTTCTCAGAATTGTGACTTTATTTCTCAGAATTGCGACTTTATTTCTCAGAATTGTGACTTTATATCTCAGAATTGTGACTTTATTTCTCGAAATTGCGACTTTATTTCTCAGAATTGTGACTTTATATCTCAGAATTGCGACTTTATTTCTCAGAATTGTGACTTTATATCTCAGAATTGCGACTTTATTTCTCAGAATTGTGACTTTATTTCTCAGAATTGCGACTTTATTTCTCAGAATTGCGACTTTATATCTCAGAATTGTGACTTTATTTCTCAGAATTGTGACTTTATTTCTCAGAATTGCGACTTTATTTCTCAGAATTGTGACTTTATTTCTCAGAATTGCGACTTTATTTCTCAGAATTGCGACTTTATATCTCAGAATTGTGACTTTATTTCTCAGAATTGTGACTTTATATCTCAGAATTGCGACTTTATATCTCAGAATTGTGACTTTATTTCTCAGAATTGCGACTTTATTTCTCAGAATTGCGACTTTATTTCTCAGAATTGCGACTTTATTTCTCAGAATTGCGACTTTATTTCTCAGAATTGCGACTTTATATCTCAGAATTGTGACTTTATTTCTCAGAATTGTGACTTTATTTCTCAGAATTGTGACTTTATATCTCAGAATTGTGACTTTATTTCTCAGAATTGTGACTTTATATCTCAGAATTGTGACTTTATTTCTCAGAATTGTGACTTTATATCTCAGAATTGTGACTTTATATCTCAGAATTGTGACTTTATTTCTCAGAATTGTGACTTTATTTCTCAGAATTGCGACTTTATATCTCAGAATTGTGACTTTATTTCTCAGAATTGTGACTTTATATCTCAGAATTGTGACTTTATTTCTCAGAATTGTGACTTTATTTCTCAGAATTGTGACTTTATTTCTCAGAATTGTGACTTTATATCTCAGAATTGCGACTTTATATCTCAGAATTGTGACTTTATTTCTCAGAATTGTGACTTTATTTCTCGAAATTGCGACTTTATTTCTCAGAATTGTGACTTTATATCTCAGAATTGCGACTTTATTTCTCAGAATTGTGACTTTATTTCTCAGAATTGCGACTTTATTTCTCAGAATTGCGACTTTATATCTCAGAATTGTGACTTTATTTCTCAGAATTGCGACTTTATTTCTCAGAATTGCGACTTTATTTCTCAGAATTGCGACTTTATTTCTCAGAATTGCGACTTTATTTCTCAGAATTGTGACTTTATTTCTCAGAATTGTGACTTTATTTCTCAGAATTGTGACTTTATATCTCAGAATTGTGACTTTATTTCTCAGAATTGTGACTTTATTTCTCAGAATTGCGACTTTATATCTCAGAATTGTGACTTTGTTTCTCAGAATTGTGACTTTATTTCTCAGAATTGCGACTTTATATCTCAGAATTGTGACTTTATTTCTCAGAATTGTGACTTTATTTCTCAGAATTGTGACTTTATTTCTCAGAATTGCGACTTTATATCTCAGAATTGTGACTTTATTTCTCAGAATTGTGACTTTATTTCTCAGAATTGTGACTTTATTTCTCAGAATTGCGACTTTATTTCTCAGAATTGTGACTTTATTTCTTAGAATTGCGACTTTATTTCTCAGAATTGTGACTTTATTTCTTAGAATTGCGACTTTATATCTCAGAATTGCGACTTTATATCTCAGAATTGTGACTTCATTTCTCAGAATTGTGACTTTATTTCTCAGAATTGTGACTTTATTTCTTAGAATTGCGACTTTATTTCTCAAAATTGCGACTTTATTTCTCAGAATTGTGACTTTATATCTCAGAATTGTGACTTTATATCTCACAATTGTGACTTTATTTCTCTTACTTTTGAGTTTAATTCTCGCATTTCATGTTTTTCTGTCACATCCACTTGTTAGAGCGCCTGTTCGCGGTCAGCACTTGGAAGCGCATGTAATGCGTCGGTTACTGCACACCAGGCCTATACTTATCGTCAACCTTGCTGAATGGAATGGATAATATTATAGAGGATTATTTTCGTTGTGGTTTCACAAATAGAGAAATCTTGATTTTATTGGATTTTATTCGCGTGGCCGTCTGCGTCGACGAGTGTATAATAGTCGTGGTCCAAATTATGTTTGGCATATTGACGGTTATGACAAACTAAAACCTTACGGAATATGTATAAACGGATGCATCGATGGTTTTTCCAGAAAAATCATCTGGCTCGAGGCCAACAAAACTAACAATGACCCACTAGTAATTGCCGGTTATTTCGTAAATGCTGTTGCTGAAAATAACGGCTACCCTCAAAGAATCCGAATTGACCGTGGAACTGAAAACAATCATATAGCAGAAATGCAGATATTTTTCAGAGAAGATGCAAATGCAGAATGTGTCACAATTGGTCCAAGCACTGGAAATCAAAGAATTGAACGATGGTGGTCAACGCTGAGAAGCCAATGCATTCAATTTTGGATGGATCATTTTGAACAACTTAAAGAAGACGGACACTTTGTTGGCAGCTTTATTGACAAATCTCTAATTCAGTTTTGCTTTCAACATATCATTCAGGTACAGTATCACATTGAGATCACTGTCAGAGTAGTATAGTGATCTTAGATGTTAATTTAAAAGTATTCTAGTAACATGATATTTAAAAAAATAGATACTTTTTTTTTTTAAATAATAATATAAACAATTTATATATATATATATATATACTTCCTTTATGAAGGAGGGACTTGATGAAACAGTCAGTGCCTGGAATTGCCACAGGATAAGGCCAACCCACAACCCACGTGCTCCCAGCGGTCGACCTTCAATAATGTTTGATGTTCCCAGTTTATATGGAGTGCAGAATTTCTTATATCCGGTTGATCAAACAAAACTGAGCATTTGCAGAGAAGACTGTATATTTAAAGACTACCCTTGTGATGAGGATGTCTTTCAACTTTGTGTGGAACTGATGGCTGAACATAACCTTGTCATGACAAATGATGTTTATGAAATTACAGACTTTTACCTGAGACTTCGTCAACAGATGCTTCATGGACTGGAAATGGATGACTAGATTATAACCAATATAATGTACAGTATTCACTGTATAGGCAATATTAGGCAAATTTCAAATGGACATTTCATTTTTACCGTTGAATTACAGCCAGACTTCTTTCTCTTCAAGTAACCTCGGACCAGTCGAGGCAATCTAATTTGACTCCCTATTACCATTCTCTACCTGCTTAACTGATAAACATAGCATTTTTTTCATTCTACTGGTACTTTTATTGTATGGTGTTGGGTATATGAAGTCCTCCTTAACAAAGAGTATGCTCTATTGGCAAAAATATACTTTAATTTGATGTGATTATTTGCTTGAATTTATATTTATATATTTTGTCATTTGTATTGAGCATTATAGATGATGTTGAACTGACGTTTTACTGACTTTTTACTCTAGCTTAAATTTAAAAACTAATATTTAAATAAGAGAAGATAATTTAGGGTAATTTCTGTGTAAATATTTTGTCTTTGCTTCAGAAAGCTGAAAACATATCCATTCCTATTGCCAGGACCGAGAGACAGTTTCTGAACACACTTTGACCACAGAGTATGATTTACTATGGATCACTTAAGGGTCCACTGATCGCTCGTTAAATCTTATGATATAATAATTTATCAATTGTATACCCATAGACAACTTAACAATTTGATTAGGCTCTTGATATTTTACAGTGGCCACAAAGGCAATTCAACAGTGCTTTGGAATATCTAAAACAATCATGCTCTCTGAGTGTTGATTCAACTGACATTTTCCTTTAAAGTTATCTAACAACGTTAGTAATAATAATAATTAATAATGATGCTAATTAGTGGTATTCAATTTTGAAACTATGAATGTGAGTTAAAAAAGAACAGGAGAACTGTTTGAAACTTTTTTGTACATTTTTTTTTGGCCAATTTGTTTATTGGGATTTGTATTTGGCCTTCCATCTTCAATGCAAACAATTCAATGTATGAATAACAATGCAACTGTTAGTATGTAAAGGTCCACAACCAATGGAACATCCAACTGTGCATGAAGCACATAAACGATTTTAACCTTTAATACAATATAAAGCCTGACAGATTAGTCAACATGAAGAACTTTTTATGCAAGCAGGCTTTATAATATCCAGCTGATAAGCCTCTACATTATGTCCATGACCCACACATTGCTCTCAAGAATTTTGTTCATTTCTGATCTAAAATCAGGATAGCTATCATAGTGCACAGAAAGCCTTAGAAAACAGCCACAGGTATGTGCCACGGGTCTTCTCTCAAAGCCTTTAAGGTCTGTGAAATCAATAGTTATTGTTTTGCCTATAAACAAATCCGAGCCTGTACAGAATCTCAGGAACAAGGACTGTTTCTTCGTGTCACACTGCCGCAGAAATGTTGTCAAATGCTTTGAAATTTCCTTTTGATTAGCATTCATTTCTTCAGGGAACTTTAGAGATGTCACAATTTTTTTCACTGTTGGCTGTAGTGCCGTATATACTGCTTCGATTTCATCAAGGTCTCTCCTCAGAGGTTCAAGAATGCTTGCCCATTGTTCGAGAACATAGGCAGGCTCTTGAATGAAAGTCTTGTGTGCCAGTTCTCGCAGAATTTGCTCAAAGTTTTCTGCAGTTGGAATTTTTCGACAACTGTAGTTGTCCATGATGTCTAGTAATTCCTCCTGGTTGACATAGAAGTCTGTTCTGCAATTTTCTAAGACAGCACATTCATTTTCTGAGACAAACTTGAAGAAGTTGTTGAGCAGATCACTTCTCACAGATCCTTGTATTGCTTGCTCCAAGATAACCGGTGCAAGTTTTATTGGAAGATACTTTTCTTTTTGCCAGCCAAAATATATTATTCGGCCAACACTTTCCCACTTTTCCTTTCCGAAATCATGCCGTAGAAAGGGTACTTTAAAGCTGTTGCCGAGTGTGCACTGTTCATAAAATTCATGCCAGAATTCTGATAGGCAATCTCTGAAAACTCCACCAGCATCCTGACCCATCTCATACTGCCCATTTGGGAGAAGCAGCTTGACTTCTACTTCATTCTCCATGTGTGTGAGGCTTTCATCAAAGAAGTGTGCAATAAACTCAGAAAAAATCTGTCCACGGTGGAAAACAAGAATTTTTTTTTGTGGTTCTAGGCTTAGAGGCAACGTGTCCTCTAAATTTTGTTCATCTATCCCAGTGATGTCTTCGGTGAATATTGTCACTACATCACTTGCATCTATTAAGGCTGCTGAGGAACTCTGAAAAGAAACATTTAGGTCGTAGGTAACATTCAGATCCTCCATGGAATGTAGATGAGACACATCATCCCTGACTGAGCTTAATCCAGTGCTTTCCACAAAAATAACATCCAAGGCATCTGAAGATTGAGATATTGTGCTGAAAGAAGTGGGGAGATTCTGATTCTGATCCTGATTATTTGTGTCCTCCGTTGTGTCTGCATCTGTATCTGATATTTCCTCAACAGCATCCATTCCCCTCTTTCTTGTTGTGAGGTAGAACCTTATCATTGTGAGCTTTGATGCATCATACAGTTCCGCCACTGTACTGTTTTCATCTAATGACATTTCCTGATAATTCATAAGGTCTACTTCAAATTCAGAAATGGTGCCATGTGCATTTTTCCCATTTTGGAAAAACAACAGAATTGCCTCTTCAAATTGGTGGTGATGGTCTAGTGGGTTAAACCACTAAACTGGTAATCAAAAGGTTACTGGTTGGATCCCAGCAGCCACCACCAGTGTGTCCTTGAGCAAGACACTTTACTCCATGTTGCTCCAGGGGGATTGTCCCTGTAATAAGTGCACTGTAAGTCGCTTTGGATAAAAGCGTCTGCCAAATGACTAAATGTAAATGTAAATGTAATCAGTTCTTTTTTTTTCCAGTCTCTTGGCACACTCAGCTTTCTTGTTCCACCTCCTTTTTTAGTTCTCATTTGAACAAAGCCTTCTCCATCATGGTGCATCCACCCAATCTCCACTTTTCTTTGTCGCTGAACAGTCTTTTTTGTAGTTGTTTGCTGATCAGTTTCTGAATTATCCGTTCTTTGTCTTTTGTGTAATTTTGACTTGAGGCGCTCAAATAGCTTTGACTTCCTGTGAGTGGGTTCACTTTCCTGCCTCCTACAATATCCCATCACTGCCAGTCTGTCTCCATAGGAGGGCAAAAAGCTTCTCATCTGTTCATCAGTCATTAGCAGAAGGACACTGGTATCAATCTACAAATAAAATAATTTTTAGTATACATACATACATACGTATTTGCATATACATGTATAAGGCAATCTACAAGAAGGATTGATTTAAAACAGTTGTAAAATTTAGGTCCTAGAGGAGGTGTGAGCAAGCTCTTTCCATTTTCCACCTGTCATTATAGCCAACAGCCAGTCAAACATTAAAGATTTTCTTAGTAAAATATGTGTTAGGATTGTTGTCATCATCAGTAAAAAACAGCTTAATTTAAGCATGTTGAAAGCCAGACTGCACATGGGAAATCCAAAAAAACCCTCTAAAGATAATAAAACAATCAAACCAAACCGCAATGGATTATGAAAGCATGTAATAAGACATTAAGCTGTTATTACTGTATGTAAATATAATGTGTTTGAATACATTTGTTAAATGTGTGTCAGTTTGAGAAGATGAACTGTTACTGTAGGTGCACCTAACATAACTGGTAAATCTAAACGTTGATTTGGCTGTTCTTTACTGTTTCTTCTTATCAGGATCCATTTAACCATGGATCCATTTACCATTTAATCATCCAGTTGAATGCTGCACATTGGTGGTGGTTGAGGAGATTCCCCCCTTCCATGTAAAGCACTTTGAGTGTCCAGAAAAGCGCTGTATAAATGTAATTAATTATTATTATAATTAACTTCTTTTTCATTTTACCCTAATGTAAATCGAGAATAATCTTCTGAATTATTACATTTTTCTGGGTACTCTCTTTGGGTACATTTACATTTACATTTAGTCATTTAGCAGACGCTTTTATCCAAAGCGACTTACATAGAGTTAGGGAGCAACAAGCGATACGTCAGACAGGGTAACCTTCAGGAACTTCTCTCTCATCACTCTCTGTCTCAGGCTCTCTCTTTCATGTGAGCTTCAGTGGATCTCAGGTTTTGTCATTCCTGGGCAAACTGTCATTTTAACCTAATTAATTTTGTTTGTTTCAGTATTACCTTGTCTTCCTGCAGTCTTTGTATAGCGGACTCCGGGATATTCCTCTCCCTGAGAAAAAGGATAAGGTCTTCCATTCTGCAATGATGTTTTAATGAAAATTATAAATACAAACTGAGAAAGGCAGGCATTAATATGCCTAATATGGCATTATTAACCTAGATGTATGCAAGCTAGCCATGGCAATATGTATTGAACACAAATAACCAAATAATCAATCTAATTATTCTATGGTTACAGCTTTTGGTGCAATTTTTAAGTTTCAAAGTTCACACTTCATTATAGGGGGCAATTGTCACAATTAACAGACCATCAACTATGACGTTTTCCTCAATAAATCCTTAATTTGTTGCTATTTAATAGTTAGTAAGGTAGTTGTTAGGTTTAGGTATTGGGTAGGATTAGGGATGTAGAGTCTCGTCATGGAGAACATGTGCTTTATAAATTCGAATAAACCGCCGATATACCAATAGTAGGCATGCTAACTTGTGAATAGTGAGAGAATGCCCCCTATACTGAATTGTTAACCTTTCACATTGTAACTCACTCATCATCATATCCCTAATGAGAATTAACCATGTTTTAACCACGGTTTAACAGTAAGCATGCTTTTTTAACTAGTAAAACCATGCTTAATTTTCGGAAGTGTTCACACAACATCATATTTAGCTCATTTTCTTTTACAAAATGACCAGATTTAAAAAGTATTGTCTAGCGTACCTTAATTTGAATCGATCTATGTAGTAGTAAGATTGTACTGACAAAGCATCAACTAAACTCTAGAGCAACGCGATCGACGGCGTAAGATTTGGCCCTTTATCATACAAGGTAACACACTGAAGCTACTTCGTTGGATTTAGTCACATTTTAATTGTTATATGACGGTTTTTAATTGAATTTAAATCATTGTAATATACCTCGTCGCCGCAAGATGTAATCCACAGCTCTGTTCGTAGGCGCCTGGTGTGCATTAACCGACGCAACACATGCGGGTCCAAGTGCTGTCCGCGGACAGGCGCGCCATCAAGTGGATGTGACAGAAAAACATGAAACGCGAGAAGTAAACTCAAAAGTGAGAGAAATAAAGTCGTAATTCTGAGATATAAAGTCGCAATTCTGAGAAATAAAGTCTCAATTCTGATATATAAAGTCGCAATTCTGAGATATAAAGTCGCAATTCTGAGAAATAAAGTCACAATTCTGAGATATAAAGTCACAATTCTGAGATATAAAGTCGCAATTCTGAGATATAAAGTCGCAATTCTGAGAAGTAAAGTCACAATTCTGAGATATAAAGTCGCAATTCTGACAAATAAAGTCACAATTCTGAGATATAAAGTCACAATTCTGAGATATAAACTCGCAATTCTTAGAAATAAAGTCACAATTCTGAGATATAAAGTCACAATTCTGAGATATAAAGTCACAATTCTGAGATATAAAGTCGAAATATCCGTATTTATTTTTTCTTACACTGGCGGAATCAAGCTTCCATAGATTAGCCCTGAAAAAAACGAAATAAATGTATCTTTTGCTGTTTATGGTCTGGTAACGCAATTCTTTTTCCATGTCTTTATAAAGCCCTTTTCACGGTGATCATTCAGGAAATAACTAGCCAGCTTGACTAAGTACAGAATAGTCATAAAACCAGGTGATCTAATCAGCCCAATACTGCGTTTCAGAGACGCTCCTTTTCTCAGGCCTGTGTGTAGTTCAGAGACGGTCCCTTACCGTCGTGTTTCTGTGTACTTTAGAGACGCTCCCTCTAGAGATGTCCACGCCTCTCGCGGAAGTGATACGTGTGTTTGAGAGGTTGGTGCGGCGTGTGTTTGTGCTTCGGCTCGGTTCTGCGGCACCCATGGTCGGTGTAGCGGGTCTGTGATGCTCCGGCGGGTTCGAGCGGAGCTCCGGCAGGCGGCGGATCAGATGGCGAGAAGACCCGAACTGTGCTGCGGGGCGATAGCCCTCACCTGTGCGCTCATACTGCCCATAACATTCACCTGCGGGTAACAACACAACACAAACACACAATGTAAAGTATTCTCTGTACTAATATCAACATTCACAATTTCATTTAAAACAATATCATGTAATTACTGCTCAGCTGGGCGCGTACGTGTCTCGTCTCATAACTTCGACACATTTGATAGTTTTTTTTCATTTGCACATAACGTTCTCTAATGATTTTAATTAGTTTCATCTCATAATTTATGGACTTTTGAAATCAGAAGATTTTTTTAAATAGACATCACACACTTGCAGACTTTTTAAAGTTTCAGATAGAAACACACTGACTGATCAAATCTGCAGAATGGCGCAGACTTTGTGCATTAAATCTAGACTGAAACTCTGTCTGTATTTCAGCCTTTAGTTCGAATAAAGAGTTTCTCAAAACCCGTTTCTCTGAGCCACTGAAGTTATAAATCCGCCGTCTCGTAGCAGAAACTGTTAAACTAGAATTAAAATACAAGTGTGAAAACGCAACAAGTTAATTGTATCTGTGTGTTTCCGCTTTAACACGCTGCGCGAGCGCTCCCCTGAGCAGAAAGCCGCGAACTTGCGTCATTTCACTTTACCTCACTGACACGATTAAGTTTATTATTATTTTCAATCATTAAAACGATTCGAGAGAAATTTTCCTCGTTTTAATAAACAAACTCTGATGTTTGTGTGTGAGTGTACTGGAGAAGTTTGTTGATTATTTGGTGTAAACGATGCAGATTCAGCTAACGTTATATATATATATAAGGTCATCTGTAACTTTGAACTGAATGTTGGTTAATTTGTTGAAAACAATATTTTTGTTTTATCTGTTATTTATATAATTACATTTGATTGTGATTTTGAGGGACAGTAGTTTTATTAGATTTGTTATAGTGTTAATGCACAACATGAAATAAACTCGCTATTCTGAATGAAGATCTTGTAGCTTTTGTATAATCTGCTTATTTTGGGCTTTTAGGACAAAATGTTGAAATCTTCCTCATTTGATAATCACTGCGGTTAAATGTCTGACGAAACTGAACTACTTATAGTTTCCAGGATGGGTTAGTGAAGGCAAATGGATGACATTTGTATAGACTCATAATGTTAAATGATATGTTGACGTCTCTTGTCTTCGGTCAGTCCGGTGAAGAACGTGGTGGCGGCCGCTCGCAGCCCTGTACGCTTCTTCCCTGAAGAGGTTCCAGTGGTGGATCTGTTTCTGGGGCAGTTAGATGAAGCGGATCGGCTCAGAGAGGAGGCCGATGTCTCTGTGATGTTCTATTACGCCCCCTGGTGCGCTCACTCCGTCACGGCACGGCGGCACGTCCAGCATGTGGCCCTTCGGCTCGCCCAACAGGTCAGACAGATGTCACAGTCATGTTCTCATGGTGTGCGTGTGTGGAGACGTGTTGAACGCATGATAATGTAACGCAGGTGCAGTTCATAGCGGTGAATTGTTGGTGGCATTACGGCAAATGCAGAAAACAGAAGCGCTTCTTCCAGTATCCCATAATCCATGTGTACTACAGGAGGTAAAGAACACTCCAGCACACGTCGTGTTCAATGGTGGAATGAAATGCTGACGGTTGTGTTTGTTTGTGAAGCTTCGGTCCGATCGAGTACAGAGCTCCGGTTCATTCAGAGTATCTGGAGAGTTTTGTTCAGAGGGTCTCGCGGCCCCTCACATACCTGCCCACCCAGAAAGCCCTGCACACCTTTCTCAACCACAAGCAGGTAACATAAAACATTAATATCATCACACACCGCTGATGCTCCGTCCTTCACTCTCTGTAGACGAGTGTGTTTGTGTTTAAAGTCCCAGTGAAAGAAAAAACGACAATTCCAATTTTGTCACGAAATATTGCAGCGTTTATAGTAAATAGTTTATCAGATCAGTTCATGACTCACCATCTCAAATGATGTATGTTAGACGGCTTGGGCGGAGCATCCCTTAACTCCTCCCCTTCAACTGTCAGTCTGCTACCAGTTCTGTTTCAACCACTGTTTTTTTTCATCCAATCAAGTCGCAGAAAGACGAAAGCCACGCCCATAGTTTTCTGAATGTGTGTGTGTTCTGTCTCACAGCAGCAGGGTGTTGTGGGTTATTTTGAGTTTAACTCGTCTCCTCAGCCTGCTGGATACCTCGTCTTCCTCATTTCAGCTCTGATGGCACTCAAACGAGGTACCGACATCAAAATCAACCTCCACACGCATCAAACCAACACAGAACTCCAATTATGTCATGTGACACTCTGCCTTCTCATTGGTGCAGATCATCAAGGGGCGGTGCGGTTTGCGGTGGTAACCAATCAGGCGGTGGCGGAGGGCGTTTCGCTCACAGAGGATGAAAGTGTGTATTTACATCGGCGTTTGAACAGTTCACTGGTGAGTCGCTGCGCTCATTCATTCAGACCATACGGACAGATTTTGAGCTAAAGTGACACCAGGGGTTGTGTTCTCATCCGCAGGTTTTCCCACGGGCTCACAGGAACTTGACCGCTGAAGCTGTCTGCGATTGGGTGTATGAGAACAGGGAAAGCGTCGTCCACTGGATTCACCCAACAGGAGCAAAGAGTTACTTGCTGGAGGCGGAGCTACTGAAAGGCCCCGCCCTTCTTACGTTCCTTCCCCACAATCCCCTGCAAACCAATCATCTGCTGACTCAGGTGCCTGATATCAGTGAATACATGTCCCACATGCTCATAATGTGCTTCATGTGATTGGTCAGAGAGTCCTTCACTCATTTTCCAAATTTTTTTCCACTGACGTCTTCTCTGCTTGAAACTCAAAATTGTCAAAGACATGAAACAGTTGCTCCAGCATGATCCTGTGGATGATTTCTTGTCAGGTTTCTGAGGTGGCGTTGCGGTATCACTCTGGCTGTGGGTCGGAGGGGGGCGTGTCCGGCATCTGGAGATGCTGTCGGTCACTGCGGGTCCGAGCAAACGTTTGTGAACTGTGCTCCCGCCCCTCAGGTATGAGCTCTGTGTGCTCTGTTCGGGAGCTGCAGGCGGTTCTGGATCTGTATTCACAGAACGTTGGGTTCTCGAGCGCCTCCTGCGGTCACGTCCAGAACTCCTACAGTCCCTACAGCCGGTACAGTGCCTGCTGCAGACCTCTGCAGAAACCTGAGCGCCGCCCCCTGCTGGACGACTCCATCACTGGCCTGCAGTGTCGGACCAATAAGACGCTGCGCTTCTACCTGCTGGACTCAGAGCTCAACTGGCATCTGGCTCAGAGACTCGGAGCGCCCACCGCTCACAGCGCTCTGCCTTTTATCACCATCGTCAACCTCAGGGACGAGACGCACTACCTGCTGAACGACACAGATTCACTGGGTACACACACACACACACACACTGTGTTAGATTAAGTGTGTCAGTGTAATGTTCAGTGTCTCTCTCTAACAGAGCGCTTCATTCAGAACTTCAGCGCTCCCTACAGTCCTCTACACAGACAACTGATCGGACAAGACCAACAACAGTATCGCTCACAATCCCTCATACAGGAAGTGACCTCACACAGCTTCCTGCACACAGTCATGGACTCCCAGAGGGTGAGATGAGAACACACAGACAGCATGATGTTGTTGGGTTATGATGATAATCTGATGTTTGTGTGTGTTTGTAGGATGTGTTGTTGTTGTATTACACCGGCTGGTGTGGCTTCTGTACGGTTCTGAATCACGTTTTTCTTCGTCTGGCTCGTCTGTTCCACGAAAACAGCGGCGTCACTGTGGCCAGGTCTGAACGCTTTCTCCTTTAACATCTGTGTTGTTGTTGTGTATCGTGCTGTGT